>JAHZTW010000001.1:189681594-189692692 GCA_020283515.1 Alliaria petiolata | reverse complement strand
AAAATGTAAAATATGATTAACAATTTTTATTGGTCCAAATCATCATTTTATTAGACATAAAATATTAAATATGATCTTAAATTTAACAAACCAAAAACAGACCAAAAAATGGAAAATATCTTGATATCTAGGCGAAGTTTTAAAAAATTAACATAAAAAACTAACAAACAAAAAATAAATAGGAAATTATGTCTTAAAATATATTAATACCTACAAAAAGTAGTATCTGCTAAAACTAAATAGAAATCAATATTAAGAATAAAAAATTATGAAAATCGAATTCACAAAAATAAATGAAAATAAACAAAAAACAGACCAAAAAAATGGAAAATTCAAAAAAATTAACTAACAAAAAATAAAAAGGATAGTAAATCTTAAGAAAATATTAATACTAACAATGAATTGTATATGTCAAAATTACATAGAAATCAATATTAAAAATAGAAAATGTAAATATCGTATTTAACAATCTATACTATATAAAAGTTAGTGCATTATGCCATTGAGGGCGTCCACATAGGACGAAGAAACTCGATCTTATTGGTACAAATCAGCGTTTTCATTAAACACAAAAATGTTAAATATTATTTAAATTTTAATTAAATTTAAAAACACAAAATCGAAAATTATAATAATATAATGGAAAATTAAGATAAAAAAGTTAACTAACAAACAGAAAAAGGAAGTTATGTCAAAAATACAAATATATAGCGCTTGTCAAAATAAAATAGAAATTCAATGTCACAAAAGCTAAACTAACAAAAAAACAAAATTGGAAATCAATAACCAAAAAGATAAGTTAAAAAAAAAATCATCTTAAAAAAACTAATTTATTATATTTTAACTCTTTAAAAAATCAATATAAAAATATTTAACTAATACAAAAAATTGAGAGCTTTTAACTAATAAAAAGTTAAAATTGATGCATTAAGCCATACATAGGTTTGAAAATATTAATTTCATTGGTCTAAATAAATATTTTGATTAAACATAAAAAAATAATTTAATTTAATCAAAAGGAACGAAAAAGGTAATGGAAATCAAAATTTTAATTAAAATGGATATTAATACCAAAAAAGTAAAATTAACAAAATATAAGATCATCTAAAAGTAAATTAACTTGATATTTAAACTAATTATGTAAGATAAAAATCGGAAATTATGTTTTACAACATGTCAATAGAAATCAATAACAAAAAAAAATTAACACATAAAAAATCATCAGAAAGAAAATAAACTTGATATTTAAGCTAACTATTTAAGTAATAAATATAATAAAGTTTAACAAATAGAAAGAGAAAAATAAAATTATGTCTTAAAAAATATCAGTATTTCTAAAAAAAATTTAAGTCAAAATAAAAAGAGTTAAATTAACAAAGAAAAAAGTCATCATGCATTATGTCATTGAGGGAGTGCACATAAGATAAAGAAACTCAATCTCATTGGTCTAAATCAACATTTTCATTAAACAAAAAATTTTAAATATGATTAAAATTTTAAATAAATTAAAAACACACAAAAAAACGAAAATTTAATTCCCACTTGGCCACGGATATAGGCATTTGCTTTCGGCCCATTTAAATATCCGGAGAGAGGGTCTATCCATGGGCTGCACCTCCCCCAGGGATTAGGCTGGACCCCTCCATAGGTCTGGGATTCCCTGAGTTATTGAAAAAAAAAAACCAAAATTGAAAATTAAGATCAAAAAGTTTAACTAATAAAACAGATAAAAGGAAGTTATGTTAAAAATCTAAATCTATAGCGTTTGTAAAAAAAAAATGGAAATTCAATATCACAAATGCTAAACTAACAAAAAAAAAATTAAAATCAATAACCAAAAAGTTAAATTAACAAAAAAAATCGTCTAAACAAATTATTATATGCTAACTCTTTAAAAAATTAATATAAATATGTTTAACTAATAAAAAATTGAGAACTTTTAACTAATAAAAAGGTAAAGTTGATGCATTAAGTCATACATAGCATTAGAAAAAACAATTTTATTGGTCCAAATCAATATTTGAATTAAACATAAAATATTTAATTAAATTAAATCAAAACAAACAAAAAGATAAGGAAAAAATAAACACTTTTTATTAAAATAGAAATTAATCCCAAAAATAAAATTAACAAAATATAACTTCATCTAAAATTAAATTAACTTGATATTTCGACTAATTATTTAAGATAAAAAACAGAAATTATGTTTTACAAAATGTCAATACAATTAATATAGAAATCTATAGCAAATTAAAAATTAGCACAGAAAGAAACATCAAAAATTAAATTAACATGATATCTATGCTAACTATTTAAGTAATCAATATAAGAAAGTTAGAAAATAGGAAAAGAAAGAAAATTATGTCTTAAAAACTGTCTATACTTCCAAAACAATTTTATGTCAAAATAAAAAGAGTTAAATTAACAAAGGAAAAAGTCATCATGCATTATGTTATTGAAGTAGTCTCCATTGGACGAAGAAACTTAATCTCATTGGTCCAAATCAGCATTTTTCTTAAACAAAAAATGTTAAATATGATTAACAAATTAAATAAAATAAAAACACACAAAAATCGAAAATTCTCATAGTATAATAGAAAATTAAGATCAAAAAAGTTTAACTAACAAAACAAATAAAAAGAAGTTATGTCAAAAATCCAAATCTATAGTGTTTGTCAAAATAAAATAGAAATCCAATGTAACAAAAACTAAACTAACAAAAAACAAATATGGAAATCAATAATCAAAAAGTTAAATGAACACACACAAAAATCATCTTAAGAAATTAATTTATTATATGCTAACTCTTTAAAAAATCAATATAAAAATGTTTAACTAAAAAAAACTTGAGAGCTTTGAACAAATAAAAAGTTAAAGGTAATGCATTAAGTTATACATAAGATTAAAAAATCAACTTCATTGGTCCAAATAAGCATTTCTATTAAACACAAGAAGTTGAATTTAATTAAATTAAAACAAATAGGCATAAATCAAACGTACTCTTTAAATATACAAAGACTAATACACTACCTGCTTCTGATTTAAAAATTATTAAAAAAAAACACTATACAAATAACTTTTATACACGAAATATAACAAGTAGTAAAGTATTTTTATACATAGCCAGTACTTATATATGAGGCAACATTAACTACACATGAATAACACCTTCTAAAATTCCATTTAAATAATAAAGTATGACAAATTTATGAATCAAACTCAGATTGGTATACCTAGATAGACTATTCAAATCATAACATGGAAAAAATAAACAAAGATAAAAATAGTGAAAAATGATGTGAAGACTCCACATCATCCTACAAATTTTAAAACCAACATTATCAAATAATAGATTGCGAATAAAACAGATCTCAATGATAAACAGAATAAAGATATAAGTTAAAACTCATGGAATTTCTGGTGGAGAAGCAAGAAACAGCTTTGTTGGATCATTGCAACTTCCCAACAAAACTACATGCAGCCTTTCGTTATTCGCGACAACTCGGTCTTTTTTTCTTAATTGTCTTAAACACATTTATACAAAACTCAAAATTTTGCATCACACTTTGCATTCAAATTAAAAAAAAAATTGATAAAACAACATATCTAATTTTTTTAAAAATACAAAAATTGTTATCGAAAGGAATCACAAATTATATATGCATAGGTACACAACATCAATGAGACATTCAATCAAAAAACCAAATATTTGAACACATAAAACTGAAAGAAATAACTATAAAAATCCCAAGATCTTATCAATGAAACTCTTCTCTAAATCAAACGTGTGTGCATGTCGAAGTTGGATATTTCGATAGATGATTATTACTATTATTTTATTTAATAAGATTTTTAATTTTATAAACAAAAAATAAATTACACATTATATTTTAAATTATTTTATACTAAAAACAAATTCTACAAATCTATTATGGTTTTGATAATTTAAAAGATATTAGCCAAAAAAGTTAAACCAAATTATTAATACAGATCCGCGCGTAGTGCGGATTAATAACCTAGTATAAATAAAATTTAAGATTAAAAAACTAAATCAAAAATCAAAAATGATAAAAAATTAAATTAACTTAATATCTAGACTAAATTATGGAGAATTAACATAAAAAGCTAATTAACAAAAAAAAAAGGAAATTATGTCTTAAAAAATATTAATACCTACAAAAAATAGTATATGTTAAAACTAAACAAAAATCTATACTATATAAAATTTGATGTATTATGCCATTGAAGACGTCCACATAGGATGAAGAAACCCGATTTGATTGGCCCAAATCAGCATTTTCATTAAACACAAAATGTAAAATATGATTAACAATTTTTATTGGTCCAAATCATCATATTATTAGACATAAAATATTAAATATGATCTTAAATTCAACAAACCAAAAACAGACAAAAAAAATGGAAAATATCTTGATATCTAGGCGAAGTTTTAAAAAATTAACATAAAAAACTAACTAACAAAAAATAAATAGGAAATTATGTCTTAAAATATATTAATACCTACATGAGACATTAAGGGCGTCCACGTGAGACAAATAAACTCAATTTGATTGGTTCAAATCAGCGTTTTCATTAAATACAAAAATATTAAATATGATTAACAATTTTTATTGGTCCAAATCATCATATTATTAGAGATAAAATTTAAATATGATCTTAAATTAAACAAACAAAAAACAGACAAAAAAAGGAAAATAACTTGATATCTAGGCGAAATTTTAGAAAATTAACATAAAAAAGTAACTAACAAAAAATAAAAAGATATTAAATCTTAAAAAATGTTAATACCAACAATAAATATTATATGTCAAAATTAAATAGAAATCAATATTAAAAAATNAAAATTTAAGATTAAAAAACTAAATCAAAAATCAAAAATGATAAAAAATTAAATTAACTTAATATCTAGACTAAATTATGGAGAATTAACATAAAAAGCTAATTAACAAAAAAAAAAGGAAATTATGTCTTAAAAAATATTAATACCTACAAAAAATAGTATATGTTAAAACTAAACAAAAATCTATACTATATAAAATTTGATGTATTATGCCATTGAAGACGTCCACATAGGATGAAGAAACCCGATTTGATTGGCCCAAATCAGCATTTTCATTAAACACAAAATGTAAAATATGATTGACAATTTTTATTGGTCCAAATCATCATATTATTAGACATAAAATATTAAATATGATCTTAAATTCAACAAACCAAAAACAGACAAAAAAATGGAAAATATCTTGATATCTAGGCGAAGTTTTTAAAAATTAACATAAAAAACTAACCAACAAAAAATAAATAGGAAATTATGTCTTAAAATATATTAATACCTACATGAGACATTAAGGGCGTCCACATGAGACAAATAAACTCAATTTGATTGGTTCAAATCAGCGTTTTCATCAAATACAAAAATACTAAATATGATTAACAATTTTTATTGGTCTAAATCATCATATTATTAGAGATAAAATTTAAATATGATCTTAAATTAAACAAACGAAAAACAGACAAAAAAGGAAAATAACTTGATATCTAGGCGAAATTTTAGAAAATTAACATAAAAAGTAACTAACAAAAAATAAAAAGATATTAAATCTTAAAAAATGTTAATACCAACAATAAATATTATATGTCAAAATTAAATAGAAATCAATATTTAAAATATTAAAAATAGAAATTAACTTTATGTGTAGACTAATTTTTTGGAAAATAAACTTAAAAGTTAACTAACAAATATAATAAAACAGAAAACTATGTCTTACAAAAATGTCAATACATTCACATAATAGTATATGTCAAAATTAAATAGAAATGATTATTACAATTTTTTAAAAATATAAAAATCATATTTCTCAAAATAAAATAATAATATATATAAAGCAAAAGCTAATTAAATAACATCTAAAAGAAAACCAACTTGATATCTATGCCAACCTTTTGTAAAATCAATATAAAAAGACTAACAAACAAAAAAGAAAAATAAATTGTATCTTAAAGAATGTCAATGCATCAAAATAACAGTATACGTAAAAATAAAATGGTATCAATATTAAAAAAGCTAAACTAGCAAAGCAAAGTTATCTAAAAACAAAATTATCTTGATATATATAATCAACAATAAAATCAACAATAAAAGATCGTAATTAACAACAAAAAGGAACAAATTATATCCCTAAGTATATCAAAACATAGTAAAGATAGTAAATGTCAAAATAAAATAAATTTAATAGCAAAAGATCTAAATTAACTTACAAACAAAAGAAAATTAATTCAAAGTTTAGTTTAGGAAGTTTATTCTTTCTAAAGTATTGGCACCAACTATAAATAACAAAATTAATTTATAGAAAGCCATGTTTGTTATGAGTTAGCTAATCTAAATTAATTTAGAGATTAGCTAGGGTTTATAAAATAATTTATAAAGTTATTGGCATCGACTCAATCATATATATGGTTTGAAACTTATTATTTCTAAAGTAATGATATCGACTATATATAACAAGCTATATGTTACACAAGTATACAAACCAAACATATTCTTCAAAAATACATAGAACTTACTAAAATTATGGTTGCTTCCATTTTTTTGCTACCCATTCACTTATGGTTTTGGGTTTCAATATTTCTAAAGTAATGATATCGACTATATATAACAAGCTATATGTTACACAAGTATACAAACCGCATATAATTTCATTTAAATAATAAAGTATGACGGTGTTATGAATCAAACGTAAATTTTCAAACCTAAACATGTTCTCAAATCATAACATTGAGAAAATACACATAAGTTAATACAATGATAAATGGTTCAAAGACTTCACACCAACCTAAAAAGTTAAAAAAATATTATATAATAGCAAAATGCAAATAAAACTGATTTGAAAGATAAAAAATATGTGAAAAATCTGACGGAGAAGCAAGAAGCTATCTTGCATGATCATTGAAATTTCTCAACAACTCTATAGGCAGTTTTTTGTTTGCGATATTTCGATCCCTTCTTTGATTATCTCAAATACATTTGTACAAATCTCAGTATGCATATTAGTAATTAAACTAGAAAAATATGTTGAAATATACTCTCTCTGTTTTTTTTTACTTGTCGTTCTACATGATTTCACAAAAATTAAGAAAATAATTAAATTTTCTGTTTTAACCCTAATTAATATATTATTTTGTTTGATATGAGTAATTAATAAGTAAAAAAAGGGATAAAACTAAAACTTTTGTCATAAATCTGCATTGAAAAATGAAAAACGAAAATTATTTTAAAATAGAAAATAAGCTCAAAACGACAGTTAATAAAAACCGGAGGGAGTATGAAATAAGCATATATATTAAAGTAATATTTTGTTCAGGTTTATAAAATTTCAAATTATTCTTCTTTCAATTATTATTTTTACACACATGACATATAACTCAAAGTGTTAAAAAAATAAATTAGTTATTTAATCAAGTAAAATTTAATTAACTTATTATTATTTTACTTAACAAAATTTGCAATCTTATAAATAAATACAAGTAGGAGAAAATTATACATTGTATTTTTAATATATTTTTATTAAAAAAAATTCCGTAAATCTATTAAGCATTCAGTAGTTTAACAGATACTAACAAAAAAAGATTAAACTAAATCATTAACAAAGATTCGCGCGTAGCGCGGATAAATTACCTAGTAACATTATATAAAAGTAACCCTTCTTCAAAAAAAAAACATTATATAAAAGTTCCAAAAAAAACAAATCTTATTATATAAAGTTGAATGCGTCAAAGTTGCTAATTAGCATGATTGTGACACGTGTCAAGTTAATCGTTTAGATTTTGACACGTGTTAAAAAAATTCAACCAATTAGATTTTAACATAATGTTTACAAAAAACTAAAAATTAGTTTTAAAAACAGAAAAGGAAAATAAGTTTATTTTATGTTTTCCAATTAGATTAAGGAAATTGTATAATCGATTACTAATACTAAAAGGAAAAAAAAAGTAAATAAAAAATTAAGAAAAAGAAAAATAAGTTATTTTTTATGTTTTTCATTTAGATTAAGAAAATTGTATGATCAAAAATTAATACTAAAAATAAAATCAAAAAATTAAAAAGGTAAAAAAGAAAATTAAGAAAAAGGAAAATAAGTTTTTTTCTTATGTTTTTTATTGTGAGAATAAATTTAACCATTTTGATTATCCGTTTGGATCGCTACGGTTCACACTTCGAATTAACCATAAATTATTTGTTTAATTTAATAAATGTTTGGTTTCTTTATTCACATAATAACAGCAATTTGAGACTTAAAACACAATCATAATATAACTTAAATAATAATAAAATAAAATTATCCTTTTATTAACAAAACGCCATAAAATATGTTATTTTCATTATGATTAAAATTAGTAAATACAAATTTAGATTAAAAATTATATATTGAAATAATAATCCTAAAAAGAAAATGATTAAAATAAAAAATAAAAATATACTTCAATTAAAATCTAAAATAAAAAATAAAAGTAAATAATATTAACTCCAATTTAGGAAAATATACAATCCTATTATAAAAAGTAGGATGCGTCAAAGTTAGTAATTGACATAATCGTGGCAAGTATCAAGTTAATCGATTAGATTTTGATACTATTGAATAGATTTAATTACAAAAAATAAAAATAAAAATAAATAAATAACTTTTATATTTTTTTTTAATTTCACTTTTCTTCACAAATGATCGGATGTTTTTTTCAAATCAGTTTTTACCGGTTCAAAATATTTTATTCAAGATCCACATATATGCGGTTCATATTCTAGTAACATTATAATAAAAAATACTTTCCTCAATTGCAGAAGTTTCTGCGTCAGTTTGTAATTTTGTATATAACTGCTTTTTGCTCATTCCTTTTTGTAGTTTTCGTTACGTTTTAGATTTTTCTGGTCTATGTAACGTTCACATGCGTTGCCGTTCGGCCTACCGATCGTGGGGCCAAATTTAAGGCTTTCCAATATATATATCTTATTATATAAATTAGGATACATCAAAATTGCTAATTAAAATGATCGTGACACGTGTCAAGTTAATCGATTAGATTTTGACACGTGTAAAAAATTCAACCAATTAGACTTTAACATTATTTTTACATAAATCTAAAAATTAGTGTAAAAAAATAAGTTTCTTTTATGTTACAAATACTATAATAAAAATTAAAAAAATTAAAAAGGTAAATATGAAAATTAAAAAAAAGGAAAATAAGTTTCTTGTATGTTTTTAATTTAAATTAAGGAAATTGTTTGATCAATTACTAATACTAAAAGGAAAAACAAAAAGTCAAAAAGATAAATAATAAAACTAAGAAAAAATAATAAATTTTTTAAATGTTTTTATTGTTAGAATAGATTTAATCATTTTAATTATCCGTTTGGTTTGTTATAGTTCATACTTCAAATTAACCATAAATTAACAATATTATTTGAGACTTAAAACACAATCATGATATAACTTAAACAATAATAAAATAAAATTATGATTTTATAAACAAAACGCCATAAAGAAATATAAGCTATTTTTATTATGCAATCAAATAATAATCCTAAGAAGAATATGATTAAAATAAAAGAAAAACTTTTAAAAACTAATAAACTTCAATGGAAATCTAAAATAAAAATAAAAGTACATAAAATTAACTCCAATTTATATAAAGTTTGATGTTTAAAAGTTGCAAATTTACATGATCGCAATACGTGTTAAATTCTATCGATCAATATTTGACATTATCGAATAAATTTTGTTTGAAAATTTAAAATTTCTATTTGTAATTTTCATGACAAAATAAATATTATTTTATTTTATCAAAATCCTATTTCGTAATAGTAATAAAATTTAATTACATAATTATATAAATAAATTTTATGGTTATTTTTCAATTTTACTTTTCTTTACAAGTGATCAGATTTTATTTTCAAATAATGTTTAATCGGTTTAAAATATATTTTTTAAAACCCGCATATATGCGGATCCTAGTATATATATATTTTTCTGGTCGTCTTAGTAAATTGAGTAAATTCATTAGAATACAACGAAACATTTTTTTTTCATCTAACTTTTAATACCAAACTGGTCAAAATACAAAGAGAAATACAAGGTAGAATAAAAGGTGAAATACTAAACCGGAAACACATGAGACACAAGACAAGCTAAACAACTACTAGAACTTGAAGATACAAAGAGAAGGACGGATAAGAGCAATAAGCTCAACACTACAAATCCCACAAACTGCATTAAGGAGAAATAACTAAAGGAAATGGAAGAAATCCGAGGATAGGAGAAACCTCGAAAAAATAACCCAAATAGGAAAAGGTTAGGGACTAGAGAACTAGAATCTAACTCCTAAACTCCTAATCTTCTACCCAAAGAATCTAAATCTAGGACTTTACATCCCCACAAAAAGTTTACTTACAAAAACAAATATTTGAAAAGACCAAAGGAGAAGACTGATTATTCAACTAAGCAACTAGGCGGAGGAAGGAAACTAACAACATAGATTCCACGAACTACACGAAGAGGTTAACCGAATGCTATCCTATACCGTACAACACGATTTACCGACACAACCCATGAATAAAAGAGAGCACAAACGACCGTCAAAACAGCAGTAGGAAGCTGACGCTAACAACGAACTTGCACCTACAAATGACCAAGGCATAACACAATCTACAGAGATAAAGTTCAAAACTAGACAAAGCCTAACAACCAAAAGAGAAAAAGGCGATCAACCTGAACTGCAATGACACACCCAGATCCGGCTTCAAACCACCACCCACGACTAAAGGCGCACCTCCACCAAGCCAAACATGCCTCAGGAGACCGCCTGCAGCTCGAGCACCGAAAAAGAATGCTAGCAGACCGAGATCGGAAAACACCCTCCCCTCTTGTCGAGAGACCGGAAACGGATAGAGGGAGAGAAGAACCACCAAGACACCGCCACAGAGCCTCACCAGACCACTGAAGATGCAGCAAGGAAGGACGAAACACCACTTAAAACCGCGGAGAAAACTCAGATTTAACTTCAAACACCAACGCCAAAGCCCAAA
>JAHZTW010000001.1:189491110-189576130 GCA_020283515.1 Alliaria petiolata | reverse complement strand
CAATCTGAGTTTGATTCATAAATTAGTCATACTTTATTATTTGAATGGAATTTTAGAAGGTGTTACTCATGTGTTGTTAATGTTGGCTCATATATAAGTAGTGGTTATGTATAGAAAAAATACTTTACTACTTGTTATATTTCGAGTATAAAAATTACTTGTGTAGTGTTTTTCTTTGATAGTTTTTAAATCAGAAGCAGCTAGTGTATTAGTCTTTGTATATTTAAAGAGTATGTTTGATTTATGTCTGTTTGTTTTTATTTAATTAAATTCAACTTCTTATGTTTAATAGAAATGCTTATTTGGACCAATTTAGTTGATTTTTTTAATCTTATATATAGCTTAATGCATTACCTTTAACTTTTTATTTGTTAAAAGCTCTCAAGTTTTTTTTTGGTTACATATTTTTATATTGATTTTTTAACGAGTTAGCATATAATAAATTAAATTTTTAAGATAATTGTTGTGTGTGTTAATTTAACTTTTTGATTATTGATTTCTAATATTTGGTGTTTTAATTGAATTTCCTTTGTTAATTTAACTCTTTTTATTTTGACATAAAATTGTTTTGGAAGTATAACATTTTTAAAGACATAATTTTCTTTTTATTTTTGTATTTTTTAATCTTTCTTATATTGATTACTTAAATAGTTAGCCTATATATCATGTTAATTTAATTTTTGATGTTTCTTTCTGTGCTAATTTTTTTTTTGTTATTGATTTCTATTTTAATTGTATTCACATTGTAAAACATGATTTCCGTTTTTTATCTTAACTAATTTGTCTAAATATCAAGTTAATTTAATTTTAGATGATCTTATATTTTGTTAATTTTACTTTTTTGGTATTAATTTCCATTTTAATTAAACTGTTGATTTTCATTATCTTTTTGATTGTTTTGATTTAATTAAATTAAATCTTATGTTTAATGAAAATATTGATTTAGACCAATAAAATTGATTTTTATAATCATATGTATGGCTTAATGCATGAACTTTAACTTTTTTTATTAATTAAAATTTCTCAATTTTTTATCAGTTAAACATTTTTATATTAATTTTGTAAAGAGTTAGCATATAATAATTTTTTTAGATGATTGTTTTTGGTTAATTTAAATTTTTGGTTATTGATTTTCATTTTTTTGTTAGTTTAGCTTTAGTGACATTAAATTTCTATTTTATTTTTACAAACACTATAGTTTTAGATTTTTGACATAACTTCGTTTTATCTGTTTTATTAATTAAGCTTTTTGAACTTAATTTTCCATTATACTATGATAATTTTCGGTTTTTTTTGTTTTTTAAATTTATTTAAATTATTAGTTATATTCAATATTTTTTGTTTAATGAAAATGTTGATTTAGACTAATGAGATTGAGCTTCTTCATCATATGTAGACGCCCTCAATGGCATAATACATGATGATTTTTTTCTTTGTTAATTTAACTCTTTTTTTTACATAAAACTTTTTTTGGAAGTATTGACATTTTTAAGACATAATTTTATTTTTCTCTTACTATTTGTTAAACTTTCTTATATTTATAACTTAAATTGTTAGCCAAGATATCAATTTAATTTCCTTTTAGATGATTTTTTTAAGTGTTAATTTATTTTATGTTATTGATTTTTATTTTAATTGTATTGACCTGTTATAAATCATAATTTCCGTTTTTTTATTTTAACTTATTAGTTTAAATATCAAGTTAATTTATCTTTAGATGATTTTATATTTTGTTAATTTTACTTTTTTGGTATTAATATCTATTTTAATTAAGATGTTGATTTATGTTACCTTTTTGTTCCTTTTTATTTAATTAATTTTTTTTTATGCTTAATCAAAATATTGATTTAGACCAATGAATTAATATTTTAAACCTATGTATGGCTTAATGCATCAATTTTAACTTTTTCTTAATTAAAAGCTCTCGATTTTTTTATTAGTTAAACATTCTTATATTGATTTTTAAAGAGTTAACATATAATAAATTAGATTTTTTAAGATTATTATTTTTTGTTAACTTAACTTTCTGGTTATTGATTTTCAATTTTTTTTTTGTTAGTTTAGCTTTTGTAACATTGAATTTCTATTTTATTTTGGCACACGCTATAGATTTAGATTTTTGACATAACTTCATTTTATCTTTTTTGTCTTATTTTTCCATTATGATAATTTTTGTTTCTTTTTTGTTTTTTAAATTTAATTAAAGTGTTAAATTTAACATTTTTGTGTTTAATGAAAACGCTGATTTGTACCAATAATATAAAATTTATTCGTCCTATGTGGACGTCCTCAATGGCATAATGCATCAACTATTTTATTAGTTAAACATTCTTATATTGATTTTATAAAGTGTTAACATATAATAAATTAGTTTTTTTTAAGATTTTTTTTTTTGTTAACTTAACTTTTTGGTTATTGATTTCCAAATTTTTATTTTTGTTAGTTTAGCTTTTGTGACATTGAATTTCTATTTTATTTTGGCAAACACTATAGATTTGGATTTTTGACATAACTTCCTTTTATTTTTTTTTGTTAATTAAATTTTTTGATCTTACTTTTCCATTGGTTTTTTAATTTAATTAAAATGTTAAATCATATTTAATATTTTTGTGTTTAATGAAAACGCTTATTTGAACCAATGATATTGAGTTTTTTCGTCCTATGTGGACGCCCTCAATGGCATAATGCATCAACTTTTATATAGTATATAGATTTTACAAAAAAGTAGCATAGAAATCAAGTTAGTTTCCTTTTAGATGGTTTTTCAATTAGCTTTTGTTTTATATAGATTGATATTTTATTTTGAGAATTAAAAAGTTTATACTTTTATATTTTAATACTGGTTTCTATTTTATTTGACATATGCTATTATGTGAATGTATTGACATTTGTGTAAGACATAGTTTTTTTGGGTTAAGAGAACCACAAAGCTTTTTATTTTGATTTTCCAAAAAATTAGATTACGCATCAAGGTAATTTTCATTTTTTATTATTTTTAACATTGATTTCTAGTTTATTTTAACATATATTATTCTATTAAGTTATTGACATGTTTTAAGATATAATTTCCTTATCTTTTTTATTTAGATTTTATATTATTTTCCAGAAAATGTTTATATATCAATTTAATTTTTAATTTTTTTTTGTGTGTTTATGTTAATTAAAATGTTAATCATATTTTCTCTTTTTATATTTTCTTTGTTAGTTACCTTGATTTTCCAAAAAATTAGTCTACACATCAAGTTAATTTCTATTTTTAATATTTTTAACAGTGATTTTCATTTTATTTGGCATATACTAATCTATGGAGTTATTGACAGTTTTAGATATAATTTTCTAATTTTTGTTATTTACTTATAGATTGTTACTTTTTATGTTGATTTTATAATAAAAAAAATAGTCAACAGATCAAGTTAATTTCTATTTTTAATATTTTTAGTATTGATTTCTATCTACTTGGACATATACTATTCTATGGAGTTATTGACATTTTGTATTAGATATAATTTCCTTATTTTTTTGTTATTTAGCTTTTCTATGTTAATTTTCAAAAAACAATGTTTATATATCAAGTTTTTTGTTTTTTAATTTTATTAAAATGTTAAATCATATTTAACATTTTAGTGTTTAATGAAAACGCTTATTTGGACCAATCAAATTGAGTTTTTTCGTCCTATGTGGACGTCCTCAATGGCATATGACATCAACTTTTATATAATATAGATTTCACCAAGAGTACTTTTATGGTAGTTTATCTCGGATAGAAAATTAAAAAGTTTGTAAGATTATAAATAAGAATAAAGAAATTTCAACCAAATAAAAAAACTGAAGAAAGTTATGTCTAGTAAAATCCTTTGTTTTTGTTATAATCAGTAAAAACACATATCACATATATGATATATGTATGTAATATAGTCCACTCATGAATATTTTAAATCATAATAACAACAAACATATTTACGTTCACTCAAATTTTGGCTCACCTCTTTTTTTGGTTCAACTCATTCTTCTTACACCAAATAATAAAAACGACAAAAAATTAATTGTAATCAAATCTTTCAAATATGTCGCAACCACCAAACAAAACTTTAATAACATTATAAACTCTTGATGCCTGATGTTCAAAACAAAACAAAACTAATAACATTATAAGAAAAAAAAAAAAAACTTTCCTCAATTGCAGAAGTTTCTGCGTCAGTTTGTATACTCATTCCTTTTTGTAATTTTTTGCATTTTTGGTTACGTTTTCGATTTTTCTGATCAATCTAACGTTCACATGCGTTGCCGTTGGGCCTACCGATCGTGGGAACCAAATTTTAAGCTTTTCTGGATATTTTGTTTTTCTGGTCGTCTGAGTAAATTGAGTAAATTCATTAAAATACAACGAAACATTAATGTATCGCTTAATGACAGTTTTTTTTTCATTAATTTCTTTACTAATCTACTCGATTTTCTCCATGCTCAACACGTGTATATCTCAGAAAGGTGGTTTCCAAGGACATTATATACTATTGCAGAAGAAAGTTCCTTAATCCTTGAAAGTGTTAAGTGCTAACAAACCAAATCGCACGTTAAAGTAATTTAGCACTTAAACATAAGATTAAAAAACTTCGAGTTTTTGTCTCGTCTCATGTTATTTTTCCGCAAACATTTATTTCACACATACAAATTACAAATTATAAAGATTATGACAAAAATTTTAAAGAAAGAGACTCATCGGTAAAGAACTGAGCGTGAATCTTTTCTTCTAAGATTGATAAAGCCTCGGAAGATTTGATCCAAACGGGTGTCTTGTATTGAGTTGAAGAAGCGCCTTGAGTGATGAAAAACTCCATGAGAGCATCAAAAGTTCCTTGTTGCACCAACCTTATCTCAAGAGCTCCAATTGACCCAACTCTCCTAAATTCTTTATAAAAATTGTTCAAGAATTCATCCACCACGAAACAACATTTGACTAAAACCTTGTTATCAATTTCAGCAATGTCATTGTTGTATTTGCCTTTGAGCTCCCAGTAAAGAACATAGTGACCCGGAGTAGGTGGAACATCAGCATAGCTTGTGAAGTCCATCAACATTAAATTTGATGATTCAAGAACCATCTTTGCATGTGTCATCGCATTTAAAAGATCTCCTTCTGTAGTTAAATGAACACTAAGAACCGCATTTCCTCTAAACTGAGGTGCACTATTGTAAAATCCAGTCACCTCTAAAATGTCACCCATCTTATATCTGTGTAGGCCTAACCAAGAAAAAAAAACAATATTAATTAATATTAAAGGAGAATATATGTTTACACATTTTCTCAAGTATTTAACTCACCGGAATGATTTGTGACCAAGGACTTGTAATGGCACCCTAACTTGACATCCACAAGATCAGCAATTTCGACTTTGTCACTCGCGTCAACAAGTAGGAACTCAAAATATGACAAGTTGGGCATAAATGTGTATGACACATCTTGTGGTTTGCATAGAGGATTCATGTTAATCCCAAACATAGTTTCAGAAGAAACATAACTCGAAGAAATTAAAGGCAGCTTGTTAGAGTAAAACTCTAATGTTGGGATGTGTTGAGCCAGTT
Organism: Alliaria petiolata; assembly: GCA_020283515.1. NCBI lineage: Eukaryota > Viridiplantae > Streptophyta > Magnoliopsida > Brassicales > Brassicaceae > Alliaria > Alliaria petiolata. The sequence goes on along the minus strand of JAHZTW010000001.1, from coordinate 189,570,550 downwards.
GACCAGTTGCAATGCTTTCAATGAATTTGGTTTTAGGCTAAAGTCTTGGGATTATACCTTCCCATGATTTCTGGTTGCATTCCTTCTCTATGAGATCAGCCAATTCAGGGTTAGGTTCTCCAAGGATCTTTGAAACAGAATCCCTACAACCAGTATGAGTGATCCACTCGCTAAGACGACCATAACGGATATTCGCGCAAATTTCTTTCCAATTTTTTTCAAGAAAAGTGATTGCTCGGACCAAGATAGAAACAAAGACGGCACCAACCTTCACAACCTCTTCTCTTTGAACGATACCACACAGAAGATCACAGTACAAACTTTGTTTGTTGTCTAAACACAATATCACTTCATCAAGACTTGTGTATGACCAATGCCAATATGGTTGTCGTTTTTTGAAATAATCACTCTTGAAAAAGCTCGTCGTCGCAGCTGAAGCTGGCAAACCAGAAGGAGTTGTCTTCTCTAGTCCACAAAAGATAAAAATTTGATTTTTTATTGGATTTGAATATGGATTTAGAAGTATTTTCATGACTAAATACAAAGACCTAAATAATTGATTTAACCTTGTTATTTGATTGGATTTGTATTTTCTAAATCCAAAGAGGATTTTCAAATCCATTAAAATAAAAGAACCAATAACTCCCCCCTCCCCAAAAATCTTTATAATACTTGGATTTTAAAATTATAGAACCAATAACACTGGATTTCAATATAGATTTTAAAATCATAGAACCAATAACACTGGATTTTAATATGAATTTTTTAAATCATAGAACCAATAACAGTGGATTTAGTTTAGATTTTCAAATCCATTAAAATACAATAACCCATAACACCCCCTATCCATTAAAATCAAAGAACCAATAACATTTTTTTTTTCATCTAACTTTTATTACCAAACTGATCAAAATACAATAAGTAGTACAAGATATAATACAAGGTGGAATACTAAACCGAAAACAAGGAAAAATACAAGGTAGAATAAAAAGTGAAATACTAAACCGGAAACACCGGAAACACAAGACAAGCTAAACCCCAAAACAACAAGGGGAGATAAACAAACCTAAGACAAAGAAGATACAAAAAACTACTACTAGAACTTGAAAAGTAATAACAACTCTCAAAAACAAAGGGAAGGATGGATAAGAGCAATAAGCGCGACAATACAAAGTCCACAAACCACATCAAGAAGGATCAACCAAAGGAAATGGAACAAACCCAAGGATAGGAGAAACCGCGGAGAAATAACCCAAATACAATGATTAATAGAAGGTTAAGGACCATAGAACTAGAATCTAACTCCTAAACTCATAATCTTCTACTCAAAAAGTCTAAATCTAGGACTTTGCACCCCACAAGAAGTTAGCCTTACAAGAATAGATATTTGAAAAGACCAAAGGAGAAGACTGATTATTCAACTAAGCAACTAGGCGGAGGAAGGAGACTAACAACATAGATTCCACGAACTGCAAGAAGAGGTTAACCAAATGTTATCCTATACTAGACAACGGATGCGGCTAAGGCGAACTCAAAGGGAGGAAACGAGTTTTCGCTTAATGACAGGTTTTTCTCATTATTTTCTTTACTCATTCACTCGATTTTATCCATGCTGAAGCTCAACACGTCTATATCTCAGAGAGGTGGTTTGCAAGGACATTATATTGCAGAAGAAAGTTCCTTAATCCTTGAAAGTATTAAGTGCTAATAAACCAAACTTTATAAAATGTCTTCCTCTAATGTTTTGATTATTTTCGATCTTGGATGGATAAAAGTCCGAGCGATCCGGTGACGGGAGTACTTACGAATGAGTTTGCCGAAGGTTTACATCAATTCATACAATTCGCAAGGGTCGTTTCTTCGGATTATGATGTATTCCCGAAGTTTATAAGAAGGGATATACTTCTTCTCAACGAGAATCTGCACTCCAAGAAGAAGTCGACGAGTTGAAGAATCAAATGGTGCAAAAAGACACTAGACTTGCGGCTATGGAAGATTTTATTACAAGAAAGTTTCCGGGAGAATTTTAAAAACCTTTGATGTAATTTGTAATTTGTTTTTTTTTTTTGGAACAATATTTTTAATAATTTTAAATTTTATTTTTAATCTAAATTTTATTTTTATTTCGGATTATATATTTTATTTTAAATTTTGAATTTATATTTAATTTTCATTTAATTTTTTTTTAATATATTATATTATCCGTCGGAATTCCGTCGGAACAATTTCCGATGGAATTTCCGACGGATAAAGTTTTCTTCGGAATTTCGATTTTCCGATGGCATTCCGACGAACCATTCCGACAAGACACTCTGTCGGAAATCCGTCGGAAATTGTTTCCGACGGCATTCCGACGAACCATTCCGACAAGTCACTCTGTCGGAAATCCGTCGGAAATATTTTCGACGACATTTCCGTCGTTCTTTCTCCGATAGAAAACTGTCGCAAACCCGTCGGAAACTTAATCCGTCGGAAATCCCGTCGAAAACGTAATGCCGTCGAAAACGTAATGCCGTCGCAATCCCGTCGGAAATTTCCGACGTATATAATCCGTCGGAAATTTCCGACGGGATTGCGACGGCATTACGTTTTCCGACGACCTAGATGCGACGAATATTTTCTGTCGGAAATCCGTCGGAAAAGGCCTTTTCCAACGGATTTCCGACGACTTTGTCCGTCTGTTGTAGTGTGTTATCAATTTCAGCAATGTCATTGTTGTATTTGCCTTTGAACTCCCAGTAAAGAACATAGTGACGTGGAGTAGTGGAAACATCAGCATAGCTTGTGAAGTCCATCAACATCAAATTTGATGATTCAAGAACCATCTTTGCATGTGTCATCGCATTTAAAAGATCTCCTTCTGTAGTTATCTCCAAATGAACACTAAAAACCGCATTTCCTCTACGCACAAATCTAAACTGAGGTGCACTATTGTAAAATCCAGTCACCTCTAAAATGTCACCCATCTTATATCTGTGTAGGCCTAACCAAGAAAAAAAAAACAATATNAAAATAAAAATATACTTCAATTAAAATCTAAAATAAAAAATAAAAGTAAATAATATTAACTCCAATTTAGGAAAATATACAATCCTATTATAAAAAGTAGGATGCGTCAAAGTTAGTAATTGACATAATCGTGGCAAGTATCAAGTTAATCGATTAGATTTTGATACTATTGAATAGATTTAATTACAAAAAATAAAAATAAAAATAAATAAATAACTTTTATATTTTTTTTTAATTTCACTTTTCTTCACAAATGATCGGATGTTTTTTTCAAATCAGTTTTTACCGGTTCAAAATATTTTATTCAAGATCCACATATATGCGGTTCATATTCTAGTAACATTATAATAAAAAATACTTTCCTCAATTGCAGAAGTTTCTGCGTCAGTTTGTAATTTTGTATATAACTGCTTTTTGCTCATTCCTTTTTGTAGTTTTCGTTACGTTTTAGATTTTTCTGGTCTATGTAACGTTCACATGCGTTGCCGTTCGGCCTACCGATCGTGGGGCCAAATTTAAGGCTTTCCAATATATATATCTTATTATATAAATTAGGATACATCAAAATTGCTAATTAAAATGATCGTGACACGTGTCAAGTTAATCGATTAGATTTTGACACGTGTAAAAAATTCAACCAATTAGACTTTAACATTATTTTTACATAAATCTAAAAATTAGTGTAAAAAAATAAGTTTCTTTTATGTTACAAATACTATAATAAAAATTAAAAAAATTAAAAAGGTAAATATGAAAATTAAAAAAAAGGAAAATAAGTTTCTTGTATGTTTTTAATTTAAATTAAGGAAATTGTTTGATCAATTACTAATACTAAAAGGAAAAACAAAAAGTCAAAAAGATAAATAATAAAACTAAGAAAAAATAATAAATTTTTTAAATGTTTTTATTGTTAGAATAGATTTAATCATTTTAATTATCCGTTTGGTTTGTTATAGTTCATACTTCAAATTAACCATAAATTAACAATATTATTTGAGACTTAAAACACAATCATGATATAACTTAAACAATAATAAAATAAAATTATGATTTTATAAACAAAACGCCATAAAGAAATATAAGCTATTTTTATTATGCAATCAAATAATAATCCTAAGAAGAATATGATTAAAATAAAAGAAAAACTTTTAAAAACTAATAAACTTCAATGGAAATCTAAAATAAAAATAAAAGTACATAAAATTAACTCCAATTTATATAAAGTTTGATGTTTAAAAGTTGCAAATTTACATGATCGCAATACGTGTTAAATTCTATCGATCAATATTTGACATTATCGAATAAATTTTGTTTGAAAATTTAAAATTTCTATTTGTAATTTTCATGACAAAATAAATATTATTTTATTTTATCAAAATCCTATTTCGTAATAGTAATAAAATTTAATTACATAATTATATAAATAAATTTTATGGTTATTTTTCAATTTTACTTTTCTTTACAAGTGATCAGATTTTATTTTCAAATAATGTTTAATCGGTTTAAAATATATTTTTTAAAACCCGCATATATGCGGATCCTAGTATATATATATTTTTCTGGTCGTCTTAGTAAATTGAGTAAATTCATTAGAATACAACGAAACATTTTTTTTTCATCTAACTTTTAATACCAAACTGGTCAAAATACAAAGAGAAATACAAGGTAGAATAAAAGGTGAAATACTAAACCGGAAACACATGAGACACAAGACAAGCTAAACAACTACTAGAACTTGAAGATACAAAGAGAAGGACGGATAAGAGCAATAAGCTCAACACTACAAATCCCACAAACTGCATTAAGGAGAAATAACTAAAGGAAATGGAAGAAATCCGAGGATAGGAGAAACCTCGAAAAAATAACCCAAATAGGAAAAGGTTAGGGACTAGAGAACTAGAATCTAACTCCTAAACTCCTAATCTTCTACCCAAAGAATCTAAATCTAGGACTTTACATCCCCACAAAAAGTTTACTTACAAAAACAAATATTTGAAAAGACCAAAGGAGAAGACTGATTATTCAACTAAGCAACTAGGCGGAGGAAGGAAACTAACAACATAGATTCCACGAACTACACGAAGAGGTTAACCGAATGCTATCCTATACCGTACAACACGATTTACCGACACAACCCATGAATAAAAGAGAGCACAAACGACCGTCAAAACAGCAGTAGGAAGCTGACGCTAACAACGAACTTGCACCTACAAATGACCAAGGCATAACACAATCTACAGAGATAAAGTTCAAAACTAGACAAAGCCTAACAACCAAAAGAGAAAAAGGCGATCAACCTGAACTGCAATGACACACCCAGATCCGGCTTCAAACCACCACCCACGACTAAAGGCGCACCTCCACCAAGCCAAACATGCCTCAGGAGACCGCCTGCAGCTCGAGCACCGAAAAAGAATGCTAGCAGACCGAGATCGGAAAACACCCTCCCCTCTTGTCGAGAGACCGGAAACGGATAGAGGGAGAGAAGAACCACCAAGACACCGCCACAGAGCCTCACCAGACCACTGAAGATGCAGCAAGGAAGGACGAAACACCACTTAAAACCGCGGAGAAAACTCAGATTTAACTTCAAACACCAACGCCAAAGCCCAAAAATACCGGATACAAATTAAAGCCGCAGAAAACACGGAGGAAAAAAGGGCTCTCTCACGGTGCCGACGAAACTCACCGGACACCGGAGAGGCGGCAACGAAGAAAGAGGAACGGATGCGGCTAGGGCGAACTCAAAGGGAGGAAACGAGGTTTCGCTTAATGACAGGTTTTTCTCATTATTTTCTTTACTCATTTACTCGATTTTCTCCATGCTCAAGCTCAACACGTCTATATCTCAGAAAGGTGGTTTGAAAGGACATTATATTGCAGAAGAAAGCTCCTTAATCCTTGAAAGTGTTAAGTGCTAATAAACCAAATCGCACGTTAAGTGCTAACAAAGTTACCACTTAAACATTAGATTAAAAAGCTTAAGTTTTGCCTCGTCTCATATGATTAAAACATGCATGTACTAATTGTTTTGCAAACTTTTATTCCAACGCATACAAAATATAAATATTATGACGAAAAGTTTGAAGAAAGAGACTCATCGGTAAAGAACCGGGCATGAACCTTTTCTTCTAAGATCGCTAAGGCCTCGGGAGATTTGATGCAAATGGGTGTCTTGTATTGAGTTGAAGAAGCACCTTGAGAGATGAAAAACTCCATGAGGGCATCGAAAGTTCCTTGTTGCACCAACCTTATCTCTAGAGCTCCAATGGATCTGTCTCTCCTAAATTCTTTATAAAAATTGTTCAAGGATTCATCAACCACGTAACAACATTTGACTAAAACCTTGTTATCAATTTCAGCAATGTAATTGTTGTATTTGCCTTTGAGTTCCCAGTAAAGAACATAGCGACCTGGAGTAGTGGAAATATCAGCATAGCTTGTGAAGTCCATCAACATCAAATTTGATGATTCAAGAACCATCTTTGCATGAGTCACCGCATTTAGAAGGTCTTCATCCGTAGTTATTATTAAGTTACATGGGCTTCCAACTCAAAACCAATTGGCAATGAGTGGATTGGCCCATGTGCCTTATATATTACTTAAGATCTCTTCCAACTTCCGATGTGGGATATATTCCCTAATACGTCCCCTCGAGATGATGGCTCTTGGCCATTGATCTCGGTATGTTTGGGCATGGATCGACGGACCATCTTTGGGTCACATATCGATGATGATCTGGTTGGATTGCGTGGATCGGGCTCTGATACCATATTAAGTTACATGGGCTTTCAACTCAAAACCAATTGGCAATGAGTGGATTGGCCCATGTGCCTTATATATTACTTAAGATCTCTTCCAACTTCCGATGTGGGATATATTCCCTAATACGTCCCCTCGAGATGATGGCTCTTGGCCATTGATCTCGGTATGTTTGGGCATGGATCGACGGACCATCTTTGGGTCACATATCGATGATGATCTGGTTGGATTGCGTGGATCGGGCTCTGATACCATATTAAGTTACATGGGCTTTCAACTCAAAACCAATTGGCAATGAGTGGATTGGCCCATGTGCCTTATATATTACTTAAGATCTCTTCCAACTTCCGATGTGGGATATATTCCCTAATACGTCCCCTCGAGATGATGGCTCTTGGCCATTGATCTCGGTATGTTTGGGCATGGATCGACGGACCATCTTTGGGTCACATATCGATGATGATCTGGTTGGATTGCGTGGATCGGGCTCTGATACCATATTAAGTTACATGGGCTTTCAACTCAAAACCAATTGGCAATGAGTGGATTGGCCCATGTGCCTTATATATTACTTAAGATCTCTTCCAACTTCCGATGTGGGATATATTCCCTAATACGTCCCCTCGAGATGATGGCTCTTGGCCATTGATCTCGGTATGTTTGGGCATGGATCGACGGACCATCTTTGGGTCACATATCGATGATGATCTGGTTGGATTGCGTGGATCGGGCTCTGATACCATATTAAGTTACATGGGCTTTCAACTCAAAACCAATTGGCAATGAGTGGATTGGCCCATGTGCCTTATATATTACTTAAGATCTCTTCCAACTTCCGATGTGGGATATATTCCCTAATACGTCCCCTCGAGATGATGGCTCTTGGCCATTGATCTCGGTATGTTTGGGCATGGATCGACGGACCATCTTTGGGTCACATATCGATGATGATCTGGTTGGATTGCGTGGATCGGGCTCTGATACCATATTAAGTTACATGGGCTTTCAACTCAAAACCAATTGGCAATGAGTGGATTGGCCCATGTGCCTTATATATTACTTAAGATCTCTTCCAACTTCCGATGTGGGATATATTCCCTAATACGTCCCCTCGAGATGATGGCTCTTGGCCATTGATCTCGGTATGTTTGGGCATGGATCGACGGACCATCTTTGGGTCACATATCGATGATGATCTGGTTGGATTGCGTGGATCGGGCTCTGATACCATATTAAGTTACATGGGCTTTCAACTCAAAACCAATTGGCAATGAGTGGATTGGCCCATGTGCCTTATATATTACTTAAGATCTCTTCCAACTTCCGATGTGGGATATATTCCCTAATACGTCCCCTCGAGATGATGGCTCTTGGCCATTGATCTCGGTATGTTTGGGCATGGATCGACGGACCATCTTTGGGTCACATATCGATGATGATCTGGTTGGATTGCGTGGATCGGGCTCTGATACCATATTAAGTTACATGGGCTTTCAACTCAAAACCAATTGGCAATGAGTGGATTGGCCCATGTGCCTTATATATTACTTAAGATCTCTTCCAACTTCCGATGTGGGATATATTCCCTAATACGTCCCCTCGAGATGATGGCTCTTGGCCATTGATCTCGGTATGTTTGGGCATGGATCGACGGACCATCTTTGGGTCACATATCGATGATGATCTGGTTGGATTGCGTGGATCGGGCTCTGATACCATATTAAGTTACATGGGCTTTCAACTCAAAACCAATTGGCAATGAGTGGATTGGCCCATGTGCCTTATATATTACTTAAGATCTCTTCCAACTTCCGATGTGGGATATATTCCCTAATACGTCCCCTCGAGATGATGGCTCTTGGCCATTGATCTCGGTATGTTTGGGCATGGATCGACGGACCATCTTTGGGTCACATATCGATGATGATCTGGTTGGATTGCGTGGATCGGGCTCTGATACCATATTAAGTTACATGGGCTTTCAACTCAAAACCAATTGGCAATGAGTGGATTGGCCCATGTGCCTTATATATTACTTAAGATCTCTTCCAACTTCCGATGTGGGATATATTCCCTAATACGTCCCCTCGAGATGATGGCTCTTGGCCATTGATCTCGGTATGTTTGGGCATGGATCGACGGACCATCTTTGGGTCACATATCGATGATGATCTGGTTGGATTGCGTGGATCGGGCTCTGATACCATATTAAGTTACATGGGCTTTCAACTCAAAACCAATTGGCAATGAGTGGATTGGCCCATGTGCCTTATATATTACTTAAGATCTCTTCCAACTTCCGATGTGGGATATATTCCCTAATACGTCCCCTCGAGATGATGGCTCTTGGCCATTGATCTCGGTATGTTTGGGCATGGATCGACGGACCATCTTTGGGTCACATATCGATGATGATCTGGTTGGATTGCGTGGATCGGGCTCTGATACCATATTAAGTTACATGGGCTTTCAACTCAAAACCAATTGGCAATGAGTGGATTGGCCCATGTGCCTTATATATTACTTAAGATCTCTTCCAACTTCCGATGTGGGATATATTCCCTAATACGTCCCCTCGAGATGATGGCTCTTGGCCATTGATCTCGGTATGTTTGGGCATGGATCGACGGACCATCTTTGGGTCACATATCGATGATGATCTGGTTGGATTGCGTGGATCGGGCTCTGATACCATATTAAGTTACATGGGCTTTCAACTCAAAACCAATTGGCAATGAGTGGATTGGCCCATGTGCCTTATATATTACTTAAGATCTCTTCCAACTTCCGATGTGGGATATATTCCCTAATACGTCCCCTCGAGATGATGGCTCTTGGCCATTGATCTCGGTATGTTTGGGCATGGATCGACGGACCATCTTTGGGTCACATATCGATGATGATCTGGTTGGATTGCGTGGATCGGGCTCTGATACCATATTAAGTTACATGGGCTTTCAACTCAAAACCAATTGGCAATGAGTGGATTGGCCCATGTGCCTTATATATTACTTAAGATCTCTTCCAACTTCCGATGTGGGATATATTCCCTAATACGTCCCCTCGAGATGATGGCTCTTGGCCATTGATCTCGGTATGTTTGGGCATGGATCGACGGACCATCTTTGGGTCACATATCGATGATGATCTGGTTGGATTGCGTGGATCGGGCTCTGATACCATATTAAGTTACATGGGCTTTCAACTCAAAACCAATTGGCAATGAGTGGATTGGCCCATGTGCCTTATATATTACTTAAGATCTCTTCCAACTTCCGATGTGGGATATATTCCCTAATACGTCCCCTCGAGATGATGGCTCTTGGCCATTGATCTCGGTATGTTTGGGCATGGATCGACGGACCATCTTTGGGTCACATATCGATGATGATCTGGTTGGATTGCGTGGATCGGGCTCTGATACCATATTAAGTTACATGGGCTTTCAACTCAAAACCAATTGGCAATGAGTGGATTGGCCCATGTGCCTTATATATTACTTAAGATCTCTTCCAACTTCCGATGTGGGATATATTCCCTAATACGTCCCCTCGAGATGATGGCTCTTGGCCATTGATCTCGGTATGTTTGGGCATGGATCGACGGACCATCTTTGGGTCACATATCGATGATGATCTGGTTGGATTGCGTGGATCGGGCTCTGATACCATATTAAGTTACATGGGCTTTCAACTCAAAACCAATTGGCAATGAGTGGATTGGCCCATGTGCCTTATATATTACTTAAGATCTCTTCCAACTTCCGATGTGGGATATATTCCCTAATACGTCCCCTCGAGATGATGGCTCTTGGCCATTGATCTCGGTATGTTTGGGCATGGATCGACGGACCATCTTTGGGTCACATATCGATGATGATCTGGTTGGATTGCGTGGATCGGGCTCTGATACCATATTAAGTTACATGGGCTTTCAACTCAAAACCAATTGGCAATGAGTGGATTGGCCCATGTGCCTTATATATTACTTAAGATCTCTTCCAACTTCCGATGTGGGATATATTCCCTAATACGTCCCCTCGAGATGATGGCTCTTGGCCATTGATCTCGGTATGTTTGGGCATGGATCGACGGACCATCTTTGGGTCACATATCGATGATGATCTGGTTGGATTGCGTGGATCGGGCTCTGATACCATATTAAGTTACATGGGCTTTCAACTCAAAACCAATTGGCAATGAGTGGATTGGCCCATGTGCCTTATATATTACTTAAGATCTCTTCCAACTTCCGATGTGGGATATATTCCCTAATACGTCCCCTCGAGATGATGGCTCTTGGCCATTGATCTCGGTATGTTTGGGCATGGATCGACGGACCATCTTTGGGTCACATATCGATGATGATCTGGTTGGATTGCGTGGATCGGGCTCTGATACCATATTAAGTTACATGGGCTTTCAACTCAAAACCAATTGGCAATGAGTGGATTGGCCCATGTGCCTTATATATTACTTAAGATCTCTTCCAACTTCCGATGTGGGATATATTCCCTAATACGTCCCCTCGAGATGATGGCTCTTGGCCATTGATCTCGGTATGTTTGGGCATGGATCGACGGACCATCTTTGGGTCACATATCGATGATGATCTGGTTGGATTGCGTGGATCGGGCTCTGATACCATATTAAGTTACATGGGCTTTCAACTCAAAACCAATTGGCAATGAGTGGATTGGCCCATGTGCCTTATATATTACTTAAGATCTCTTCCAACTTCCGATGTGGGATATATTCCCTAATACGTCCCCTCGAGATGATGGCTCTTGGCCATTGATCTCGGTATGTTTGGGCATGGATCGACGGACCATCTTTGGGTCACATATCGATGATGATCTGGTTGGATTGCGTGGATCGGGCTCTGATACCATATTAAGTTACATGGGCTTTCAACTCAAAACCAATTGGCAATGAGTGGATTGGCCCATGTGCCTTATATATTACTTAAGATCTCTTCCAACTTCCGATGTGGGATATATTCCCTAATACGTCCCCTCGAGATGATGGCTCTTGGCCATTGATCTCGGTATGTTTGGGCATGGATCGACGGACCATCTTTGGGTCACATATCGATGATGATCTGGTTGGATTGCGTGGATCGGGCTCTGATACCATATTAAGTTACATGGGCTTTCAACTCAAAACCAATTGGCAATGAGTGGATTGGCCCATGTGCCTTATATATTACTTAAGATCTCTTCCAACTTCCGATGTGGGATATATTCCCTAATACGTCCCCTCGAGATGATGGCTCTTGGCCATTGATCTCGGTATGTTTGGGCATGGATCGACGGACCATCTTTGGGTCACATATCGATGATGATCTGGTTGGATTGCGTGGATCGGGCTCTGATACCATATTAAGTTACATGGGCTTTCAACTCAAAACCAATTGGCAATGAGTGGATTGGCCCATGTGCCTTATATATTACTTAAGATCTCTTCCAACTTCCGATGTGGGATATATTCCCTAATACGTCCCCTCGAGATGATGGCTCTTGGCCATTGATCTCGGTATGTTTGGGCATGGATCGACGGACCATCTTTGGGTCACATATCGATGATGATCTGGTTGGATTGCGTGGATCGGGCTCTGATACCATATTAAGTTACATGGGCTTTCAACTCAAAACCAATTGGCAATGAGTGGATTGGCCCATGTGCCTTATATATTACTTAAGATCTCTTCCAACTTCCGATGTGGGATATATTCCCTAATACGTCCCCTCGAGATGATGGCTCTTGGCCATTGATCTCGGTATGTTTGGGCATGGATCGACGGACCATCTTTGGGTCACATATCGATGATGATCTGGTTGGATTGCGTGGATCGGGCTCTGATACCATATTAAGTTACATGGGCTTTCAACTCAAAACCAATTGGCAATGAGTGGATTGGCCCATGTGCCTTATATATTACTTAAGATCTCTTCCAACTTCCGATGTGGGATATATTCCCTAATACGTCCCCTCGAGATGATGGCTCTTGGCCATTGATCTCGGTATGTTTGGGCATGGATCGACGGACCATCTTTGGGTCACATATCGATGATGATCTGGTTGGATTGCGTGGATCGGGCTCTGATACCATATTAAGTTACATGGGCTTTCAACTCAAAACCAATTGGCAATGAGTGGATTGGCCCATGTGCCTTATATATTACTTAAGATCTCTTCCAACTTCCGATGTGGGATATATTCCCTAATACGTCCCCTCGAGATGATGGCTCTTGGCCATTGATCTCGGTATGTTTGGGCATGGATCGACGGACCATCTTTGGGTCACATATCGATGATGATCTGGTTGGATTGCGTGGATCGGGCTCTGATACCATATTAAGTTACATGGGCTTTCAACTCAAAACCAATTGGCAATGAGTGGATTGGCCCATGTGCCTTATATATTACTTAAGATCTCTTCCAACTTCCGATGTGGGATATATTCCCTAATACGTCCCCTCGAGATGATGGCTCTTGGCCATTGATCTCGGTATGTTTGGGCATGGATCGACGGACCATCTTTGGGTCACATATCGATGATGATCTGGTTGGATTGCGTGGATCGGGCTCTGATACCATATTAAGTTACATGGGCTTTCAACTCAAAACCAATTGGCAATGAGTGGATTGGCCCATGTGCCTTATATATTACTTAAGATCTCTTCCAACTTCCGATGTGGGATATATTCCCTAATACGTCCCCTCGAGATGATGGCTCTTGGCCATTGATCTCGGTATGTTTGGGCATGGATCGACGGACCATCTTTGGGTCACATATCGATGATGATCTGGTTGGATTGCGTGGATCGGGCTCTGATACCATATTAAGTTACATGGGCTTTCAACTCAAAACCAATTGGCAATGAGTGGATTGGCCCATGTGCCTTATATATTACTTAAGATCTCTTCCAACTTCCGATGTGGGATATATTCCCTAATACGTCCCCTCGAGATGATGGCTCTTGGCCATTGATCTCGGTATGTTTGGGCATGGATCGACGGACCATCTTTGGGTCACATATCGATGATGATCTGGTTGGATTGCGTGGATCGGGCTCTGATACCATATTAAGTTACATGGGCTTTCAACTCAAAACCAATTGGCAATGAGTGGATTGGCCCATGTGCCTTATATATTACTTAAGATCTCTTCCAACTTCCGATGTGGGATATATTCCCTAATACGTCCCCTCGAGATGATGGCTCTTGGCCATTGATCTCGGTATGTTTGGGCATGGATCGACGGACCATCTTTGGGTCACATATCGATGATGATCTGGTTGGATTGCGTGGATCGGGCTCTGATACCATATTAAGTTACATGGGCTTTCAACTCAAAACCAATTGGCAATGAGTGGATTGGCCCATGTGCCTTATATATTACTTAAGATCTCTTCCAACTTCCGATGTGGGATATATTCCCTAATACGTCCCCTCGAGATGATGGCTCTTGGCCATTGATCTCGGTATGTTTGGGCATGGATCGACGGACCATCTTTGGGTCACATATCGATGATGATCTGGTTGGATTGCGTGGATCGGGCTCTGATACCATATTAAGTTACATGGGCTTTCAACTCAAAACCAATTGGCAATGAGTGGATTGGCCCATGTGCCTTATATATTACTTAAGATCTCTTCCAACTTCCGATGTGGGATATATTCCCTAATACGTCCCCTCGAGATGATGGCTCTTGGCCATTGATCTCGGTATGTTTGGGCATGGATCGACGGACCATCTTTGGGTCACATATCGATGATGATCTGGTTGGATTGCGTGGATCGGGCTCTGATACCATATTAAGTTACATGGGCTTTCAACTCAAAACCAATTGGCAATGAGTGGATTGGCCCATGTGCCTTATATATTACTTAAGATCTCTTCCAACTTCCGATGTGGGATATATTCCCTAATACGTCCCCTCGAGATGATGGCTCTTGGCCATTGATCTCGGTATGTTTGGGCATGGATCGACGGACCATCTTTGGGTCACATATCGATGATGATCTGGTTGGATTGCGTGGATCGGGCTCTGATACCATATTAAGTTACATGGGCTTTCAACTCAAAACCAATTGGCAATGAGTGGATTGGCCCATGTGCCTTATATATTACTTAAGATCTCTTCCAACTTCCGATGTGGGATATATTCCCTAATACGTCCCCTCGAGATGATGGCTCTTGGCCATTGATCTCGGTATGTTTGGGCATGGATCGACGGACCATCTTTGGGTCACATATCGATGATGATCTGGTTGGATTGCGTGGATCGGGCTCTGATACCATATTAAGTTACATGGGCTTTCAACTCAAAACCAATTGGCAATGAGTGGATTGGCCCATGTGCCTTATATATTACTTAAGATCTCTTCCAACTTCCGATGTGGGATATATTCCCTAATACGTCCCCTCGAGATGATGGCTCTTGGCCATTGATCTCGGTATGTTTGGGCATGGATCGACGGACCATCTTTGGGTCACATATCGATGATGATCTGGTTGGATTGCGTGGATCGGGCTCTGATACCATATTAAGTTACATGGGCTTTCAACTCAAAACCAATTGGCAATGAGTGGATTGGCCCATGTGCCTTATATATTACTTAAGATCTCTTCCAACTTCCGATGTGGGATATATTCCCTAATACGTCCCCTCGAGATGATGGCTCTTGGCCATTGATCTCGGTATGTTTGGGCATGGATCGACGGACCATCTTTGGGTCACATATCGATGATGATCTGGTTGGATTGCGTGGATCGGGCTCTGATACCATATTAAGTTACATGGGCTTTCAACTCAAAACCAATTGGCAATGAGTGGATTGGCCCATGTGCCTTATATATTACTTAAGATCTCTTCCAACTTCCGATGTGGGATATATTCCCTAATACGTCCCCTCGAGATGATGGCTCTTGGCCATTGATCTCGGTATGTTTGGGCATGGATCGACGGACCATCTTTGGGTCACATATCGATGATGATCTGGTTGGATTGCGTGGATCGGGCTCTGATACCATATTAAGTTACATGGGCTTTCAACTCAAAACCAATTGGCAATGAGTGGATTGGCCCATGTGCCTTATATATTACTTAAGATCTCTTCCAACTTCCGATGTGGGATATATTCCCTAATACGTCCCCTCGAGATGATGGCTCTTGGCCATTGATCTCGGTATGTTTGGGCATGGATCGACGGACCATCTTTGGGTCACATATCGATGATGATCTGGTTGGATTGCGTGGATCGGGCTCTGATACCATATTAAGTTACATGGGCTTTCAACTCAAAACCAATTGGCAATGAGTGGATTGGCCCATGTGCCTTATATATTACTTAAGATCTCTTCCAACTTCCGATGTGGGATATATTCCCTAATACGTCCCCTCGAGATGATGGCTCTTGGCCATTGATCTCGGTATGTTTGGGCATGGATCGACGGACCATCTTTGGGTCACATATCGATGATGATCTGGTTGGATTGCGTGGATCGGGCTCTGATACCATATTAAGTTACATGGGCTTTCAACTCAAAACCAATTGGCAATGAGTGGATTGGCCCATGTGCCTTATATATTACTTAAGATCTCTTCCAACTTCCGATGTGGGATATATTCCCTAATACGTCCCCTCGAGATGATGGCTCTTGGCCATTGATCTCGGTATGTTTGGGCATGGATCGACGGACCATCTTTGGGTCACATATCGATGATGATCTGGTTGGATTGCGTGGATCGGGCTCTGATACCATATTAAGTTACATGGGCTTTCAACTCAAAACCAATTGGCAATGAGTGGATTGGCCCATGTGCCTTATATATTACTTAAGATCTCTTCCAACTTCCGATGTGGGATATATTCCCTAATACGTCCCCTCGAGATGATGGCTCTTGGCCATTGATCTCGGTATGTTTGGGCATGGATCGACGGACCATCTTTGGGTCACATATCGATGATGATCTGGTTGGATTGCGTGGATCGGGCTCTGATACCATATTAAGTTACATGGGCTTTCAACTCAAAACCAATTGGCAATGAGTGGATTGGCCCATGTGCCTTATATATTACTTAAGATCTCTTCCAACTTCCGATGTGGGATATATTCCCTAATACGTCCCCTCGAGATGATGGCTCTTGGCCATTGATCTCGGTATGTTTGGGCATGGATCGACGGACCATCTTTGGGTCACATATCGATGATGATCTGGTTGGATTGCGTGGATCGGGCTCTGATACCATATTAAGTTACATGGGCTTTCAACTCAAAACCAATTGGCAATGAGTGGATTGGCCCATGTGCCTTATATATTACTTAAGATCTCTTCCAACTTCCGATGTGGGATATATTCCCTAATACGTCCCCTCGAGATGATGGCTCTTGGCCATTGATCTCGGTATGTTTGGGCATGGATCGACGGACCATCTTTGGGTCACATATCGATGATGATCTGGTTGGATTGCGTGGATCGGGCTCTGATACCATATTAAGTTACATGGGCTTTCAACTCAAAACCAATTGGCAATGAGTGGATTGGCCCATGTGCCTTATATATTACTTAAGATCTCTTCCAACTTCCGATGTGGGATATATTCCCTAATACGTCCCCTCGAGATGATGGCTCTTGGCCATTGATCTCGGTATGTTTGGGCATGGATCGACGGACCATCTTTGGGTCACATATCGATGATGATCTGGTTGGATTGCGTGGATCGGGCTCTGATACCATATTAAGTTACATGGGCTTTCAACTCAAAACCAATTGGCAATGAGTGGATTGGCCCATGTGCCTTATATATTACTTAAGATCTCTTCCAACTTCCGATGTGGGATATATTCCCTAATACGTCCCCTCGAGATGATGGCTCTTGGCCATTGATCTCGGTATGTTTGGGCATGGATCGACGGACCATCTTTGGGTCACATATCGATGATGATCTGGTTGGATTGCGTGGATCGGGCTCTGATACCATATTAAGTTACATGGGCTTTCAACTCAAAACCAATTGGCAATGAGTGGATTGGCCCATGTGCCTTATATATTACTTAAGATCTCTTCCAACTTCCGATGTGGGATATATTCCCTAATACGTCCCCTCGAGATGATGGCTCTTGGCCATTGATCTCGGTATGTTTGGGCATGGATCGACGGACCATCTTTGGGTCACATATCGATGATGATCTGGTTGGATTGCGTGGATCGGGCTCTGATACCATATTAAGTTACATGGGCTTTCAACTCAAAACCAATTGGCAATGAGTGGATTGGCCCATGTGCCTTATATATTACTTAAGATCTCTTCCAACTTCCGATGTGGGATATATTCCCTAATACGTCCCCTCGAGATGATGGCTCTTGGCCATTGATCTCGGTATGTTTGGGCATGGATCGACGGACCATCTTTGGGTCACATATCGATGATGATCTGGTTGGATTGCGTGGATCGGGCTCTGATACCATATTAAGTTACATGGGCTTTCAACTCAAAACCAATTGGCAATGAGTGGATTGGCCCATGTGCCTTATATATTACTTAAGATCTCTTCCAACTTCCGATGTGGGATATATTCCCTAATACGTCCCCTCGAGATGATGGCTCTTGGCCATTGATCTCGGTATGTTTGGGCATGGATCGACGGACCATCTTTGGGTCACATATCGATGATGATCTGGTTGGATTGCGTGGATCGGGCTCTGATACCATATTAAGTTACATGGGCTTTCAACTCAAAACCAATTGGCAATGAGTGGATTGGCCCATGTGCCTTATATATTACTTAAGATCTCTTCCAACTTCCGATGTGGGATATATTCCCTAATACGTCCCCTCGAGATGATGGCTCTTGGCCATTGATCTCGGTATGTTTGGGCATGGATCGACGGACCATCTTTGGGTCACATATCGATGATGATCTGGTTGGATTGCGTGGATCGGGCTCTGATACCATATTAAGTTACATGGGCTTTCAACTCAAAACCAATTGGCAATGAGTGGATTGGCCCATGTGCCTTATATATTACTTAAGATCTCTTCCAACTTCCGATGTGGGATATATTCCCTAATACGTCCCCTCGAGATGATGGCTCTTGGCCATTGATCTCGGTATGTTTGGGCATGGATCGACGGACCATCTTTGGGTCACATATCGATGATGATCTGGTTGGATTGCGTGGATCGGGCTCTGATACCATATTAAGTTACATGGGCTTTCAACTCAAAACCAATTGGCAATGAGTGGATTGGCCCATGTGCCTTATATATTACTTAAGATCTCTTCCAACTTCCGATGTGGGATATATTCCCTAATACGTCCCCTCGAGATGATGGCTCTTGGCCATTGATCTCGGTATGTTTGGGCATGGATCGACGGACCATCTTTGGGTCACATATCGATGATGATCTGGTTGGATTGCGTGGATCGGGCTCTGATACCATATTAAGTTACATGGGCTTTCAACTCAAAACCAATTGGCAATGAGTGGATTGGCCCATGTGCCTTATATATTACTTAAGATCTCTTCCAACTTCCGATGTGGGATATATTCCCTAATACGTCCCCTCGAGATGATGGCTCTTGGCCATTGATCTCGGTATGTTTGGGCATGGATCGACGGACCATCTTTGGGTCACATATCGATGATGATCTGGTTGGATTGCGTGGATCGGGCTCTGATACCATATTAAGTTACATGGGCTTTCAACTCAAAACCAATTGGCAATGAGTGGATTGGCCCATGTGCCTTATATATTACTTAAGATCTCTTCCAACTTCCGATGTGGGATATATTCCCTAATACGTCCCCTCGAGATGATGGCTCTTGGCCATTGATCTCGGTATGTTTGGGCATGGATCGACGGACCATCTTTGGGTCACATATCGATGATGATCTGGTTGGATTGCGTGGATCGGGCTCTGATACCATATTAAGTTACATGGGCTTTCAACTCAAAACCAATTGGCAATGAGTGGATTGGCCCATGTGCCTTATATATTACTTAAGATCTCTTCCAACTTCCGATGTGGGATATATTCCCTAATACGTCCCCTCGAGATGATGGCTCTTGGCCATTGATCTCGGTATGTTTGGGCATGGATCGACGGACCATCTTTGGGTCACATATCGATGATGATCTGGTTGGATTGCGTGGATCGGGCTCTGATACCATATTAAGTTACATGGGCTTTCAACTCAAAACCAATTGGCAATGAGTGGATTGGCCCATGTGCCTTATATATTACTTAAGATCTCTTCCAACTTCCGATGTGGGATATATTCCCTAATACGTCCCCTCGAGATGATGGCTCTTGGCCATTGATCTCGGTATGTTTGGGCATGGATCGACGGACCATCTTTGGGTCACATATCGATGATGATCTGGTTGGATTGCGTGGATCGGGCTCTGATACCATATTAAGTTACATGGGCTTTCAACTCAAAACCAATTGGCAATGAGTGGATTGGCCCATGTGCCTTATATATTACTTAAGATCTCTTCCAACTTCCGATGTGGGATATATTCCCTAATACGTCCCCTCGAGATGATGGCTCTTGGCCATTGATCTCGGTATGTTTGGGCATGGATCGACGGACCATCTTTGGGTCACATATCGATGATGATCTGGTTGGATTGCGTGGATCGGGCTCTGATACCATATTAAGTTACATGGGCTTTCAACTCAAAACCAATTGGCAATGAGTGGATTGGCCCATGTGCCTTATATATTACTTAAGATCTCTTCCAACTTCCGATGTGGGATATATTCCCTAATACGTCCCCTCGAGATGATGGCTCTTGGCCATTGATCTCGGTATGTTTGGGCATGGATCGACGGACCATCTTTGGGTCACATATCGATGATGATCTGGTTGGATTGCGTGGATCGGGCTCTGATACCATATTAAGTTACATGGGCTTTCAACTCAAAACCAATTGGCAATGAGTGGATTGGCCCATGTGCCTTATATATTACTTAAGATCTCTTCCAACTTCCGATGTGGGATATATTCCCTAATACGTCCCCTCGAGATGATGGCTCTTGGCCATTGATCTCGGTATGTTTGGGCATGGATCGACGGACCATCTTTGGGTCACATATCGATGATGATCTGGTTGGATTGCGTGGATCGGGCTCTGATACCATATTAAGTTACATGGGCTTTCAACTCAAAACCAATTGGCAATGAGTGGATTGGCCCATGTGCCTTATATATTACTTAAGATCTCTTCCAACTTCCGATGTGGGATATATTCCCTAATACGTCCCCTCGAGATGATGGCTCTTGGCCATTGATCTCGGTATGTTTGGGCATGGATCGACGGACCATCTTTGGGTCACATATCGATGATGATCTGGTTGGATTGCGTGGATCGGGCTCTGATACCATATTAAGTTACATGGGCTTTCAACTCAAAACCAATTGGCAATGAGTGGATTGGCCCATGTGCCTTATATATTACTTAAGATCTCTTCCAACTTCCGATGTGGGATATATTCCCTAATACGTCCCCTCGAGATGATGGCTCTTGGCCATTGATCTCGGTATGTTTGGGCATGGATCGACGGACCATCTTTGGGTCACATATCGATGATGATCTGGTTGGATTGCGTGGATCGGGCTCTGATACCATATTAAGTTACATGGGCTTTCAACTCAAAACCAATTGGCAATGAGTGGATTGGCCCATGTGCCTTATATATTACTTAAGATCTCTTCCAACTTCCGATGTGGGATATATTCCCTAATACGTCCCCTCGAGATGATGGCTCTTGGCCATTGATCTCGGTATGTTTGGGCATGGATCGACGGACCATCTTTGGGTCACATATCGATGATGATCTGGTTGGATTGCGTGGATCGGGCTCTGATACCATATTAAGTTACATGGGCTTTCAACTCAAAACCAATTGGCAATGAGTGGATTGGCCCATGTGCCTTATATATTACTTAAGATCTCTTCCAACTTCCGATGTGGGATATATTCCCTAATACGTCCCCTCGAGATGATGGCTCTTGGCCATTGATCTCGGTATGTTTGGGCATGGATCGACGGACCATCTTTGGGTCACATATCGATGATGATCTGGTTGGATTGCGTGGATCGGGCTCTGATACCATATTAAGTTACATGGGCTTTCAACTCAAAACCAATTGGCAATGAGTGGATTGGCCCATGTGCCTTATATATTACTTAAGATCTCTTCCAACTTCCGATGTGGGATATATTCCCTAATACGTCCCCTCGAGATGATGGCTCTTGGCCATTGATCTCGGTATGTTTGGGCATGGATCGACGGACCATCTTTGGGTCACATATCGATGATGATCTGGTTGGATTGCGTGGATCGGGCTCTGATACCATATTAAGTTACATGGGCTTTCAACTCAAAACCAATTGGCAATGAGTGGATTGGCCCATGTGCCTTATATATTACTTAAGATCTCTTCCAACTTCCGATGTGGGATATATTCCCTAATACGTCCCCTCGAGATGATGGCTCTTGGCCATTGATCTCGGTATGTTTGGGCATGGATCGACGGACCATCTTTGGGTCACATATCGATGATGATCTGGTTGGATTGCGTGGATCGGGCTCTGATACCATATTAAGTTACATGGGCTTTCAACTCAAAACCAATTGGCAATGAGTGGATTGGCCCATGTGCCTTATATATTACTTAAGATCTCTTCCAACTTCCGATGTGGGATATATTCCCTAATACGTCCCCTCGAGATGATGGCTCTTGGCCATTGATCTCGGTATGTTTGGGCATGGATCGACGGACCATCTTTGGGTCACATATCGATGATGATCTGGTTGGATTGCGTGGATCGGGCTCTGATACCATATTAAGTTACATGGGCTTTCAACTCAAAACCAATTGGCAATGAGTGGATTGGCCCATGTGCCTTATATATTACTTAAGATCTCTTCCAACTTCCGATGTGGGATATATTCCCTAATACGTCCCCTCGAGATGATGGCTCTTGGCCATTGATCTCGGTATGTTTGGGCATGGATCGACGGACCATCTTTGGGTCACATATCGATGATGATCTGGTTGGATTGCGTGGATCGGGCTCTGATACCATATTAAGTTACATGGGCTTTCAACTCAAAACCAATTGGCAATGAGTGGATTGGCCCATGTGCCTTATATATTACTTAAGATCTCTTCCAACTTCCGATGTGGGATATATTCCCTAATACGTCCCCTCGAGATGATGGCTCTTGGCCATTGATCTCGGTATGTTTGGGCATGGATCGACGGACCATCTTTGGGTCACATATCGATGATGATCTGGTTGGATTGCGTGGATCGGGCTCTGATACCATATTAAGTTACATGGGCTTTCAACTCAAAACCAATTGGCAATGAGTGGATTGGCCCATGTGCCTTATATATTACTTAAGATCTCTTCCAACTTCCGATGTGGGATATATTCCCTAATACGTCCCCTCGAGATGATGGCTCTTGGCCATTGATCTCGGTATGTTTGGGCATGGATCGACGGACCATCTTTGGGTCACATATCGATGATGATCTGGTTGGATTGCGTGGATCGGGCTCTGATACCATATTAAGTTACATGGGCTTTCAACTCAAAACCAATTGGCAATGAGTGGATTGGCCCATGTGCCTTATATATTACTTAAGATCTCTTCCAACTTCCGATGTGGGATATATTCCCTAATACGTCCCCTCGAGATGATGGCTCTTGGCCATTGATCTCGGTATGTTTGGGCATGGATCGACGGACCATCTTTGGGTCACATATCGATGATGATCTGGTTGGATTGCGTGGATCGGGCTCTGATACCATATTAAGTTACATGGGCTTTCAACTCAAAACCAATTGGCAATGAGTGGATTGGCCCATGTGCCTTATATATTACTTAAGATCTCTTCCAACTTCCGATGTGGGATATATTCCCTAATACGTCCCCTCGAGATGATGGCTCTTGGCCATTGATCTCGGTATGTTTGGGCATGGATCGACGGACCATCTTTGGGTCACATATCGATGATGATCTGGTTGGATTGCGTGGATCGGGCTCTGATACCATATTAAGTTACATGGGCTTTCAACTCAAAACCAATTGGCAATGAGTGGATTGGCCCATGTGCCTTATATATTACTTAAGATCTCTTCCAACTTCCGATGTGGGATATATTCCCTAATACGTCCCCTCGAGATGATGGCTCTTGGCCATTGATCTCGGTATGTTTGGGCATGGATCGACGGACCATCTTTGGGTCACATATCGATGATGATCTGGTTGGATTGCGTGGATCGGGCTCTGATACCATATTAAGTTACATGGGCTTTCAACTCAAAACCAATTGGCAATGAGTGGATTGGCCCATGTGCCTTATATATTACTTAAGATCTCTTCCAACTTCCGATGTGGGATATATTCCCTAATACGTCCCCTCGAGATGATGGCTCTTGGCCATTGATCTCGGTATGTTTGGGCATGGATCGACGGACCATCTTTGGGTCACATATCGATGATGATCTGGTTGGATTGCGTGGATCGGGCTCTGATACCATATTAAGTTACATGGGCTTTCAACTCAAAACCAATTGGCAATGAGTGGATTGGCCCATGTGCCTTATATATTACTTAAGATCTCTTCCAACTTCCGATGTGGGATATATTCCCTAATACGTCCCCTCGAGATGATGGCTCTTGGCCATTGATCTCGGTATGTTTGGGCATGGATCGACGGACCATCTTTGGGTCACATATCGATGATGATCTGGTTGGATTGCGTGGATCGGGCTCTGATACCATATTAAGTTACATGGGCTTTCAACTCAAAACCAATTGGCAATGAGTGGATTGGCCCATGTGCCTTATATATTACTTAAGATCTCTTCCAACTTCCGATGTGGGATATATTCCCTAATACGTCCCCTCGAGATGATGGCTCTTGGCCATTGATCTCGGTATGTTTGGGCATGGATCGACGGACCATCTTTGGGTCACATATCGATGATGATCTGGTTGGATTGCGTGGATCGGGCTCTGATACCATATTAAGTTACATGGGCTTTCAACTCAAAACCAATTGGCAATGAGTGGATTGGCCCATGTGCCTTATATATTACTTAAGATCTCTTCCAACTTCCGATGTGGGATATATTCCCTAATACGTCCCCTCGAGATGATGGCTCTTGGCCATTGATCTCGGTATGTTTGGGCATGGATCGACGGACCATCTTTGGGTCACATATCGATGATGATCTGGTTGGATTGCGTGGATCGGGCTCTGATACCATATTAAGTTACATGGGCTTTCAACTCAAAACCAATTGGCAATGAGTGGATTGGCCCATGTGCCTTATATATTACTTAAGATCTCTTCCAACTTCCGATGTGGGATATATTCCCTAATACGTCCCCTCGAGATGATGGCTCTTGGCCATTGATCTCGGTATGTTTGGGCATGGATCGACGGACCATCTTTGGGTCACATATCGATGATGATCTGGTTGGATTGCGTGGATCGGGCTCTGATACCATATTAAGTTACATGGGCTTTCAACTCAAAACCAATTGGCAATGAGTGGATTGGCCCATGTGCCTTATATATTACTTAAGATCTCTTCCAACTTCCGATGTGGGATATATTCCCTAATACGTCCCCTCGAGATGATGGCTCTTGGCCATTGATCTCGGTATGTTTGGGCATGGATCGACGGACCATCTTTGGGTCACATATCGATGATGATCTGGTTGGATTGCGTGGATCGGGCTCTGATACCATATTAAGTTACATGGGCTTTCAACTCAAAACCAATTGGCAATGAGTGGATTGGCCCATGTGCCTTATATATTACTTAAGATCTCTTCCAACTTCCGATGTGGGATATATTCCCTAATACGTCCCCTCGAGATGATGGCTCTTGGCCATTGATCTCGGTATGTTTGGGCATGGATCGACGGACCATCTTTGGGTCACATATCGATGATGATCTGGTTGGATTGCGTGGATCGGGCTCTGATACCATATTAAGTTACATGGGCTTTCAACTCAAAACCAATTGGCAATGAGTGGATTGGCCCATGTGCCTTATATATTACTTAAGATCTCTTCCAACTTCCGATGTGGGATATATTCCCTAATACGTCCCCTCGAGATGATGGCTCTTGGCCATTGATCTCGGTATGTTTGGGCATGGATCGACGGACCATCTTTGGGTCACATATCGATGATGATCTGGTTGGATTGCGTGGATCGGGCTCTGATACCATATTAAGTTACATGGGCTTTCAACTCAAAACCAATTGGCAATGAGTGGATTGGCCCATGTGCCTTATATATTACTTAAGATCTCTTCCAACTTCCGATGTGGGATATATTCCCTAATACGTCCCCTCGAGATGATGGCTCTTGGCCATTGATCTCGGTATGTTTGGGCATGGATCGACGGACCATCTTTGGGTCACATATCGATGATGATCTGGTTGGATTGCGTGGATCGGGCTCTGATACCATATTAAGTTACATGGGCTTTCAACTCAAAACCAATTGGCAATGAGTGGATTGGCCCATGTGCCTTATATATTACTTAAGATCTCTTCCAACTTCCGATGTGGGATATATTCCCTAATACGTCCCCTCGAGATGATGGCTCTTGGCCATTGATCTCGGTATGTTTGGGCATGGATCGACGGACCATCTTTGGGTCACATATCGATGATGATCTGGTTGGATTGCGTGGATCGGGCTCTGATACCATATTAAGTTACATGGGCTTTCAACTCAAAACCAATTGGCAATGAGTGGATTGGCCCATGTGCCTTATATATTACTTAAGATCTCTTCCAACTTCCGATGTGGGATATATTCCCTAATACGTCCCCTCGAGATGATGGCTCTTGGCCATTGATCTCGGTATGTTTGGGCATGGATCGACGGACCATCTTTGGGTCACATATCGATGATGATCTGGTTGGATTGCGTGGATCGGGCTCTGATACCATATTAAGTTACATGGGCTTTCAACTCAAAACCAATTGGCAATGAGTGGATTGGCCCATGTGCCTTATATATTACTTAAGATCTCTTCCAACTTCCGATGTGGGATATATTCCCTAATACGTCCCCTCGAGATGATGGCTCTTGGCCATTGATCTCGGTATGTTTGGGCATGGATCGACGGACCATCTTTGGGTCACATATCGATGATGATCTGGTTGGATTGCGTGGATCGGGCTCTGATACCATATTAAGTTACATGGGCTTTCAACTCAAAACCAATTGGCAATGAGTGGATTGGCCCATGTGCCTTATATATTACTTAAGATCTCTTCCAACTTCCGATGTGGGATATATTCCCTAATACGTCCCCTCGAGATGATGGCTCTTGGCCATTGATCTCGGTATGTTTGGGCATGGATCGACGGACCATCTTTGGGTCACATATCGATGATGATCTGGTTGGATTGCGTGGATCGGGCTCTGATACCATATTAAGTTACATGGGCTTTCAACTCAAAACCAATTGGCAATGAGTGGATTGGCCCATGTGCCTTATATATTACTTAAGATCTCTTCCAACTTCCGATGTGGGATATATTCCCTAATACGTCCCCTCGAGATGATGGCTCTTGGCCATTGATCTCGGTATGTTTGGGCATGGATCGACGGACCATCTTTGGGTCACATATCGATGATGATCTGGTTGGATTGCGTGGATCGGGCTCTGATACCATATTAAGTTACATGGGCTTTCAACTCAAAACCAATTGGCAATGAGTGGATTGGCCCATGTGCCTTATATATTACTTAAGATCTCTTCCAACTTCCGATGTGGGATATATTCCCTAATACGTCCCCTCGAGATGATGGCTCTTGGCCATTGATCTCGGTATGTTTGGGCATGGATCGACGGACCATCTTTGGGTCACATATCGATGATGATCTGGTTGGATTGCGTGGATCGGGCTCTGATACCATATTAAGTTACATGGGCTTTCAACTCAAAACCAATTGGCAATGAGTGGATTGGCCCATGTGCCTTATATATTACTTAAGATCTCTTCCAACTTCCGATGTGGGATATATTCCCTAATACGTCCCCTCGAGATGATGGCTCTTGGCCATTGATCTCGGTATGTTTGGGCATGGATCGACGGACCATCTTTGGGTCACATATCGATGATGATCTGGTTGGATTGCGTGGATCGGGCTCTGATACCATATTAAGTTACATGGGCTTTCAACTCAAAACCAATTGGCAATGAGTGGATTGGCCCATGTGCCTTATATATTACTTAAGATCTCTTCCAACTTCCGATGTGGGATATATTCCCTAATACGTCCCCTCGAGATGATGGCTCTTGGCCATTGATCTCGGTATGTTTGGGCATGGATCGACGGACCATCTTTGGGTCACATATCGATGATGATCTGGTTGGATTGCGTGGATCGGGCTCTGATACCATATTAAGTTACATGGGCTTTCAACTCAAAACCAATTGGCAATGAGTGGATTGGCCCATGTGCCTTATATATTACTTAAGATCTCTTCCAACTTCCGATGTGGGATATATTCCCTAATACGTCCCCTCGAGATGATGGCTCTTGGCCATTGATCTCGGTATGTTTGGGCATGGATCGACGGACCATCTTTGGGTCACATATCGATGATGATCTGGTTGGATTGCGTGGATCGGGCTCTGATACCATATTAAGTTACATGGGCTTTCAACTCAAAACCAATTGGCAATGAGTGGATTGGCCCATGTGCCTTATATATTACTTAAGATCTCTTCCAACTTCCGATGTGGGATATATTCCCTAATACGTCCCCTCGAGATGATGGCTCTTGGCCATTGATCTCGGTATGTTTGGGCATGGATCGACGGACCATCTTTGGGTCACATATCGATGATGATCTGGTTGGATTGCGTGGATCGGGCTCTGATACCATATTAAGTTACATGGGCTTTCAACTCAAAACCAATTGGCAATGAGTGGATTGGCCCATGTGCCTTATATATTACTTAAGATCTCTTCCAACTTCCGATGTGGGATATATTCCCTAATACGTCCCCTCGAGATGATGGCTCTTGGCCATTGATCTCGGTATGTTTGGGCATGGATCGACGGACCATCTTTGGGTCACATATCGATGATGATCTGGTTGGATTGCGTGGATCGGGCTCTGATACCATATTAAGTTACATGGGCTTTCAACTCAAAACCAATTGGCAATGAGTGGATTGGCCCATGTGCCTTATATATTACTTAAGATCTCTTCCAACTTCCGATGTGGGATATATTCCCTAATACGTCCCCTCGAGATGATGGCTCTTGGCCATTGATCTCGGTATGTTTGGGCATGGATCGACGGACCATCTTTGGGTCACATATCGATGATGATCTGGTTGGATTGCGTGGATCGGGCTCTGATACCATATTAAGTTACATGGGCTTTCAACTCAAAACCAATTGGCAATGAGTGGATTGGCCCATGTGCCTTATATATTACTTAAGATCTCTTCCAACTTCCGATGTGGGATATATTCCCTAATACGTCCCCTCGAGATGATGGCTCTTGGCCATTGATCTCGGTATGTTTGGGCATGGATCGACGGACCATCTTTGGGTCACATATC
Source organism: Alliaria petiolata (assembly GCA_020283515.1). Lineage (NCBI taxonomy): Eukaryota > Viridiplantae > Streptophyta > Magnoliopsida > Brassicales > Brassicaceae > Alliaria > Alliaria petiolata. The sequence continues at coordinate 189,541,120 of JAHZTW010000001.1, read as the reverse complement.
GATGATGATCTGGTTGGATTGCGTGGATCGGGCTCTGATACCATATTAAGTTACATGGGCTTTCAACTCAAAACCAATTGGCAATGAGTGGATTGGCCCATGTGCCTTATATATTACTTAAGATCTCTTCCAACTTCCGATGTGGGATATATTCCCTAATACGTCCCCTCGAGATGATGGCTCTTGGCCATTGATCTCGGTATGTTTGGGCATGGATCGACGGACCATCTTTGGGTCACATATCGATGATGATCTGGTTGGATTGCGTGGATCGGGCTCTGATACCATATTAAGTTACATGGGCTTTCAACTCAAAACCAATTGGCAATGAGTGGATTGGCCCATGTGCCTTATATATTACTTAAGATCTCTTCCAACTTCCGATGTGGGATATATTCCCTAATACGTCCCCTCGAGATGATGGCTCTTGGCCATTGATCTCGGTATGTTTGGGCATGGATCGACGGACCATCTTTGGGTCACATATCGATGATGATCTGGTTGGATTGCGTGGATCGGGCTCTGATACCATATTAAGTTACATGGGCTTTCAACTCAAAACCAATTGGCAATGAGTGGATTGGCCCATGTGCCTTATATATTACTTAAGATCTCTTCCAACTTCCGATGTGGGATATATTCCCTAATACGTCCCCTCGAGATGATGGCTCTTGGCCATTGATCTCGGTATGTTTGGGCATGGATCGACGGACCATCTTTGGGTCACATATCGATGATGATCTGGTTGGATTGCGTGGATCGGGCTCTGATACCATATTAAGTTACATGGGCTTTCAACTCAAAACCAATTGGCAATGAGTGGATTGGCCCATGTGCCTTATATATTACTTAAGATCTCTTCCAACTTCCGATGTGGGATATATTCCCTAATACGTCCCCTCGAGATGATGGCTCTTGGCCATTGATCTCGGTATGTTTGGGCATGGATCGACGGACCATCTTTGGGTCACATATCGATGATGATCTGGTTGGATTGCGTGGATCGGGCTCTGATACCATATTAAGTTACATGGGCTTTCAACTCAAAACCAATTGGCAATGAGTGGATTGGCCCATGTGCCTTATATATTACTTAAGATCTCTTCCAACTTCCGATGTGGGATATATTCCCTAATACGTCCCCTCGAGATGATGGCTCTTGGCCATTGATCTCGGTATGTTTGGGCATGGATCGACGGACCATCTTTGGGTCACATATCGATGATGATCTGGTTGGATTGCGTGGATCGGGCTCTGATACCATATTAAGTTACATGGGCTTTCAACTCAAAACCAATTGGCAATGAGTGGATTGGCCCATGTGCCTTATATATTACTTAAGATCTCTTCCAACTTCCGATGTGGGATATATTCCCTAATACGTCCCCTCGAGATGATGGCTCTTGGCCATTGATCTCGGTATGTTTGGGCATGGATCGACGGACCATCTTTGGGTCACATATCGATGATGATCTGGTTGGATTGCGTGGATCGGGCTCTGATACCATATTAAGTTACATGGGCTTTCAACTCAAAACCAATTGGCAATGAGTGGATTGGCCCATGTGCCTTATATATTACTTAAGATCTCTTCCAACTTCCGATGTGGGATATATTCCCTAATACGTCCCCTCGAGATGATGGCTCTTGGCCATTGATCTCGGTATGTTTGGGCATGGATCGACGGACCATCTTTGGGTCACATATCGATGATGATCTGGTTGGATTGCGTGGATCGGGCTCTGATACCATATTAAGTTACATGGGCTTTCAACTCAAAACCAATTGGCAATGAGTGGATTGGCCCATGTGCCTTATATATTACTTAAGATCTCTTCCAACTTCCGATGTGGGATATATTCCCTAATACGTCCCCTCGAGATGATGGCTCTTGGCCATTGATCTCGGTATGTTTGGGCATGGATCGACGGACCATCTTTGGGTCACATATCGATGATGATCTGGTTGGATTGCGTGGATCGGGCTCTGATACCATATTAAGTTACATGGGCTTTCAACTCAAAACCAATTGGCAATGAGTGGATTGGCCCATGTGCCTTATATATTACTTAAGATCTCTTCCAACTTCCGATGTGGGATATATTCCCTAATACGTCCCCTCGAGATGATGGCTCTTGGCCATTGATCTCGGTATGTTTGGGCATGGATCGACGGACCATCTTTGGGTCACATATCGATGATGATCTGGTTGGATTGCGTGGATCGGGCTCTGATACCATATTAAGTTACATGGGCTTTCAACTCAAAACCAATTGGCAATGAGTGGATTGGCCCATGTGCCTTATATATTACTTAAGATCTCTTCCAACTTCCGATGTGGGATATATTCCCTAATACGTCCCCTCGAGATGATGGCTCTTGGCCATTGATCTCGGTATGTTTGGGCATGGATCGACGGACCATCTTTGGGTCACATATCGATGATGATCTGGTTGGATTGCGTGGATCGGGCTCTGATACCATATTAAGTTACATGGGCTTTCAACTCAAAACCAATTGGCAATGAGTGGATTGGCCCATGTGCCTTATATATTACTTAAGATCTCTTCCAACTTCCGATGTGGGATATATTCCCTAATACGTCCCCTCGAGATGATGGCTCTTGGCCATTGATCTCGGTATGTTTGGGCATGGATCGACGGACCATCTTTGGGTCACATATCGATGATGATCTGGTTGGATTGCGTGGATCGGGCTCTGATACCATATTAAGTTACATGGGCTTTCAACTCAAAACCAATTGGCAATGAGTGGATTGGCCCATGTGCCTTATATATTACTTAAGATCTCTTCCAACTTCCGATGTGGGATATATTCCCTAATACGTCCCCTCGAGATGATGGCTCTTGGCCATTGATCTCGGTATGTTTGGGCATGGATCGACGGACCATCTTTGGGTCACATATCGATGATGATCTGGTTGGATTGCGTGGATCGGGCTCTGATACCATATTAAGTTACATGGGCTTTCAACTCAAAACCAATTGGCAATGAGTGGATTGGCCCATGTGCCTTATATATTACTTAAGATCTCTTCCAACTTCCGATGTGGGATATATTCCCTAATACGTCCCCTCGAGATGATGGCTCTTGGCCATTGATCTCGGTATGTTTGGGCATGGATCGACGGACCATCTTTGGGTCACATATCGATGATGATCTGGTTGGATTGCGTGGATCGGGCTCTGATACCATATTAAGTTACATGGGCTTTCAACTCAAAACCAATTGGCAATGAGTGGATTGGCCCATGTGCCTTATATATTACTTAAGATCTCTTCCAACTTCCGATGTGGGATATATTCCCTAATACGTCCCCTCGAGATGATGGCTCTTGGCCATTGATCTCGGTATGTTTGGGCATGGATCGACGGACCATCTTTGGGTCACATATCGATGATGATCTGGTTGGATTGCGTGGATCGGGCTCTGATACCATATTAAGTTACATGGGCTTTCAACTCAAAACCAATTGGCAATGAGTGGATTGGCCCATGTGCCTTATATATTACTTAAGATCTCTTCCAACTTCCGATGTGGGATATATTCCCTAATACGTCCCCTCGAGATGATGGCTCTTGGCCATTGATCTCGGTATGTTTGGGCATGGATCGACGGACCATCTTTGGGTCACATATCGATGATGATCTGGTTGGATTGCGTGGATCGGGCTCTGATACCATATTAAGTTACATGGGCTTTCAACTCAAAACCAATTGGCAATGAGTGGATTGGCCCATGTGCCTTATATATTACTTAAGATCTCTTCCAACTTCCGATGTGGGATATATTCCCTAATACGTCCCCTCGAGATGATGGCTCTTGGCCATTGATCTCGGTATGTTTGGGCATGGATCGACGGACCATCTTTGGGTCACATATCGATGATGATCTGGTTGGATTGCGTGGATCGGGCTCTGATACCATATTAAGTTACATGGGCTTTCAACTCAAAACCAATTGGCAATGAGTGGATTGGCCCATGTGCCTTATATATTACTTAAGATCTCTTCCAACTTCCGATGTGGGATATATTCCCTAATACGTCCCCTCGAGATGATGGCTCTTGGCCATTGATCTCGGTATGTTTGGGCATGGATCGACGGACCATCTTTGGGTCACATATCGATGATGATCTGGTTGGATTGCGTGGATCGGGCTCTGATACCATATTAAGTTACATGGGCTTTCAACTCAAAACCAATTGGCAATGAGTGGATTGGCCCATGTGCCTTATATATTACTTAAGATCTCTTCCAACTTCCGATGTGGGATATATTCCCTAATACGTCCCCTCGAGATGATGGCTCTTGGCCATTGATCTCGGTATGTTTGGGCATGGATCGACGGACCATCTTTGGGTCACATATCGATGATGATCTGGTTGGATTGCGTGGATCGGGCTCTGATACCATATTAAGTTACATGGGCTTTCAACTCAAAACCAATTGGCAATGAGTGGATTGGCCCATGTGCCTTATATATTACTTAAGATCTCTTCCAACTTCCGATGTGGGATATATTCCCTAATACGTCCCCTCGAGATGATGGCTCTTGGCCATTGATCTCGGTATGTTTGGGCATGGATCGACGGACCATCTTTGGGTCACATATCGATGATGATCTGGTTGGATTGCGTGGATCGGGCTCTGATACCATATTAAGTTACATGGGCTTTCAACTCAAAACCAATTGGCAATGAGTGGATTGGCCCATGTGCCTTATATATTACTTAAGATCTCTTCCAACTTCCGATGTGGGATATATTCCCTAATACGTCCCCTCGAGATGATGGCTCTTGGCCATTGATCTCGGTATGTTTGGGCATGGATCGACGGACCATCTTTGGGTCACATATCGATGATGATCTGGTTGGATTGCGTGGATCGGGCTCTGATACCATATTAAGTTACATGGGCTTTCAACTCAAAACCAATTGGCAATGAGTGGATTGGCCCATGTGCCTTATATATTACTTAAGATCTCTTCCAACTTCCGATGTGGGATATATTCCCTAATACGTCCCCTCGAGATGATGGCTCTTGGCCATTGATCTCGGTATGTTTGGGCATGGATCGACGGACCATCTTTGGGTCACATATCGATGATGATCTGGTTGGATTGCGTGGATCGGGCTCTGATACCATATTAAGTTACATGGGCTTTCAACTCAAAACCAATTGGCAATGAGTGGATTGGCCCATGTGCCTTATATATTACTTAAGATCTCTTCCAACTTCCGATGTGGGATATATTCCCTAATACGTCCCCTCGAGATGATGGCTCTTGGCCATTGATCTCGGTATGTTTGGGCATGGATCGACGGACCATCTTTGGGTCACATATCGATGATGATCTGGTTGGATTGCGTGGATCGGGCTCTGATACCATATTAAGTTACATGGGCTTTCAACTCAAAACCAATTGGCAATGAGTGGATTGGCCCATGTGCCTTATATATTACTTAAGATCTCTTCCAACTTCCGATGTGGGATATATTCCCTAATACGTCCCCTCGAGATGATGGCTCTTGGCCATTGATCTCGGTATGTTTGGGCATGGATCGACGGACCATCTTTGGGTCACATATCGATGATGATCTGGTTGGATTGCGTGGATCGGGCTCTGATACCATATTAAGTTACATGGGCTTTCAACTCAAAACCAATTGGCAATGAGTGGATTGGCCCATGTGCCTTATATATTACTTAAGATCTCTTCCAACTTCCGATGTGGGATATATTCCCTAATACGTCCCCTCGAGATGATGGCTCTTGGCCATTGATCTCGGTATGTTTGGGCATGGATCGACGGACCATCTTTGGGTCACATATCGATGATGATCTGGTTGGATTGCGTGGATCGGGCTCTGATACCATATTAAGTTACATGGGCTTTCAACTCAAAACCAATTGGCAATGAGTGGATTGGCCCATGTGCCTTATATATTACTTAAGATCTCTTCCAACTTCCGATGTGGGATATATTCCCTAATACGTCCCCTCGAGATGATGGCTCTTGGCCATTGATCTCGGTATGTTTGGGCATGGATCGACGGACCATCTTTGGGTCACATATCGATGATGATCTGGTTGGATTGCGTGGATCGGGCTCTGATACCATATTAAGTTACATGGGCTTTCAACTCAAAACCAATTGGCAATGAGTGGATTGGCCCATGTGCCTTATATATTACTTAAGATCTCTTCCAACTTCCGATGTGGGATATATTCCCTAATACGTCCCCTCGAGATGATGGCTCTTGGCCATTGATCTCGGTATGTTTGGGCATGGATCGACGGACCATCTTTGGGTCACATATCGATGATGATCTGGTTGGATTGCGTGGATCGGGCTCTGATACCATATTAAGTTACATGGGCTTTCAACTCAAAACCAATTGGCAATGAGTGGATTGGCCCATGTGCCTTATATATTACTTAAGATCTCTTCCAACTTCCGATGTGGGATATATTCCCTAATACGTCCCCTCGAGATGATGGCTCTTGGCCATTGATCTCGGTATGTTTGGGCATGGATCGACGGACCATCTTTGGGTCACATATCGATGATGATCTGGTTGGATTGCGTGGATCGGGCTCTGATACCATATTAAGTTACATGGGCTTTCAACTCAAAACCAATTGGCAATGAGTGGATTGGCCCATGTGCCTTATATATTACTTAAGATCTCTTCCAACTTCCGATGTGGGATATATTCCCTAATACGTCCCCTCGAGATGATGGCTCTTGGCCATTGATCTCGGTATGTTTGGGCATGGATCGACGGACCATCTTTGGGTCACATATCGATGATGATCTGGTTGGATTGCGTGGATCGGGCTCTGATACCATATTAAGTTACATGGGCTTTCAACTCAAAACCAATTGGCAATGAGTGGATTGGCCCATGTGCCTTATATATTACTTAAGATCTCTTCCAACTTCCGATGTGGGATATATTCCCTAATACGTCCCCTCGAGATGATGGCTCTTGGCCATTGATCTCGGTATGTTTGGGCATGGATCGACGGACCATCTTTGGGTCACATATCGATGATGATCTGGTTGGATTGCGTGGATCGGGCTCTGATACCATATTAAGTTACATGGGCTTTCAACTCAAAACCAATTGGCAATGAGTGGATTGGCCCATGTGCCTTATATATTACTTAAGATCTCTTCCAACTTCCGATGTGGGATATATTCCCTAATACGTCCCCTCGAGATGATGGCTCTTGGCCATTGATCTCGGTATGTTTGGGCATGGATCGACGGACCATCTTTGGGTCACATATCGATGATGATCTGGTTGGATTGCGTGGATCGGGCTCTGATACCATATTAAGTTACATGGGCTTTCAACTCAAAACCAATTGGCAATGAGTGGATTGGCCCATGTGCCTTATATATTACTTAAGATCTCTTCCAACTTCCGATGTGGGATATATTCCCTAATACGTCCCCTCGAGATGATGGCTCTTGGCCATTGATCTCGGTATGTTTGGGCATGGATCGACGGACCATCTTTGGGTCACATATCGATGATGATCTGGTTGGATTGCGTGGATCGGGCTCTGATACCATATTAAGTTACATGGGCTTTCAACTCAAAACCAATTGGCAATGAGTGGATTGGCCCATGTGCCTTATATATTACTTAAGATCTCTTCCAACTTCCGATGTGGGATATATTCCCTAATACGTCCCCTCGAGATGATGGCTCTTGGCCATTGATCTCGGTATGTTTGGGCATGGATCGACGGACCATCTTTGGGTCACATATCGATGATGATCTGGTTGGATTGCGTGGATCGGGCTCTGATACCATATTAAGTTACATGGGCTTTCAACTCAAAACCAATTGGCAATGAGTGGATTGGCCCATGTGCCTTATATATTACTTAAGATCTCTTCCAACTTCCGATGTGGGATATATTCCCTAATACGTCCCCTCGAGATGATGGCTCTTGGCCATTGATCTCGGTATGTTTGGGCATGGATCGACGGACCATCTTTGGGTCACATATCGATGATGATCTGGTTGGATTGCGTGGATCGGGCTCTGATACCATATTAAGTTACATGGGCTTTCAACTCAAAACCAATTGGCAATGAGTGGATTGGCCCATGTGCCTTATATATTACTTAAGATCTCTTCCAACTTCCGATGTGGGATATATTCCCTAATACGTCCCCTCGAGATGATGGCTCTTGGCCATTGATCTCGGTATGTTTGGGCATGGATCGACGGACCATCTTTGGGTCACATATCGATGATGATCTGGTTGGATTGCGTGGATCGGGCTCTGATACCATATTAAGTTACATGGGCTTTCAACTCAAAACCAATTGGCAATGAGTGGATTGGCCCATGTGCCTTATATATTACTTAAGATCTCTTCCAACTTCCGATGTGGGATATATTCCCTAATACGTCCCCTCGAGATGATGGCTCTTGGCCATTGATCTCGGTATGTTTGGGCATGGATCGACGGACCATCTTTGGGTCACATATCGATGATGATCTGGTTGGATTGCGTGGATCGGGCTCTGATACCATATTAAGTTACATGGGCTTTCAACTCAAAACCAATTGGCAATGAGTGGATTGGCCCATGTGCCTTATATATTACTTAAGATCTCTTCCAACTTCCGATGTGGGATATATTCCCTAATACGTCCCCTCGAGATGATGGCTCTTGGCCATTGATCTCGGTATGTTTGGGCATGGATCGACGGACCATCTTTGGGTCACATATCGATGATGATCTGGTTGGATTGCGTGGATCGGGCTCTGATACCATATTAAGTTACATGGGCTTTCAACTCAAAACCAATTGGCAATGAGTGGATTGGCCCATGTGCCTTATATATTACTTAAGATCTCTTCCAACTTCCGATGTGGGATATATTCCCTAATACGTCCCCTCGAGATGATGGCTCTTGGCCATTGATCTCGGTATGTTTGGGCATGGATCGACGGACCATCTTTGGGTCACATATCGATGATGATCTGGTTGGATTGCGTGGATCGGGCTCTGATACCATATTAAGTTACATGGGCTTTCAACTCAAAACCAATTGGCAATGAGTGGATTGGCCCATGTGCCTTATATATTACTTAAGATCTCTTCCAACTTCCGATGTGGGATATATTCCCTAATACGTCCCCTCGAGATGATGGCTCTTGGCCATTGATCTCGGTATGTTTGGGCATGGATCGACGGACCATCTTTGGGTCACATATCGATGATGATCTGGTTGGATTGCGTGGATCGGGCTCTGATACCATATTAAGTTACATGGGCTTTCAACTCAAAACCAATTGGCAATGAGTGGATTGGCCCATGTGCCTTATATATTACTTAAGATCTCTTCCAACTTCCGATGTGGGATATATTCCCTAATACGTCCCCTCGAGATGATGGCTCTTGGCCATTGATCTCGGTATGTTTGGGCATGGATCGACGGACCATCTTTGGGTCACATATCGATGATGATCTGGTTGGATTGCGTGGATCGGGCTCTGATACCATATTAAGTTACATGGGCTTTCAACTCAAAACCAATTGGCAATGAGTGGATTGGCCCATGTGCCTTATATATTACTTAAGATCTCTTCCAACTTCCGATGTGGGATATATTCCCTAATACGTCCCCTCGAGATGATGGCTCTTGGCCATTGATCTCGGTATGTTTGGGCATGGATCGACGGACCATCTTTGGGTCACATATCGATGATGATCTGGTTGGATTGCGTGGATCGGGCTCTGATACCATATTAAGTTACATGGGCTTTCAACTCAAAACCAATTGGCAATGAGTGGATTGGCCCATGTGCCTTATATATTACTTAAGATCTCTTCCAACTTCCGATGTGGGATATATTCCCTAATACGTCCCCTCGAGATGATGGCTCTTGGCCATTGATCTCGGTATGTTTGGGCATGGATCGACGGACCATCTTTGGGTCACATATCGATGATGATCTGGTTGGATTGCGTGGATCGGGCTCTGATACCATATTAAGTTACATGGGCTTTCAACTCAAAACCAATTGGCAATGAGTGGATTGGCCCATGTGCCTTATATATTACTTAAGATCTCTTCCAACTTCCGATGTGGGATATATTCCCTAATACGTCCCCTCGAGATGATGGCTCTTGGCCATTGATCTCGGTATGTTTGGGCATGGATCGACGGACCATCTTTGGGTCACATATCGATGATGATCTGGTTGGATTGCGTGGATCGGGCTCTGATACCATATTAAGTTACATGGGCTTTCAACTCAAAACCAATTGGCAATGAGTGGATTGGCCCATGTGCCTTATATATTACTTAAGATCTCTTCCAACTTCCGATGTGGGATATATTCCCTAATACGTCCCCTCGAGATGATGGCTCTTGGCCATTGATCTCGGTATGTTTGGGCATGGATCGACGGACCATCTTTGGGTCACATATCGATGATGATCTGGTTGGATTGCGTGGATCGGGCTCTGATACCATATTAAGTTACATGGGCTTTCAACTCAAAACCAATTGGCAATGAGTGGATTGGCCCATGTGCCTTATATATTACTTAAGATCTCTTCCAACTTCCGATGTGGGATATATTCCCTAATACGTCCCCTCGAGATGATGGCTCTTGGCCATTGATCTCGGTATGTTTGGGCATGGATCGACGGACCATCTTTGGGTCACATATCGATGATGATCTGGTTGGATTGCGTGGATCGGGCTCTGATACCATATTAAGTTACATGGGCTTTCAACTCAAAACCAATTGGCAATGAGTGGATTGGCCCATGTGCCTTATATATTACTTAAGATCTCTTCCAACTTCCGATGTGGGATATATTCCCTAATACGTCCCCTCGAGATGATGGCTCTTGGCCATTGATCTCGGTATGTTTGGGCATGGATCGACGGACCATCTTTGGGTCACATATCGATGATGATCTGGTTGGATTGCGTGGATCGGGCTCTGATACCATATTAAGTTACATGGGCTTTCAACTCAAAACCAATTGGCAATGAGTGGATTGGCCCATGTGCCTTATATATTACTTAAGATCTCTTCCAACTTCCGATGTGGGATATATTCCCTAATACGTCCCCTCGAGATGATGGCTCTTGGCCATTGATCTCGGTATGTTTGGGCATGGATCGACGGACCATCTTTGGGTCACATATCGATGATGATCTGGTTGGATTGCGTGGATCGGGCTCTGATACCATATTAAGTTACATGGGCTTTCAACTCAAAACCAATTGGCAATGAGTGGATTGGCCCATGTGCCTTATATATTACTTAAGATCTCTTCCAACTTCCGATGTGGGATATATTCCCTAATACGTCCCCTCGAGATGATGGCTCTTGGCCATTGATCTCGGTATGTTTGGGCATGGATCGACGGACCATCTTTGGGTCACATATCGATGATGATCTGGTTGGATTGCGTGGATCGGGCTCTGATACCATATTAAGTTACATGGGCTTTCAACTCAAAACCAATTGGCAATGAGTGGATTGGCCCATGTGCCTTATATATTACTTAAGATCTCTTCCAACTTCCGATGTGGGATATATTCCCTAATACGTCCCCTCGAGATGATGGCTCTTGGCCATTGATCTCGGTATGTTTGGGCATGGATCGACGGACCATCTTTGGGTCACATATCGATGATGATCTGGTTGGATTGCGTGGATCGGGCTCTGATACCATATTAAGTTACATGGGCTTTCAACTCAAAACCAATTGGCAATGAGTGGATTGGCCCATGTGCCTTATATATTACTTAAGATCTCTTCCAACTTCCGATGTGGGATATATTCCCTAATACGTCCCCTCGAGATGATGGCTCTTGGCCATTGATCTCGGTATGTTTGGGCATGGATCGACGGACCATCTTTGGGTCACATATCGATGATGATCTGGTTGGATTGCGTGGATCGGGCTCTGATACCATATTAAGTTACATGGGCTTTCAACTCAAAACCAATTGGCAATGAGTGGATTGGCCCATGTGCCTTATATATTACTTAAGATCTCTTCCAACTTCCGATGTGGGATATATTCCCTAATACGTCCCCTCGAGATGATGGCTCTTGGCCATTGATCTCGGTATGTTTGGGCATGGATCGACGGACCATCTTTGGGTCACATATCGATGATGATCTGGTTGGATTGCGTGGATCGGGCTCTGATACCATATTAAGTTACATGGGCTTTCAACTCAAAACCAATTGGCAATGAGTGGATTGGCCCATGTGCCTTATATATTACTTAAGATCTCTTCCAACTTCCGATGTGGGATATATTCCCTAATACGTCCCCTCGAGATGATGGCTCTTGGCCATTGATCTCGGTATGTTTGGGCATGGATCGACGGACCATCTTTGGGTCACATATCGATGATGATCTGGTTGGATTGCGTGGATCGGGCTCTGATACCATATTAAGTTACATGGGCTTTCAACTCAAAACCAATTGGCAATGAGTGGATTGGCCCATGTGCCTTATATATTACTTAAGATCTCTTCCAACTTCCGATGTGGGATATATTCCCTAATACGTCCCCTCGAGATGATGGCTCTTGGCCATTGATCTCGGTATGTTTGGGCATGGATCGACGGACCATCTTTGGGTCACATATCGATGATGATCTGGTTGGATTGCGTGGATCGGGCTCTGATACCATATTAAGTTACATGGGCTTTCAACTCAAAACCAATTGGCAATGAGTGGATTGGCCCATGTGCCTTATATATTACTTAAGATCTCTTCCAACTTCCGATGTGGGATATATTCCCTAATACGTCCCCTCGAGATGATGGCTCTTGGCCATTGATCTCGGTATGTTTGGGCATGGATCGACGGACCATCTTTGGGTCACATATCGATGATGATCTGGTTGGATTGCGTGGATCGGGCTCTGATACCATATTAAGTTACATGGGCTTTCAACTCAAAACCAATTGGCAATGAGTGGATTGGCCCATGTGCCTTATATATTACTTAAGATCTCTTCCAACTTCCGATGTGGGATATATTCCCTAATACGTCCCCTCGAGATGATGGCTCTTGGCCATTGATCTCGGTATGTTTGGGCATGGATCGACGGACCATCTTTGGGTCACATATCGATGATGATCTGGTTGGATTGCGTGGATCGGGCTCTGATACCATATTAAGTTACATGGGCTTTCAACTCAAAACCAATTGGCAATGAGTGGATTGGCCCATGTGCCTTATATATTACTTAAGATCTCTTCCAACTTCCGATGTGGGATATATTCCCTAATACGTCCCCTCGAGATGATGGCTCTTGGCCATTGATCTCGGTATGTTTGGGCATGGATCGACGGACCATCTTTGGGTCACATATCGATGATGATCTGGTTGGATTGCGTGGATCGGGCTCTGATACCATATTAAGTTACATGGGCTTTCAACTCAAAACCAATTGGCAATGAGTGGATTGGCCCATGTGCCTTATATATTACTTAAGATCTCTTCCAACTTCCGATGTGGGATATATTCCCTAATACGTCCCCTCGAGATGATGGCTCTTGGCCATTGATCTCGGTATGTTTGGGCATGGATCGACGGACCATCTTTGGGTCACATATCGATGATGATCTGGTTGGATTGCGTGGATCGGGCTCTGATACCATATTAAGTTACATGGGCTTTCAACTCAAAACCAATTGGCAATGAGTGGATTGGCCCATGTGCCTTATATATTACTTAAGATCTCTTCCAACTTCCGATGTGGGATATATTCCCTAATACGTCCCCTCGAGATGATGGCTCTTGGCCATTGATCTCGGTATGTTTGGGCATGGATCGACGGACCATCTTTGGGTCACATATCGATGATGATCTGGTTGGATTGCGTGGATCGGGCTCTGATACCATATTAAGTTACATGGGCTTTCAACTCAAAACCAATTGGCAATGAGTGGATTGGCCCATGTGCCTTATATATTACTTAAGATCTCTTCCAACTTCCGATGTGGGATATATTCCCTAATACGTCCCCTCGAGATGATGGCTCTTGGCCATTGATCTCGGTATGTTTGGGCATGGATCGACGGACCATCTTTGGGTCACATATCGATGATGATCTGGTTGGATTGCGTGGATCGGGCTCTGATACCATATTAAGTTACATGGGCTTTCAACTCAAAACCAATTGGCAATGAGTGGATTGGCCCATGTGCCTTATATATTACTTAAGATCTCTTCCAACTTCCGATGTGGGATATATTCCCTAATACGTCCCCTCGAGATGATGGCTCTTGGCCATTGATCTCGGTATGTTTGGGCATGGATCGACGGACCATCTTTGGGTCACATATCGATGATGATCTGGTTGGATTGCGTGGATCGGGCTCTGATACCATATTAAGTTACATGGGCTTTCAACTCAAAACCAATTGGCAATGAGTGGATTGGCCCATGTGCCTTATATATTACTTAAGATCTCTTCCAACTTCCGATGTGGGATATATTCCCTAATACGTCCCCTCGAGATGATGGCTCTTGGCCATTGATCTCGGTATGTTTGGGCATGGATCGACGGACCATCTTTGGGTCACATATCGATGATGATCTGGTTGGATTGCGTGGATCGGGCTCTGATACCATATTAAGTTACATGGGCTTTCAACTCAAAACCAATTGGCAATGAGTGGATTGGCCCATGTGCCTTATATATTACTTAAGATCTCTTCCAACTTCCGATGTGGGATATATTCCCTAATACGTCCCCTCGAGATGATGGCTCTTGGCCATTGATCTCGGTATGTTTGGGCATGGATCGACGGACCATCTTTGGGTCACATATCGATGATGATCTGGTTGGATTGCGTGGATCGGGCTCTGATACCATATTAAGTTACATGGGCTTTCAACTCAAAACCAATTGGCAATGAGTGGATTGGCCCATGTGCCTTATATATTACTTAAGATCTCTTCCAACTTCCGATGTGGGATATATTCCCTAATACGTCCCCTCGAGATGATGGCTCTTGGCCATTGATCTCGGTATGTTTGGGCATGGATCGACGGACCATCTTTGGGTCACATATC
Organism: Alliaria petiolata; assembly: GCA_020283515.1. Classification (NCBI taxonomy): domain Eukaryota; kingdom Viridiplantae; phylum Streptophyta; class Magnoliopsida; order Brassicales; family Brassicaceae; genus Alliaria; species Alliaria petiolata. Next base: position 189,525,992 of record JAHZTW010000001.1, on the reverse strand, counting down.
GATGATGATCTGGTTGGATTGCGTGGATCGGGCTCTGATACCATATTAAGTTACATGGGCTTTCAACTCAAAACCAATTGGCAATGAGTGGATTGGCCCATGTGCCTTATATATTACTTAAGATCTCTTCCAACTTCCGATGTGGGATATATTCCCTAATACGTCCCCTCGAGATGATGGCTCTTGGCCATTGATCTCGGTATGTTTGGGCATGGATCGACGGACCATCTTTGGGTCACATATCGATGATGATCTGGTTGGATTGCGTGGATCGGGCTCTGATACCATATTAAGTTACATGGGCTTTCAACTCAAAACCAATTGGCAATGAGTGGATTGGCCCATGTGCCTTATATATTACTTAAGATCTCTTCCAACTTCCGATGTGGGATATATTCCCTAATACGTCCCCTCGAGATGATGGCTCTTGGCCATTGATCTCGGTATGTTTGGGCATGGATCGACGGACCATCTTTGGGTCACATATCGATGATGATCTGGTTGGATTGCGTGGATCGGGCTCTGATACCATATTAAGTTACATGGGCTTTCAACTCAAAACCAATTGGCAATGAGTGGATTGGCCCATGTGCCTTATATATTACTTAAGATCTCTTCCAACTTCCGATGTGGGATATATTCCCTAATACGTCCCCTCGAGATGATGGCTCTTGGCCATTGATCTCGGTATGTTTGGGCATGGATCGACGGACCATCTTTGGGTCACATATCGATGATGATCTGGTTGGATTGCGTGGATCGGGCTCTGATACCATATTAAGTTACATGGGCTTTCAACTCAAAACCAATTGGCAATGAGTGGATTGGCCCATGTGCCTTATATATTACTTAAGATCTCTTCCAACTTCCGATGTGGGATATATTCCCTAATACGTCCCCTCGAGATGATGGCTCTTGGCCATTGATCTCGGTATGTTTGGGCATGGATCGACGGACCATCTTTGGGTCACATATCGATGATGATCTGGTTGGATTGCGTGGATCGGGCTCTGATACCATATTAAGTTACATGGGCTTTCAACTCAAAACCAATTGGCAATGAGTGGATTGGCCCATGTGCCTTATATATTACTTAAGATCTCTTCCAACTTCCGATGTGGGATATATTCCCTAATACGTCCCCTCGAGATGATGGCTCTTGGCCATTGATCTCGGTATGTTTGGGCATGGATCGACGGACCATCTTTGGGTCACATATCGATGATGATCTGGTTGGATTGCGTGGATCGGGCTCTGATACCATATTAAGTTACATGGGCTTTCAACTCAAAACCAATTGGCAATGAGTGGATTGGCCCATGTGCCTTATATATTACTTAAGATCTCTTCCAACTTCCGATGTGGGATATATTCCCTAATACGTCCCCTCGAGATGATGGCTCTTGGCCATTGATCTCGGTATGTTTGGGCATGGATCGACGGACCATCTTTGGGTCACATATCGATGATGATCTGGTTGGATTGCGTGGATCGGGCTCTGATACCATATTAAGTTACATGGGCTTTCAACTCAAAACCAATTGGCAATGAGTGGATTGGCCCATGTGCCTTATATATTACTTAAGATCTCTTCCAACTTCCGATGTGGGATATATTCCCTAATACGTCCCCTCGAGATGATGGCTCTTGGCCATTGATCTCGGTATGTTTGGGCATGGATCGACGGACCATCTTTGGGTCACATATCGATGATGATCTGGTTGGATTGCGTGGATCGGGCTCTGATACCATATTAAGTTACATGGGCTTTCAACTCAAAACCAATTGGCAATGAGTGGATTGGCCCATGTGCCTTATATATTACTTAAGATCTCTTCCAACTTCCGATGTGGGATATATTCCCTAATACGTCCCCTCGAGATGATGGCTCTTGGCCATTGATCTCGGTATGTTTGGGCATGGATCGACGGACCATCTTTGGGTCACATATCGATGATGATCTGGTTGGATTGCGTGGATCGGGCTCTGATACCATATTAAGTTACATGGGCTTTCAACTCAAAACCAATTGGCAATGAGTGGATTGGCCCATGTGCCTTATATATTACTTAAGATCTCTTCCAACTTCCGATGTGGGATATATTCCCTAATACGTCCCCTCGAGATGATGGCTCTTGGCCATTGATCTCGGTATGTTTGGGCATGGATCGACGGACCATCTTTGGGTCACATATCGATGATGATCTGGTTGGATTGCGTGGATCGGGCTCTGATACCATATTAAGTTACATGGGCTTTCAACTCAAAACCAATTGGCAATGAGTGGATTGGCCCATGTGCCTTATATATTACTTAAGATCTCTTCCAACTTCCGATGTGGGATATATTCCCTAATACGTCCCCTCGAGATGATGGCTCTTGGCCATTGATCTCGGTATGTTTGGGCATGGATCGACGGACCATCTTTGGGTCACATATCGATGATGATCTGGTTGGATTGCGTGGATCGGGCTCTGATACCATATTAAGTTACATGGGCTTTCAACTCAAAACCAATTGGCAATGAGTGGATTGGCCCATGTGCCTTATATATTACTTAAGATCTCTTCCAACTTCCGATGTGGGATATATTCCCTAATACGTCCCCTCGAGATGATGGCTCTTGGCCATTGATCTCGGTATGTTTGGGCATGGATCGACGGACCATCTTTGGGTCACATATCGATGATGATCTGGTTGGATTGCGTGGATCGGGCTCTGATACCATATTAAGTTACATGGGCTTTCAACTCAAAACCAATTGGCAATGAGTGGATTGGCCCATGTGCCTTATATATTACTTAAGATCTCTTCCAACTTCCGATGTGGGATATATTCCCTAATACGTCCCCTCGAGATGATGGCTCTTGGCCATTGATCTCGGTATGTTTGGGCATGGATCGACGGACCATCTTTGGGTCACATATCGATGATGATCTGGTTGGATTGCGTGGATCGGGCTCTGATACCATATTAAGTTACATGGGCTTTCAACTCAAAACCAATTGGCAATGAGTGGATTGGCCCATGTGCCTTATATATTACTTAAGATCTCTTCCAACTTCCGATGTGGGATATATTCCCTAATACGTCCCCTCGAGATGATGGCTCTTGGCCATTGATCTCGGTATGTTTGGGCATGGATCGACGGACCATCTTTGGGTCACATATCGATGATGATCTGGTTGGATTGCGTGGATCGGGCTCTGATACCATATTAAGTTACATGGGCTTTCAACTCAAAACCAATTGGCAATGAGTGGATTGGCCCATGTGCCTTATATATTACTTAAGATCTCTTCCAACTTCCGATGTGGGATATATTCCCTAATACGTCCCCTCGAGATGATGGCTCTTGGCCATTGATCTCGGTATGTTTGGGCATGGATCGACGGACCATCTTTGGGTCACATATCGATGATGATCTGGTTGGATTGCGTGGATCGGGCTCTGATACCATATTAAGTTACATGGGCTTTCAACTCAAAACCAATTGGCAATGAGTGGATTGGCCCATGTGCCTTATATATTACTTAAGATCTCTTCCAACTTCCGATGTGGGATATATTCCCTAATACGTCCCCTCGAGATGATGGCTCTTGGCCATTGATCTCGGTATGTTTGGGCATGGATCGACGGACCATCTTTGGGTCACATATCGATGATGATCTGGTTGGATTGCGTGGATCGGGCTCTGATACCATATTAAGTTACATGGGCTTTCAACTCAAAACCAATTGGCAATGAGTGGATTGGCCCATGTGCCTTATATATTACTTAAGATCTCTTCCAACTTCCGATGTGGGATATATTCCCTAATACGTCCCCTCGAGATGATGGCTCTTGGCCATTGATCTCGGTATGTTTGGGCATGGATCGACGGACCATCTTTGGGTCACATATCGATGATGATCTGGTTGGATTGCGTGGATCGGGCTCTGATACCATATTAAGTTACATGGGCTTTCAACTCAAAACCAATTGGCAATGAGTGGATTGGCCCATGTGCCTTATATATTACTTAAGATCTCTTCCAACTTCCGATGTGGGATATATTCCCTAATACGTCCCCTCGAGATGATGGCTCTTGGCCATTGATCTCGGTATGTTTGGGCATGGATCGACGGACCATCTTTGGGTCACATATCGATGATGATCTGGTTGGATTGCGTGGATCGGGCTCTGATACCATATTAAGTTACATGGGCTTTCAACTCAAAACCAATTGGCAATGAGTGGATTGGCCCATGTGCCTTATATATTACTTAAGATCTCTTCCAACTTCCGATGTGGGATATATTCCCTAATACGTCCCCTCGAGATGATGGCTCTTGGCCATTGATCTCGGTATGTTTGGGCATGGATCGACGGACCATCTTTGGGTCACATATCGATGATGATCTGGTTGGATTGCGTGGATCGGGCTCTGATACCATATTAAGTTACATGGGCTTTCAACTCAAAACCAATTGGCAATGAGTGGATTGGCCCATGTGCCTTATATATTACTTAAGATCTCTTCCAACTTCCGATGTGGGATATATTCCCTAATACGTCCCCTCGAGATGATGGCTCTTGGCCATTGATCTCGGTATGTTTGGGCATGGATCGACGGACCATCTTTGGGTCACATATCGATGATGATCTGGTTGGATTGCGTGGATCGGGCTCTGATACCATATTAAGTTACATGGGCTTTCAACTCAAAACCAATTGGCAATGAGTGGATTGGCCCATGTGCCTTATATATTACTTAAGATCTCTTCCAACTTCCGATGTGGGATATATTCCCTAATACGTCCCCTCGAGATGATGGCTCTTGGCCATTGATCTCGGTATGTTTGGGCATGGATCGACGGACCATCTTTGGGTCACATATCGATGATGATCTGGTTGGATTGCGTGGATCGGGCTCTGATACCATATTAAGTTACATGGGCTTTCAACTCAAAACCAATTGGCAATGAGTGGATTGGCCCATGTGCCTTATATATTACTTAAGATCTCTTCCAACTTCCGATGTGGGATATATTCCCTAATACGTCCCCTCGAGATGATGGCTCTTGGCCATTGATCTCGGTATGTTTGGGCATGGATCGACGGACCATCTTTGGGTCACATATCGATGATGATCTGGTTGGATTGCGTGGATCGGGCTCTGATACCATATTAAGTTACATGGGCTTTCAACTCAAAACCAATTGGCAATGAGTGGATTGGCCCATGTGCCTTATATATTACTTAAGATCTCTTCCAACTTCCGATGTGGGATATATTCCCTAATACGTCCCCTCGAGATGATGGCTCTTGGCCATTGATCTCGGTATGTTTGGGCATGGATCGACGGACCATCTTTGGGTCACATATCGATGATGATCTGGTTGGATTGCGTGGATCGGGCTCTGATACCATATTAAGTTACATGGGCTTTCAACTCAAAACCAATTGGCAATGAGTGGATTGGCCCATGTGCCTTATATATTACTTAAGATCTCTTCCAACTTCCGATGTGGGATATATTCCCTAATACGTCCCCTCGAGATGATGGCTCTTGGCCATTGATCTCGGTATGTTTGGGCATGGATCGACGGACCATCTTTGGGTCACATATCGATGATGATCTGGTTGGATTGCGTGGATCGGGCTCTGATACCATATTAAGTTACATGGGCTTTCAACTCAAAACCAATTGGCAATGAGTGGATTGGCCCATGTGCCTTATATATTACTTAAGATCTCTTCCAACTTCCGATGTGGGATATATTCCCTAATACGTCCCCTCGAGATGATGGCTCTTGGCCATTGATCTCGGTATGTTTGGGCATGGATCGACGGACCATCTTTGGGTCACATATCGATGATGATCTGGTTGGATTGCGTGGATCGGGCTCTGATACCATATTAAGTTACATGGGCTTTCAACTCAAAACCAATTGGCAATGAGTGGATTGGCCCATGTGCCTTATATATTACTTAAGATCTCTTCCAACTTCCGATGTGGGATATATTCCCTAATACGTCCCCTCGAGATGATGGCTCTTGGCCATTGATCTCGGTATGTTTGGGCATGGATCGACGGACCATCTTTGGGTCACATATCGATGATGATCTGGTTGGATTGCGTGGATCGGGCTCTGATACCATATTAAGTTACATGGGCTTTCAACTCAAAACCAATTGGCAATGAGTGGATTGGCCCATGTGCCTTATATATTACTTAAGATCTCTTCCAACTTCCGATGTGGGATATATTCCCTAATACGTCCCCTCGAGATGATGGCTCTTGGCCATTGATCTCGGTATGTTTGGGCATGGATCGACGGACCATCTTTGGGTCACATATCGATGATGATCTGGTTGGATTGCGTGGATCGGGCTCTGATACCATATTAAGTTACATGGGCTTTCAACTCAAAACCAATTGGCAATGAGTGGATTGGCCCATGTGCCTTATATATTACTTAAGATCTCTTCCAACTTCCGATGTGGGATATATTCCCTAATACGTCCCCTCGAGATGATGGCTCTTGGCCATTGATCTCGGTATGTTTGGGCATGGATCGACGGACCATCTTTGGGTCACATATCGATGATGATCTGGTTGGATTGCGTGGATCGGGCTCTGATACCATATTAAGTTACATGGGCTTTCAACTCAAAACCAATTGGCAATGAGTGGATTGGCCCATGTGCCTTATATATTACTTAAGATCTCTTCCAACTTCCGATGTGGGATATATTCCCTAATACGTCCCCTCGAGATGATGGCTCTTGGCCATTGATCTCGGTATGTTTGGGCATGGATCGACGGACCATCTTTGGGTCACATATCGATGATGATCTGGTTGGATTGCGTGGATCGGGCTCTGATACCATATTAAGTTACATGGGCTTTCAACTCAAAACCAATTGGCAATGAGTGGATTGGCCCATGTGCCTTATATATTACTTAAGATCTCTTCCAACTTCCGATGTGGGATATATTCCCTAATACGTCCCCTCGAGATGATGGCTCTTGGCCATTGATCTCGGTATGTTTGGGCATGGATCGACGGACCATCTTTGGGTCACATATCGATGATGATCTGGTTGGATTGCGTGGATCGGGCTCTGATACCATATTAAGTTACATGGGCTTTCAACTCAAAACCAATTGGCAATGAGTGGATTGGCCCATGTGCCTTATATATTACTTAAGATCTCTTCCAACTTCCGATGTGGGATATATTCCCTAATACGTCCCCTCGAGATGATGGCTCTTGGCCATTGATCTCGGTATGTTTGGGCATGGATCGACGGACCATCTTTGGGTCACATATCGATGATGATCTGGTTGGATTGCGTGGATCGGGCTCTGATACCATATTAAGTTACATGGGCTTTCAACTCAAAACCAATTGGCAATGAGTGGATTGGCCCATGTGCCTTATATATTACTTAAGATCTCTTCCAACTTCCGATGTGGGATATATTCCCTAATACGTCCCCTCGAGATGATGGCTCTTGGCCATTGATCTCGGTATGTTTGGGCATGGATCGACGGACCATCTTTGGGTCACATATCGATGATGATCTGGTTGGATTGCGTGGATCGGGCTCTGATACCATATTAAGTTACATGGGCTTTCAACTCAAAACCAATTGGCAATGAGTGGATTGGCCCATGTGCCTTATATATTACTTAAGATCTCTTCCAACTTCCGATGTGGGATATATTCCCTAATACGTCCCCTCGAGATGATGGCTCTTGGCCATTGATCTCGGTATGTTTGGGCATGGATCGACGGACCATCTTTGGGTCACATATCGATGATGATCTGGTTGGATTGCGTGGATCGGGCTCTGATACCATATTAAGTTACATGGGCTTTCAACTCAAAACCAATTGGCAATGAGTGGATTGGCCCATGTGCCTTATATATTACTTAAGATCTCTTCCAACTTCCGATGTGGGATATATTCCCTAATACGTCCCCTCGAGATGATGGCTCTTGGCCATTGATCTCGGTATGTTTGGGCATGGATCGACGGACCATCTTTGGGTCACATATCGATGATGATCTGGTTGGATTGCGTGGATCGGGCTCTGATACCATATTAAGTTACATGGGCTTTCAACTCAAAACCAATTGGCAATGAGTGGATTGGCCCATGTGCCTTATATATTACTTAAGATCTCTTCCAACTTCCGATGTGGGATATATTCCCTAATACGTCCCCTCGAGATGATGGCTCTTGGCCATTGATCTCGGTATGTTTGGGCATGGATCGACGGACCATCTTTGGGTCACATATCGATGATGATCTGGTTGGATTGCGTGGATCGGGCTCTGATACCATATTAAGTTACATGGGCTTTCAACTCAAAACCAATTGGCAATGAGTGGATTGGCCCATGTGCCTTATATATTACTTAAGATCTCTTCCAACTTCCGATGTGGGATATATTCCCTAATACGTCCCCTCGAGATGATGGCTCTTGGCCATTGATCTCGGTATGTTTGGGCATGGATCGACGGACCATCTTTGGGTCACATATCGATGATGATCTGGTTGGATTGCGTGGATCGGGCTCTGATACCATATTAAGTTACATGGGCTTTCAACTCAAAACCAATTGGCAATGAGTGGATTGGCCCATGTGCCTTATATATTACTTAAGATCTCTTCCAACTTCCGATGTGGGATATATTCCCTAATACGTCCCCTCGAGATGATGGCTCTTGGCCATTGATCTCGGTATGTTTGGGCATGGATCGACGGACCATCTTTGGGTCACATATCGATGATGATCTGGTTGGATTGCGTGGATCGGGCTCTGATACCATATTAAGTTACATGGGCTTTCAACTCAAAACCAATTGGCAATGAGTGGATTGGCCCATGTGCCTTATATATTACTTAAGATCTCTTCCAACTTCCGATGTGGGATATATTCCCTAATACGTCCCCTCGAGATGATGGCTCTTGGCCATTGATCTCGGTATGTTTGGGCATGGATCGACGGACCATCTTTGGGTCACATATCGATGATGATCTGGTTGGATTGCGTGGATCGGGCTCTGATACCATATTAAGTTACATGGGCTTTCAACTCAAAACCAATTGGCAATGAGTGGATTGGCCCATGTGCCTTATATATTACTTAAGATCTCTTCCAACTTCCGATGTGGGATATATTCCCTAATACGTCCCCTCGAGATGATGGCTCTTGGCCATTGATCTCGGTATGTTTGGGCATGGATCGACGGACCATCTTTGGGTCACATATCGATGATGATCTGGTTGGATTGCGTGGATCGGGCTCTGATACCATATTAAGTTACATGGGCTTTCAACTCAAAACCAATTGGCAATGAGTGGATTGGCCCATGTGCCTTATATATTACTTAAGATCTCTTCCAACTTCCGATGTGGGATATATTCCCTAATACGTCCCCTCGAGATGATGGCTCTTGGCCATTGATCTCGGTATGTTTGGGCATGGATCGACGGACCATCTTTGGGTCACATATCGATGATGATCTGGTTGGATTGCGTGGATCGGGCTCTGATACCATATTAAGTTACATGGGCTTTCAACTCAAAACCAATTGGCAATGAGTGGATTGGCCCATGTGCCTTATATATTACTTAAGATCTCTTCCAACTTCCGATGTGGGATATATTCCCTAATACGTCCCCTCGAGATGATGGCTCTTGGCCATTGATCTCGGTATGTTTGGGCATGGATCGACGGACCATCTTTGGGTCACATATCGATGATGATCTGGTTGGATTGCGTGGATCGGGCTCTGATACCATATTAAGTTACATGGGCTTTCAACTCAAAACCAATTGGCAATGAGTGGATTGGCCCATGTGCCTTATATATTACTTAAGATCTCTTCCAACTTCCGATGTGGGATATATTCCCTAATACGTCCCCTCGAGATGATGGCTCTTGGCCATTGATCTCGGTATGTTTGGGCATGGATCGACGGACCATCTTTGGGTCACATATCGATGATGATCTGGTTGGATTGCGTGGATCGGGCTCTGATACCATATTAAGTTACATGGGCTTTCAACTCAAAACCAATTGGCAATGAGTGGATTGGCCCATGTGCCTTATATATTACTTAAGATCTCTTCCAACTTCCGATGTGGGATATATTCCCTAATACGTCCCCTCGAGATGATGGCTCTTGGCCATTGATCTCGGTATGTTTGGGCATGGATCGACGGACCATCTTTGGGTCACATATCGATGATGATCTGGTTGGATTGCGTGGATCGGGCTCTGATACCATATTAAGTTACATGGGCTTTCAACTCAAAACCAATTGGCAATGAGTGGATTGGCCCATGTGCCTTATATATTACTTAAGATCTCTTCCAACTTCCGATGTGGGATATATTCCCTAATACGTCCCCTCGAGATGATGGCTCTTGGCCATTGATCTCGGTATGTTTGGGCATGGATCGACGGACCATCTTTGGGTCACATATCGATGATGATCTGGTTGGATTGCGTGGATCGGGCTCTGATACCATATTAAGTTACATGGGCTTTCAACTCAAAACCAATTGGCAATGAGTGGATTGGCCCATGTGCCTTATATATTACTTAAGATCTCTTCCAACTTCCGATGTGGGATATATTCCCTAATACGTCCCCTCGAGATGATGGCTCTTGGCCATTGATCTCGGTATGTTTGGGCATGGATCGACGGACCATCTTTGGGTCACATATCGATGATGATCTGGTTGGATTGCGTGGATCGGGCTCTGATACCATATTAAGTTACATGGGCTTTCAACTCAAAACCAATTGGCAATGAGTGGATTGGCCCATGTGCCTTATATATTACTTAAGATCTCTTCCAACTTCCGATGTGGGATATATTCCCTAATACGTCCCCTCGAGATGATGGCTCTTGGCCATTGATCTCGGTATGTTTGGGCATGGATCGACGGACCATCTTTGGGTCACATATCGATGATGATCTGGTTGGATTGCGTGGATCGGGCTCTGATACCATATTAAGTTACATGGGCTTTCAACTCAAAACCAATTGGCAATGAGTGGATTGGCCCATGTGCCTTATATATTACTTAAGATCTCTTCCAACTTCCGATGTGGGATATATTCCCTAATACGTCCCCTCGAGATGATGGCTCTTGGCCATTGATCTCGGTATGTTTGGGCATGGATCGACGGACCATCTTTGGGTCACATATCGATGATGATCTGGTTGGATTGCGTGGATCGGGCTCTGATACCATATTAAGTTACATGGGCTTTCAACTCAAAACCAATTGGCAATGAGTGGATTGGCCCATGTGCCTTATATATTACTTAAGATCTCTTCCAACTTCCGATGTGGGATATATTCCCTAATACGTCCCCTCGAGATGATGGCTCTTGGCCATTGATCTCGGTATGTTTGGGCATGGATCGACGGACCATCTTTGGGTCACATATCGATGATGATCTGGTTGGATTGCGTGGATCGGGCTCTGATACCATATTAAGTTACATGGGCTTTCAACTCAAAACCAATTGGCAATGAGTGGATTGGCCCATGTGCCTTATATATTACTTAAGATCTCTTCCAACTTCCGATGTGGGATATATTCCCTAATACGTCCCCTCGAGATGATGGCTCTTGGCCATTGATCTCGGTATGTTTGGGCATGGATCGACGGACCATCTTTGGGTCACATATCGATGATGATCTGGTTGGATTGCGTGGATCGGGCTCTGATACCATATTAAGTTACATGGGCTTTCAACTCAAAACCAATTGGCAATGAGTGGATTGGCCCATGTGCCTTATATATTACTTAAGATCTCTTCCAACTTCCGATGTGGGATATATTCCCTAATACGTCCCCTCGAGATGATGGCTCTTGGCCATTGATCTCGGTATGTTTGGGCATGGATCGACGGACCATCTTTGGGTCACATATCGATGATGATCTGGTTGGATTGCGTGGATCGGGCTCTGATACCATATTAAGTTACATGGGCTTTCAACTCAAAACCAATTGGCAATGAGTGGATTGGCCCATGTGCCTTATATATTACTTAAGATCTCTTCCAACTTCCGATGTGGGATATATTCCCTAATACGTCCCCTCGAGATGATGGCTCTTGGCCATTGATCTCGGTATGTTTGGGCATGGATCGACGGACCATCTTTGGGTCACATATCGATGATGATCTGGTTGGATTGCGTGGATCGGGCTCTGATACCATATTAAGTTACATGGGCTTTCAACTCAAAACCAATTGGCAATGAGTGGATTGGCCCATGTGCCTTATATATTACTTAAGATCTCTTCCAACTTCCGATGTGGGATATATTCCCTAATACGTCCCCTCGAGATGATGGCTCTTGGCCATTGATCTCGGTATGTTTGGGCATGGATCGACGGACCATCTTTGGGTCACATATCGATGATGATCTGGTTGGATTGCGTGGATCGGGCTCTGATACCATATTAAGTTACATGGGCTTTCAACTCAAAACCAATTGGCAATGAGTGGATTGGCCCATGTGCCTTATATATTACTTAAGATCTCTTCCAACTTCCGATGTGGGATATATTCCCTAATACGTCCCCTCGAGATGATGGCTCTTGGCCATTGATCTCGGTATGTTTGGGCATGGATCGACGGACCATCTTTGGGTCACATATCGATGATGATCTGGTTGGATTGCGTGGATCGGGCTCTGATACCATATTAAGTTACATGGGCTTTCAACTCAAAACCAATTGGCAATGAGTGGATTGGCCCATGTGCCTTATATATTACTTAAGATCTCTTCCAACTTCCGATGTGGGATATATTCCCTAATACGTCCCCTCGAGATGATGGCTCTTGGCCATTGATCTCGGTATGTTTGGGCATGGATCGACGGACCATCTTTGGGTCACATATCGATGATGATCTGGTTGGATTGCGTGGATCGGGCTCTGATACCATATTAAGTTACATGGGCTTTCAACTCAAAACCAATTGGCAATGAGTGGATTGGCCCATGTGCCTTATATATTACTTAAGATCTCTTCCAACTTCCGATGTGGGATATATTCCCTAATACGTCCCCTCGAGATGATGGCTCTTGGCCATTGATCTCGGTATGTTTGGGCATGGATCGACGGACCATCTTTGGGTCACATATCGATGATGATCTGGTTGGATTGCGTGGATCGGGCTCTGATACCATATTAAGTTACATGGGCTTTCAACTCAAAACCAATTGGCAATGAGTGGATTGGCCCATGTGCCTTATATATTACTTAAGATCTCTTCCAACTTCCGATGTGGGATATATTCCCTAATACGTCCCCTCGAGATGATGGCTCTTGGCCATTGATCTCGGTATGTTTGGGCATGGATCGACGGACCATCTTTGGGTCACATATCGATGATGATCTGGTTGGATTGCGTGGATCGGGCTCTGATACCATATTAAGTTACATGGGCTTTCAACTCAAAACCAATTGGCAATGAGTGGATTGGCCCATGTGCCTTATATATTACTTAAGATCTCTTCCAACTTCCGATGTGGGATATATTCCCTAATACGTCCCCTCGAGATGATGGCTCTTGGCCATTGATCTCGGTATGTTTGGGCATGGATCGACGGACCATCTTTGGGTCACATATCGATGATGATCTGGTTGGATTGCGTGGATCGGGCTCTGATACCATATTAAGTTACATGGGCTTTCAACTCAAAACCAATTGGCAATGAGTGGATTGGCCCATGTGCCTTATATATTACTTAAGATCTCTTCCAACTTCCGATGTGGGATATATTCCCTAATACGTCCCCTCGAGATGATGGCTCTTGGCCATTGATCTCGGTATGTTTGGGCATGGATCGACGGACCATCTTTGGGTCACATATCGATGATGATCTGGTTGGATTGCGTGGATCGGGCTCTGATACCATATTAAGTTACATGGGCTTTCAACTCAAAACCAATTGGCAATGAGTGGATTGGCCCATGTGCCTTATATATTACTTAAGATCTCTTCCAACTTCCGATGTGGGATATATTCCCTAATACGTCCCCTCGAGATGATGGCTCTTGGCCATTGATCTCGGTATGTTTGGGCATGGATCGACGGACCATCTTTGGGTCACATATCGATGATGATCTGGTTGGATTGCGTGGATCGGGCTCTGATACCATATTAAGTTACATGGGCTTTCAACTCAAAACCAATTGGCAATGAGTGGATTGGCCCATGTGCCTTATATATTACTTAAGATCTCTTCCAACTTCCGATGTGGGATATATTCCCTAATACGTCCCCTCGAGATGATGGCTCTTGGCCATTGATCTCGGTATGTTTGGGCATGGATCGACGGACCATCTTTGGGTCACATATCGATGATGATCTGGTTGGATTGCGTGGATCGGGCTCTGATACCATATTAAGTTACATGGGCTTTCAACTCAAAACCAATTGGCAATGAGTGGATTGGCCCATGTGCCTTATATATTACTTAAGATCTCTTCCAACTTCCGATGTGGGATATATTCCCTAATACGTCCCCTCGAGATGATGGCTCTTGGCCATTGATCTCGGTATGTTTGGGCATGGATCGACGGACCATCTTTGGGTCACATATCGATGATGATCTGGTTGGATTGCGTGGATCGGGCTCTGATACCATATTAAGTTACATGGGCTTTCAACTCAAAACCAATTGGCAATGAGTGGATTGGCCCATGTGCCTTATATATTACTTAAGATCTCTTCCAACTTCCGATGTGGGATATATTCCCTAATACGTCCCCTCGAGATGATGGCTCTTGGCCATTGATCTCGGTATGTTTGGGCATGGATCGACGGACCATCTTTGGGTCACATATCGATGATGATCTGGTTGGATTGCGTGGATCGGGCTCTGATACCATATTAAGTTACATGGGCTTTCAACTCAAAACCAATTGGCAATGAGTGGATTGGCCCATGTGCCTTATATATTACTTAAGATCTCTTCCAACTTCCGATGTGGGATATATTCCCTAATACGTCCCCTCGAGATGATGGCTCTTGGCCATTGATCTCGGTATGTTTGGGCATGGATCGACGGACCATCTTTGGGTCACATATCGATGATGATCTGGTTGGATTGCGTGGATCGGGCTCTGATACCATATTAAGTTACATGGGCTTTCAACTCAAAACCAATTGGCAATGAGTGGATTGGCCCATGTGCCTTATATATTACTTAAGATCTCTTCCAACTTCCGATGTGGGATATATTCCCTAATACGTCCCCTCGAGATGATGGCTCTTGGCCATTGATCTCGGTATGTTTGGGCATGGATCGACGGACCATCTTTGGGTCACATATCGATGATGATCTGGTTGGATTGCGTGGATCGGGCTCTGATACCATATTAAGTTACATGGGCTTTCAACTCAAAACCAATTGGCAATGAGTGGATTGGCCCATGTGCCTTATATATTACTTAAGATCTCTTCCAACTTCCGATGTGGGATATATTCCCTAATACGTCCCCTCGAGATGATGGCTCTTGGCCATTGATCTCGGTATGTTTGGGCATGGATCGACGGACCATCTTTGGGTCACATATCGATGATGATCTGGTTGGATTGCGTGGATCGGGCTCTGATACCATATTAAGTTACATGGGCTTTCAACTCAAAACCAATTGGCAATGAGTGGATTGGCCCATGTGCCTTATATATTACTTAAGATCTCTTCCAACTTCCGATGTGGGATATATTCCCTAATACGTCCCCTCGAGATGATGGCTCTTGGCCATTGATCTCGGTATGTTTGGGCATGGATCGACGGACCATCTTTGGGTCACATATCGATGATGATCTGGTTGGATTGCGTGGATCGGGCTCTGATACCATATTAAGTTACATGGGCTTTCAACTCAAAACCAATTGGCAATGAGTGGATTGGCCCATGTGCCTTATATATTACTTAAGATCTCTTCCAACTTCCGATGTGGGATATATTCCCTAATACGTCCCCTCGAGATGATGGCTCTTGGCCATTGATCTCGGTATGTTTGGGCATGGATCGACGGACCATCTTTGGGTCACATATCGATGATGATCTGGTTGGATTGCGTGGATCGGGCTCTGATACCATATTAAGTTACATGGGCTTTCAACTCAAAACCAATTGGCAATGAGTGGATTGGCCCATGTGCCTTATATATTACTTAAGATCTCTTCCAACTTCCGATGTGGGATATATTCCCTAATACGTCCCCTCGAGATGATGGCTCTTGGCCATTGATCTCGGTATGTTTGGGCATGGATCGACGGACCATCTTTGGGTCACATATCGATGATGATCTGGTTGGATTGCGTGGATCGGGCTCTGATACCATATTAAGTTACATGGGCTTTCAACTCAAAACCAATTGGCAATGAGTGGATTGGCCCATGTGCCTTATATATTACTTAAGATCTCTTCCAACTTCCGATGTGGGATATATTCCCTAATACGTCCCCTCGAGATGATGGCTCTTGGCCATTGATCTCGGTATGTTTGGGCATGGATCGACGGACCATCTTTGGGTCACATATCGATGATGATCTGGTTGGATTGCGTGGATCGGGCTCTGATACCATATTAAGTTACATGGGCTTTCAACTCAAAACCAATTGGCAATGAGTGGATTGGCCCATGTGCCTTATATATTACTTAAGATCTCTTCCAACTTCCGATGTGGGATATATTCCCTAATACGTCCCCTCGAGATGATGGCTCTTGGCCATTGATCTCGGTATGTTTGGGCATGGATCGACGGACCATCTTTGGGTCACATATCGATGATGATCTGGTTGGATTGCGTGGATCGGGCTCTGATACCATATTAAGTTACATGGGCTTTCAACTCAAAACCAATTGGCAATGAGTGGATTGGCCCATGTGCCTTATATATTACTTAAGATCTCTTCCAACTTCCGATGTGGGATATATTCCCTAATACGTCCCCTCGAGATGATGGCTCTTGGCCATTGATCTCGGTATGTTTGGGCATGGATCGACGGACCATCTTTGGGTCACATATCGATGATGATCTGGTTGGATTGCGTGGATCGGGCTCTGATACCATATTAAGTTACATGGGCTTTCAACTCAAAACCAATTGGCAATGAGTGGATTGGCCCATGTGCCTTATATATTACTTAAGATCTCTTCCAACTTCCGATGTGGGATATATTCCCTAATACGTCCCCTCGAGATGATGGCTCTTGGCCATTGATCTCGGTATGTTTGGGCATGGATCGACGGACCATCTTTGGGTCACATATCGATGATGATCTGGTTGGATTGCGTGGATCGGGCTCTGATACCATATTAAGTTACATGGGCTTTCAACTCAAAACCAATTGGCAATGAGTGGATTGGCCCATGTGCCTTATATATTACTTAAGATCTCTTCCAACTTCCGATGTGGGATATATTCCCTAATACGTCCCCTCGAGATGATGGCTCTTGGCCATTGATCTCGGTATGTTTGGGCATGGATCGACGGACCATCTTTGGGTCACATATCGATGATGATCTGGTTGGATTGCGTGGATCGGGCTCTGATACCATATTAAGTTACATGGGCTTTCAACTCAAAACCAATTGGCAATGAGTGGATTGGCCCATGTGCCTTATATATTACTTAAGATCTCTTCCAACTTCCGATGTGGGATATATTCCCTAATACGTCCCCTCGAGATGATGGCTCTTGGCCATTGATCTCGGTATGTTTGGGCATGGATCGACGGACCATCTTTGGGTCACATATCGATGATGATCTGGTTGGATTGCGTGGATCGGGCTCTGATACCATATTAAGTTACATGGGCTTTCAACTCAAAACCAATTGGCAATGAGTGGATTGGCCCATGTGCCTTATATATTACTTAAGATCTCTTCCAACTTCCGATGTGGGATATATTCCCTAATACGTCCCCTCGAGATGATGGCTCTTGGCCATTGATCTCGGTATGTTTGGGCATGGATCGACGGACCATCTTTGGGTCACATATCGATGATGATCTGGTTGGATTGCGTGGATCGGGCTCTGATACCATATTAAGTTACATGGGCTTTCAACTCAAAACCAATTGGCAATGAGTGGATTGGCCCATGTGCCTTATATATTACTTAAGATCTCTTCCAACTTCCGATGTGGGATATATTCCCTAATACGTCCCCTCGAGATGATGGCTCTTGGCCATTGATCTCGGTATGTTTGGGCATGGATCGACGGACCATCTTTGGGTCACATATCGATGATGATCTGGTTGGATTGCGTGGATCGGGCTCTGATACCATATTAAGTTACATGGGCTTTCAACTCAAAACCAATTGGCAATGAGTGGATTGGCCCATGTGCCTTATATATTACTTAAGATCTCTTCCAACTTCCGATGTGGGATATATTCCCTAATACGTCCCCTCGAGATGATGGCTCTTGGCCATTGATCTCGGTATGTTTGGGCATGGATCGACGGACCATCTTTGGGTCACATATCGATGATGATCTGGTTGGATTGCGTGGATCGGGCTCTGATACCATATTAAGTTACATGGGCTTTCAACTCAAAACCAATTGGCAATGAGTGGATTGGCCCATGTGCCTTATATATTACTTAAGATCTCTTCCAACTTCCGATGTGGGATATATTCCCTAATACGTCCCCTCGAGATGATGGCTCTTGGCCATTGATCTCGGTATGTTTGGGCATGGATCGACGGACCATCTTTGGGTCACATATCGATGATGATCTGGTTGGATTGCGTGGATCGGGCTCTGATACCATATTAAGTTACATGGGCTTTCAACTCAAAACCAATTGGCAATGAGTGGATTGGCCCATGTGCCTTATATATTACTTAAGATCTCTTCCAACTTCCGATGTGGGATATATTCCCTAATACGTCCCCTCGAGATGATGGCTCTTGGCCATTGATCTCGGTATGTTTGGGCATGGATCGACGGACCATCTTTGGGTCACATATCGATGATGATCTGGTTGGATTGCGTGGATCGGGCTCTGATACCATATTAAGTTACATGGGCTTTCAACTCAAAACCAATTGGCAATGAGTGGATTGGCCCATGTGCCTTATATATTACTTAAGATCTCTTCCAACTTCCGATGTGGGATATATTCCCTAATACGTCCCCTCGAGATGATGGCTCTTGGCCATTGATCTCGGTATGTTTGGGCATGGATCGACGGACCATCTTTGGGTCACATATCGATGATGATCTGGTTGGATTGCGTGGATCGGGCTCTGATACCATATTAAGTTACATGGGCTTTCAACTCAAAACCAATTGGCAATGAGTGGATTGGCCCATGTGCCTTATATATTACTTAAGATCTCTTCCAACTTCCGATGTGGGATATATTCCCTAATACGTCCCCTCGAGATGATGGCTCTTGGCCATTGATCTCGGTATGTTTGGGCATGGATCGACGGACCATCTTTGGGTCACATATCGATGATGATCTGGTTGGATTGCGTGGATCGGGCTCTGATACCATATTAAGTTACATGGGCTTTCAACTCAAAACCAATTGGCAATGAGTGGATTGGCCCATGTGCCTTATATATTACTTAAGATCTCTTCCAACTTCCGATGTGGGATATATTCCCTAATACGTCCCCTCGAGATGATGGCTCTTGGCCATTGATCTCGGTATGTTTGGGCATGGATCGACGGACCATCTTTGGGTCACATATCGATGATGATCTGGTTGGATTGCGTGGATCGGGCTCTGATACCATATTAAGTTACATGGGCTTTCAACTCAAAACCAATTGGCAATGAGTGGATTGGCCCATGTGCCTTATATATTACTTAAGATCTCTTCCAACTTCCGATGTGGGATATATTCCCTAATACGTCCCCTCGAGATGATGGCTCTTGGCCATTGATCTCGGTATGTTTGGGCATGGATCGACGGACCATCTTTGGGTCACATATCGATGATGATCTGGTTGGATTGCGTGGATCGGGCTCTGATACCATATTAAGTTACATGGGCTTTCAACTCAAAACCAATTGGCAATGAGTGGATTGGCCCATGTGCCTTATATATTACTTAAGATCTCTTCCAACTTCCGATGTGGGATATATTCCCTAATACGTCCCCTCGAGATGATGGCTCTTGGCCATTGATCTCGGTATGTTTGGGCATGGATCGACGGACCATCTTTGGGTCACATATCGATGATGATCTGGTTGGATTGCGTGGATCGGGCTCTGATACCATATTAAGTTACATGGGCTTTCAACTCAAAACCAATTGGCAATGAGTGGATTGGCCCATGTGCCTTATATATTACTTAAGATCTCTTCCAACTTCCGATGTGGGATATATTCCCTAATACGTCCCCTCGAGATGATGGCTCTTGGCCATTGATCTCGGTATGTTTGGGCATGGATCGACGGACCATCTTTGGGTCACATATCGATGATGATCTGGTTGGATTGCGTGGATCGGGCTCTGATACCATATTAAGTTACATGGGCTTTCAACTCAAAACCAATTGGCAATGAGTGGATTGGCCCATGTGCCTTATATATTACTTAAGATCTCTTCCAACTTCCGATGTGGGATATATTCCCTAATACGTCCCCTCGAGATGATGGCTCTTGGCCATTGATCTCGGTATGTTTGGGCATGGATCGACGGACCATCTTTGGGTCACATATCGATGATGATCTGGTTGGATTGCGTGGATCGGGCTCTGATACCATATTAAGTTACATGGGCTTTCAACTCAAAACCAATTGGCAATGAGTGGATTGGCCCATGTGCCTTATATATTACTTAAGATCTCTTCCAACTTCCGATGTGGGATATATTCCCTAATACGTCCCCTCGAGATGATGGCTCTTGGCCATTGATCTCGGTATGTTTGGGCATGGATCGACGGACCATCTTTGGGTCACATATCGATGATGATCTGGTTGGATTGCGTGGATCGGGCTCTGATACCATATTAAGTTACATGGGCTTTCAACTCAAAACCAATTGGCAATGAGTGGATTGGCCCATGTGCCTTATATATTACTTAAGATCTCTTCCAACTTCCGATGTGGGATATATTCCCTAATACGTCCCCTCGAGATGATGGCTCTTGGCCATTGATCTCGGTATGTTTGGGCATGGATCGACGGACCATCTTTGGGTCACATATCGATGATGATCTGGTTGGATTGCGTGGATCGGGCTCTGATACCATATTAAGTTACATGGGCTTTCAACTCAAAACCAATTGGCAATGAGTGGATTGGCCCATGTGCCTTATATATTACTTAAGATCTCTTCCAACTTCCGATGTGGGATATATTCCCTAATACGTCCCCTCGAGATGATGGCTCTTGGCCATTGATCTCGGTATGTTTGGGCATGGATCGACGGACCATCTTTGGGTCACATATCGATGATGATCTGGTTGGATTGCGTGGATCGGGCTCTGATACCATATTAAGTTACATGGGCTTTCAACTCAAAACCAATTGGCAATGAGTGGATTGGCCCATGTGCCTTATATATTACTTAAGATCTCTTCCAACTTCCGATGTGGGATATATTCCCTAATACGTCCCCTCGAGATGATGGCTCTTGGCCATTGATCTCGGTATGTTTGGGCATGGATCGACGGACCATCTTTGGGTCACATATCGATGATGATCTGGTTGGATTGCGTGGATCGGGCTCTGATACCATATTAAGTTACATGGGCTTTCAACTCAAAACCAATTGGCAATGAGTGGATTGGCCCATGTGCCTTATATATTACTTAAGATCTCTTCCAACTTCCGATGTGGGATATATTCCCTAATACGTCCCCTCGAGATGATGGCTCTTGGCCATTGATCTCGGTATGTTTGGGCATGGATCGACGGACCATCTTTGGGTCACATATCGATGATGATCTGGTTGGATTGCGTGGATCGGGCTCTGATACCATATTAAGTTACATGGGCTTTCAACTCAAAACCAATTGGCAATGAGTGGATTGGCCCATGTGCCTTATATATTACTTAAGATCTCTTCCAACTTCCGATGTGGGATATATTCCCTAATACGTCCCCTCGAGATGATGGCTCTTGGCCATTGATCTCGGTATGTTTGGGCATGGATCGACGGACCATCTTTGGGTCACATATCGATGATGATCTGGTTGGATTGCGTGGATCGGGCTCTGATACCATATTAAGTTACATGGGCTTTCAACTCAAAACCAATTGGCAATGAGTGGATTGGCCCATGTGCCTTATATATTACTTAAGATCTCTTCCAACTTCCGATGTGGGATATATTCCCTAATACGTCCCCTCGAGATGATGGCTCTTGGCCATTGATCTCGGTATGTTTGGGCATGGATCGACGGACCATCTTTGGGTCACATATCGATGATGATCTGGTTGGATTGCGTGGATCGGGCTCTGATACCATATTAAGTTACATGGGCTTTCAACTCAAAACCAATTGGCAATGAGTGGATTGGCCCATGTGCCTTATATATTACTTAAGATCTCTTCCAACTTCCGATGTGGGATATATTCCCTAATACGTCCCCTCGAGATGATGGCTCTTGGCCATTGATCTCGGTATGTTTGGGCATGGATCGACGGACCATCTTTGGGTCACATATCGATGATGATCTGGTTGGATTGCGTGGATCGGGCTCTGATACCATATTAAGTTACATGGGCTTTCAACTCAAAACCAATTGGCAATGAGTGGATTGGCCCATGTGCCTTATATATTACTTAAGATCTCTTCCAACTTCCGATGTGGGATATATTCCCTAATACGTCCCCTCGAGATGATGGCTCTTGGCCATTGATCTCGGTATGTTTGGGCATGGATCGACGGACCATCTTTGGGTCACATATCGATGATGATCTGGTTGGATTGCGTGGATCGGGCTCTGATACCATATTAAGTTACATGGGCTTTCAACTCAAAACCAATTGGCAATGAGTGGATTGGCCCATGTGCCTTATATATTACTTAAGATCTCTTCCAACTTCCGATGTGGGATATATTCCCTAATACGTCCCCTCGAGATGATGGCTCTTGGCCATTGATCTCGGTATGTTTGGGCATGGATCGACGGACCATCTTTGGGTCACATATCGATGATGATCTGGTTGGATTGCGTGGATCGGGCTCTGATACCATATTAAGTTACATGGGCTTTCAACTCAAAACCAATTGGCAATGAGTGGATTGGCCCATGTGCCTTATATATTACTTAAGATCTCTTCCAACTTCCGATGTGGGATATATTCCCTAATACGTCCCCTCGAGATGATGGCTCTTGGCCATTGATCTCGGTATGTTTGGGCATGGATCGACGGACCATCTTTGGGTCACATATCGATGATGATCTGGTTGGATTGCGTGGATCGGGCTCTGATACCATATTAAGTTACATGGGCTTTCAACTCAAAACCAATTGGCAATGAGTGGATTGGCCCATGTGCCTTATATATTACTTAAGATCTCTTCCAACTTCCGATGTGGGATATATTCCCTAATACGTCCCCTCGAGATGATGGCTCTTGGCCATTGATCTCGGTATGTTTGGGCATGGATCGACGGACCATCTTTGGGTCACATATCGATGATGATCTGGTTGGATTGCGTGGATCGGGCTCTGATACCATATTAAGTTACATGGGCTTTCAACTCAAAACCAATTGGCAATGAGTGGATTGGCCCATGTGCCTTATATATTACTTAAGATCTCTTCCAACTTCCGATGTGGGATATATTCCCTAATACGTCCCCTCGAGATGATGGCTCTTGGCCATTGATCTCGGTATGTTTGGGCATGGATCGACGGACCATCTTTGGGTCACATATCGATGATGATCTGGTTGGATTGCGTGGATCGGGCTCTGATACCATATTAAGTTACATGGGCTTTCAACTCAAAACCAATTGGCAATGAGTGGATTGGCCCATGTGCCTTATATATTACTTAAGATCTCTTCCAACTTCCGATGTGGGATATATTCCCTAATACGTCCCCTCGAGATGATGGCTCTTGGCCATTGATCTCGGTATGTTTGGGCATGGATCGACGGACCATCTTTGGGTCACATATCGATGATGATCTGGTTGGATTGCGTGGATCGGGCTCTGATACCATATTAAGTTACATGGGCTTTCAACTCAAAACCAATTGGCAATGAGTGGATTGGCCCATGTGCCTTATATATTACTTAAGATCTCTTCCAACTTCCGATGTGGGATATATTCCCTAATACGTCCCCTCGAGATGATGGCTCTTGGCCATTGATCTCGGTATGTTTGGGCATGGATCGACGGACCATCTTTGGGTCACATATCGATGATGATCTGGTTGGATTGCGTGGATCGGGCTCTGATACCATATTAAGTTACATGGGCTTTCAACTCAAAACCAATTGGCAATGAGTGGATTGGCCCATGTGCCTTATATATTACTTAAGATCTCTTCCAACTTCCGATGTGGGATATATTCCCTAATACGTCCCCTCGAGATGATGGCTCTTGGCCATTGATCTCGGTATGTTTGGGCATGGATCGACGGACCATCTTTGGGTCACATATCGATGATGATCTGGTTGGATTGCGTGGATCGGGCTCTGATACCATATTAAGTTACATGGGCTTTCAACTCAAAACCAATTGGCAATGAGTGGATTGGCCCATGTGCCTTATATATTACTTAAGATCTCTTCCAACTTCCGATGTGGGATATATTCCCTAATACGTCCCCTCGAGATGATGGCTCTTGGCCATTGATCTCGGTATGTTTGGGCATGGATCGACGGACCATCTTTGGGTCACATATCGATGATGATCTGGTTGGATTGCGTGGATCGGGCTCTGATACCATATTAAGTTACATGGGCTTTCAACTCAAAACCAATTGGCAATGAGTGGATTGGCCCATGTGCCTTATATATTACTTAAGATCTCTTCCAACTTCCGATGTGGGATATATTCCCTAATACGTCCCCTCGAGATGATGGCTCTTGGCCATTGATCTCGGTATGTTTGGGCATGGATCGACGGACCATCTTTGGGTCACATATCGATGATGATCTGGTTGGATTGCGTGGATCGGGCTCTGATACCATATTAAGTTACATGGGCTTTCAACTCAAAACCAATTGGCAATGAGTGGATTGGCCCATGTGCCTTATATATTACTTAAGATCTCTTCCAACTTCCGATGTGGGATATATTCCCTAATACGTCCCCTCGAGATGATGGCTCTTGGCCATTGATCTCGGTATGTTTGGGCATGGATCGACGGACCATCTTTGGGTCACATATCGATGATGATCTGGTTGGATTGCGTGGATCGGGCTCTGATACCATATTAAGTTACATGGGCTTTCAACTCAAAACCAATTGGCAATGAGTGGATTGGCCCATGTGCCTTATATATTACTTAAGATCTCTTCCAACTTCCGATGTGGGATATATTCCCTAATACGTCCCCTCGAGATGATGGCTCTTGGCCATTGATCTCGGTATGTTTGGGCATGGATCGACGGACCATCTTTGGGTCACATATCGATGATGATCTGGTTGGATTGCGTGGATCGGGCTCTGATACCATATTAAGTTACATGGGCTTTCAACNCCGCGTCAACAAGTAGGAACTCAAAATATGACAAGTTGGGCATAAATGTGTATGACACATCTTGTGGTTTGCATAGAGGATTCATGTTAATCCCAAACATAGTTTCAGAAGAAACATAACTCGAAGAAATTAAAGGCAGCTTGTTAGAGTAAAACTCTAATGTTGGGATGTGTTGAGCCATTTGACCAGTTGCAATGCTTTCAATAAATTTGGTTTTAGGCCAAAGTCTTGGGATTATACCTTCCCATGATTTTTGGTTGCACTCCTTCTCTATGAGATCAGCCATTTCAGGATTAGGTTCTCCAAGGATCTTTGAAACAGTATCCCTACAACTAATATCAGTGATCCACTCGCTAAGACGACCATAACGGATATTAGCGCAAATTTCTTTCCAATTTTTTTCAAGAAAAGTGATTGCTCGGACCAAGATAGAGACAAAGGCGGCACCAACCTTCACAACCTCAGTCTCTTTGAACGATACCACACAGAAGATGACAGTACAAACTTTGTTTGTTGTCTAAACACAATATGACTTCATCAGGACTTGTGTATGACCAATGCCAATATGGTTGTCGGTTCTTGAAATAATCACTCTTGAAAAAAGTCGTCGTCGCAGCTGAAGCTGGCAAACCAGAAGGAGTTGCGTGTTGTGGTGTACAAAAGGTAAACACCATTCCCTTTCCATGCTTGAGACCATCTATATGCCTATGAAACCAAAAGAGACTTGCATCATTAATTTAAAAAATACAATAATGTTTTTATTAAACCAAAAGAAGCCTGATAAAAATAGTTGTCATTACTTGCTTATAACGAGCGAACGGTAATAATATATGAACTTCGTGTTTTCCAAGTACTTGTTGTTACGAGGAACCATCTTCTGTTTTCCTCCGGAAGTTCCGGAACTACAGTCAAAAGGCATTAGAGTCTCTCCTCAAATATCACATTGGTAAATAACATCAAAGGACTCTCCATTACTTTATACACTTAGAAAGAAACAAAAAGAAAACCTTAGAAGGAATCCGGTAATGGGTTTGCCAGAAATAACATCAGAGGACTCTCCATTCGCGACACGCTCGATATAAAGCTTCACATCCTCGTAGGTGGCCACAGGAACATTCTTCTTAAAAAGCTCTTTATCTGAACTCCCATGGAGAAAACGCCTAAGATACTCGGTGTTAGCGTTAAGTGTGAGTATCTCCTCCAATACGTCGTCTTGTATTTGCTTCACATTGGACGTCAAGTCCTCCAAAACCTTCTCGTCTGATTTGTCGCTGAGATCAGAGCACAAACTCATATTTGGTGGATTTTAACTTCGAAATCAAAGATTGGGTTTTAGATCTATCGTAGACTCGTAGTTAGATAAAAACTACAAGAATATATATTTTTTTATCTCAGCTCTGTGGAAGGCGTGGCATCTTTATGTTCACTTATCTCTATCGTTTCTTCCATGCGTGTCGGTTGGGATTTAGATTAAATCATTTGTAATTGGGCTTCTAAAACTTGGATAGTCTTTGGGCTTTTTGTTTTACAGCTTCTAACTTTTAAAACGGTTCAGAAATCCAAAGCGATAGAGTTGAGCCTTTGGACTTTTATATTACTCCCTCCGTTTCATAAAAAGTGTCGTTTTGAGGTTTAATTCATGTTTCACAAAGAGTGTCGTTTTATATTTTCAATGCAGAATTTTTTTAAAAATCCAGTTTTAACCTTATAGTTTTAGTGTATTAATTAGAAAGAGAGATTTATTTGGTGTATTAATAAGGGGTAAAATAGAGTTTTTAATAGATTTTTTAATATGTGTGAAAAACTCTCAAATGACACTCTTTGTGAAACAGAGGGAGTAATAAAAATCCAGTTGCCGGCAAAAAAATTAAAAAAATAAAAACTACCAAAAAACAAATAAATCCGACAAATAAAAATGAAAGGCGGCCGCAAAACTAGATTAAAATGTTGCATACAAATGAAGAAGATGGTGGTAATTTTATAATTTAAGCTTCACTAAAAAAAAAAAAAGAAGTATGGGTTTTAGGGCTTCGAACACAAACTTGGGAAATCATTAATCATGGCTCAGACCATTAGAACACGGTAAATTTTTTAAGTAAATTTGCATATATATATATATATATTTATGTAAATATAAACAAATATAAAAATAAATCTCCGATTAGTCCGCTTAATATCTGATTATTTGATTAGGCGCTAAACCCAGATCGACCTCCCGATTCTGAAACTAAAAGCCCATTCCGAAAATATAAATTAAAAAAATTAAAATTATGTTGACTTTATTGATCTAGCACATCTCTCTTTGTTTTTTTTTTCTTGTGCTCTATCTTGCCTTTTTTATGAGAAAATATAGTTTTTATTTAAAGTAAAACCTTGTTTTTTAATTTATTTAATTTAATTTTCGTCTCTCTCTCAGTTGAATTCTCTTCAATTTGATTCATTATTCATATTGTTTGTGTGATAAATTCATACTTTTTGATCAGATATCAATGGAATTTTTTTTTTTTTTTTAAATAGTGCATCAACGTTTGAGAATAATTGTGATGAATTACCTTCGGATCTAGGAAATAAGAAACGATTAACAAAATGTCAAGGACCAGAGAACTAGAATCTAACTCCTAAACTCCTAATCTTCTACCCAAAGAATCTAAATCTAGGACTTTGCATCCGNGCACCCTAACTTGACATCCACAAGATCAACAATTTCGACTTTGTCACCCGCGCCAACAAGTAGGAACTCAAAATATGACAAGTTGGGCATAAATGTGTATGACACATCTTGTGGTTTGCATAGAGGATTCATGTTAATTCCAAACATAGTTTCAGAAGAAGCATAACGCGAAGAAATCAAAGGCAGCTTGTTAGAGTAAAACTCTAGTGTTGGGATGTGTTGAGCCATTTGACAGTTGCAATGCTTTCAATGAATTTGGTGTTAGGCCAAAGTCTTGCAGTTATACCTTCCCATGATTTTTGGTTGCATTCCTTCTCTATGAGATCAGCCAATTCAGGGTTAGGTTCTCCAAGGATCTTTGAAACAGAATCCCTACAACCAGTATCAGTGATCCACTCGCTAGGACGACCATAACGGATATTAGCGCAAATTTCTTTCCAATTTTTTTCAAGAAAAGTGATTGCTCGGACCAAGATAGAGACAAAGGCCGCACCAACCTTCACAACCTCTTCTCTTTGAACGATACCATACAGAAGATGACAGTACAAACTTTGTTTGCTGTTTAAACACAATATCACTTCATCAGGACTTGTGTATGACCAATGCCAATATGGTTGTCGGTTTTTGAAATAATCACTCTTGAAAAAGCTCGTCGTCGCAGCTGAAGCTGGCAAACCAGAAGGAGTTGTCTTCTCTGGTCCACAAAAGATAAACACCATCCCCATTCCATGCTCGAGACCATCTATATATCTATGAAACCAAAAGAGGCTCTCTTATCATTAAATTTAGAACTAAAACAATGTTTTATTAAACAAGAACAAAACTATTTTAATCATATATTACTTGCTTATGACGAGCGAGCGGTAATAAAAGATGAATTTGAAGTTTTCCAAGTACTTGTTGTTAAAAGAAACATCTTCCGTTTTCCTCCGGAAGTTCCGGAACTACAGTAAGAAACCATTAGAGCATATTAATTAATTCTAGAGTCTCTCCTCAAACATCACATTGATTAAATAATAACCAATGATACCATCTGAAAGAAGATAGAAACGTGAAACTTAAAGTGTATATATATATATACCTTAGAAGGAATCCGGTAATGGGTTTGCCAGAAATAACATCAAAGGACTCTCCATTCGCGACACGCTCGATAAAAAGCTTCACATCCTAGTAGGTGGCCAGAGGAACATTCTTCTTAAAAAGCTCTTTATCTGAACTCCCATGGAGAAAACGCCGAAGATACTCGGTGTTAGCGTTAAGTGTGAGTATCTCTTCCAATACGTCGTCTTGTATTTGCTTCACATTGGACGTCAAGTCCTCCAAAACCTTCTCGTCTGATTTTTCGCTGAGATCAGAGCACAAACTCATATTTGGTTGTCTTTTACTTCACCTGAAATCAAAGAATTGCACACTTGGCTCTTATACAGAAAATTAGCGATAGAATTAAATTATTGAGTTGATAGTTAGTGAAAACGCTCAGTATAAAGGGGGTCATGCCATGAACATTGACATATTGCTATTTTCTATCAGTAGAAAGTTAAGAACGAACAAACCTTCTCAGCTCTTTTTGATGGATTTTAACTTCGTAGTTAGATAAAAACTACAAGAAAATAGATTTTGTGGCATCTTTATGTTATCTTATCTCTATCGTTTCATCCATGCGTGTTGGTTGGGATTTAGATTAAATCATTTGTAATTGGGCTTCGAAAACTTGGATAACCTTTGGGCTTTTAAATTAATAAAAATCCAGTTGCCGGCAAAGGAAAAAAAAGATAAAAACTACCAAAAAAACAAGTAAATCCGACAAATAAAAATGAAAGGCGGCCGCAAAACTAGGTTAGAATGTTGCTTACAAATGAAGAAGATGGGGTAATTTTATAATTTATACTTCATTAAAGCAAAAAAAAAAGAAGAAGAAGTACTGTATGAGATTTTAGGGCTTCGAACACAAGCTTGGAATATATATATAAACAAATATAAAAATAAATCTCCGATTAGTCCGCTTAATATCCGATTATTTGATTAGGCGCTAGGTCCAGATCGACCTTTCGATTCCGAAACTAAAATCCTATTCTAAAAATATAAATTAAAAAGTTTAAAATTATGTTGACTTAATTGATCTCTTTGCTTTTTTTTTTCTGGTGCTCTATCTTGCCTCTTTTATTTATGAGAAAAGATAGTTTTTAAAGTAAAATCTTGTTTTTTAATTGATTTAATTTAAGTTTCATCTCTTTCTAAGTTGAATTCTCTTCAATTTGATTCATATTGTTTGTGTGATAAATTCATACTTTTTGATCAGATATTTAAAGTAAAATCTTATTTTTTAATTGATTTAATTTAAGTTTCGTCTCTTTCTAAGTTGAATTCTCTTCAATTTGATTCATATTGTTTGTGTGATAAATTCATACTTTTTGATCAGATATCAGTGGAAATGTATTTTAAAAGAAAGAGTGCATCAACGTTTGAGAATAATTGTGATGATTTATCTTCGGATCCAGCAAATAGGAAACAAATACTAGATTACCATCCTAATGAAAGAGATGAGGTAAGATGCAAATATCTTATTAAATGTCCTTGTCAACCTCAATGTAATGATTTTCCGAAAACAGCGACAATAAATAAATTGAGACGATTCAGATCGTCATGGTTTGATACAGAAGATCGTAGAGTAACTTTGTAGGAATTTTTTAATTTTCTTTTTGTTTGGTCATAGGGTTTTTTGTTTTTTTCTTCAATAAAATATTTTATTTATTAAAAAAAAAAAATGTGCTTCGTACTAAATAAATTTCTGAGTCCACTCTTGCATACACCTATCTGTGACCTATGGATTGCACGTTTTAGGAGTGGTCTTAGTTTTAAATTTAATATGTACTATTTTAAACAATTGATCAAGTCCCCATACACCTACCGATTGAAAATAAAAATAACACCATTCTAATTAATTACTCAATTCCTATGATTTTTTTCTATCATTAATATTCTTTTGTAATTTGTTAATATTATATCCATCTTGTATATATATACTAGGAGAAGGTCCGCGCATTGAACGGATTTGTGATAATTTAAATGTTTTAATTTATAATTTATTTTATAATATTTGTTAGTAAAAGTTTGTAGATAAATATTAATTTCTAATTTTAGAATATCATGTAGTTTTATAATTTTGTATTGAAAGATTGGTGGAATTATAATTCTATAGTGAATGAGAAATTTTTTTATTCATCGTAAGCATATAAAATATCAAATTATTTCTTTTCAACAATAATTTAGGACATGTTGTTTTGTAGTATAACCAATCTGAAATACATTTGTAATTTGACTGCAAAATAAAATGTTAGGATATTTTTCGGTCCTTGTAGATTATCAAGACATATATCACAATTGTCATATTCTTCTTGTGTAGCTTGGATTTGTGTTCTCTCTAAATCTCGAATTACAAAATCAACATATAGTTTTTTTGATGCATTTGAGTTGAAATCTTCAATTTCAAAAGAGACTTCGAGGCATTGTGTGTTATGTGATCGACGTGATAGTATATATGTCTGTATAAAGTTTATTAAACTTTCGGTTTATGTAATTGATGTTGTGTCATCCATATCATGATAAGTGAGGTAGAAGTTAATCATATATTTGAAGGTAGAGTTATTAGCTTGTAGTATTTGATCGGCGCTAAAAGGGATTTTGTAGTTGATGTTCTATTTTTGACGGAGTGGACGTGTGATTTTGAGAGGTTGATTGTGTGAAAGAAGTTATATAATTACACTTTTATAATGTATATAGTATATATTCTATTGAAATTTTGTGTGGTAGTAAAAGTGATTTGTGTTTGTAGATTGTTGTATTGTTCTTGCTATTTATAGATTGTTGTAGAATCTCTATTGCAATTTTTTTTTTTGTGAATTGTATTTAATTATTTAGTGTAATTGAATTTTTTATTCTATTTTATTGATCAGTTTTTCCTTCAAATGTAAATGTGTAAAATGAATGTATGTCAGCCCTGAAAATTTTGGGACTCAGGACGAGAATCTACGGCTATGGGACGGAAACATAGAATTTGTGAATTGAAAATTTCAGAATAATTTGAAAAAAATATATAAAATTTTTAAGTTTTTCATTTTTAAACGGGTAATTCGGCAACCCGATCTAATACCCATTCTCTTCTCGTACCCTTTTCATACCCGTTTAAATAGTATAAATGGTCTCGAATGTGTAATTATTTTAAACGGATAGGGAATAGGACGGAAAATTTGGGACGGTACATGAGGGAACGGGAAACACATCCTAAAATTTTCAGGGCTCTTGATGAAGAAACTTTATTATATCTTTTTTAATATCACATCTGTTTTTTCTATAGTTATGTAGTTAATTATAGTTTTTTCATAAGTGTTACAATTATGGAGTACACATATCAATTTTTTATGTGTTTATATATATTTTTTTAAATATAGATGACAGATCAGATATGCCACATGACAGCATTTCAAAGTTCACTCTAAAATTTTTTTTTACTAAATTAGAATAGATCATGTACGTTAAAGAAGATACGAGAGTGATACTAAATATATAATTCTTTCAATAAAAACTTCTCATTACATTATCATTGTATTATAGCATGTTTGCTCCCGAGTTTCGATTGAACGATCAAACTCTATTTTTCTTCATCTTTTAATGCTGAATACTTTTATTATTCAAATTTATCGTGAACCTCTAAATCAGAGCCACAAAATATAACGGTCTGTCCATTCATTTTTTTTTCTTTTAAACTGAGTGCTTCTAAAATTTGAGTTCATCATGAACTTCTAAATTTAAGCCATTGAACTTCTCAGTATTCAAGTCTACTATAGACCTCCGAATCTATGTTAAATGTTTCTTAATTCATGCTCATGAATAACCTCTGAATCTAAAGTATGGAGTTTTTTTAATTATTATTTTTTTTAAATTGTATTTTCTTTAAGGTTTTTTATAAAGAACAAAAAAACCACTTCTTTGTTTTTCCTTTTAGGTAGAATTTTTTTTCTAAAAAATATTCAACCTACATTAATCATTATTTTACTTTTAATCCTATATGCTTCCTGGAAAAGAAAAAAGTTATATGCACCTAAACCAAGACGATATCTCTATCACAATCACCGACCCACCTCGTCGCTGCAACTCACCATAAAGAGAAATAACATCATTCTAATCACTTACTCAATCCCTATGGTTTCTCCTATCGTTATTACTATAACATTCTTTTGTAATTAATTAAAATTATGTCCATTATGTATAGGGAAAATTGAAATAAAAGCACATTTTTACTATAAGTTTGGAAAACTATACCTTTGATTCTAAATTTTGAAGAACTATACCTTAAATTAATGTTAATTCTAATTTTCCCTTAATAATTAAAATCGAAAATTCAATTAAAATATCTAATAATAATAATTTAGTTTTGTGTTAATTGACAAACTTCTAATTTATATAGAAATTTTTCAAATAATGAATTTTTATTATTAAGGGTAAATTAGGATTAACATTAATTATTATTATTAAAGGCAAATTAGGATTAACATTAATAATTAGGATTAACATTAATAATTTGCCCTTAGCGCACAAACTTCTAAATTATTATTAATATATATTTTAATTGAATTTTTTATTTAATTATTAAGAGTAAATTATGATTAACATTAATCTAAGGTATAGTTCTTCAAAATTTAAAGGATAAATATAGTTTTCCAAACCTATAGTAAAAATGTACTTTTATTTCAATTTTCCCAAATATGTACGAGAATGAATATTCAATTCTTTCAATAAAAGCTTCTCACCACATTATCCCCTGACCTACCTTTACATTTATAATTATGTAATCTCTCTCCTTTGTCAAACTATGTTAAATCAAAATAATGTCCCCCAAAAAAATAAAAATAAAATAAAAAAATAATAATGATCCTCTAAAATAGAGAAAAGTAAACAAAAGGGAATATAAGAGATACGTAAAAAAAAAAAAACACCACTTAATAATAAGATTGAAAAGCTTAAGTTTTGTCTCATCTCATGTTAATTTTTTTGCAAACTTTTATTTCAACGCATACAAAATATAAAGATTATGACGAAAAGTTTAAAGAAAGAGACCCATCGGTAAAGAATCGAGCGTGAACCTTTTCTTCTAAGATCGCTAAGGCCTCGGGAGATTTGATGCAAATGGGTGACTTGTATTGAGTTGAAGAAGCACCTTGAGTGATGAAAAACTCTATGAGAGCATCAAAAGTTCCTTGTTGCACCATCCTTATCTCTAGAGCTCCAATTGATCCATCTCTCCTAAATTCTTTATAATAATTGTTCAAGGATTCCTCCACCACGTAACAACATTCTACTAAAACCTTGTTACCAATTTCAGCAATGTCGTTGTTGTATTTGCCTTTGAGCTCCCAATAAAGAACATAGTGACCTGGAGTAGTGGAAATATCAGCATAGCTTGTGAAGTCCATCAACATCAAATTTGATGATTCAAGAACCATCTTTGCATGTGTCACCGCATTTA
>JAHZTW010000001.1:189185087-189430007 GCA_020283515.1 Alliaria petiolata | reverse complement strand
GTTCGAATACATCCGCGTATCCAGATACTACTGGTATGGAGTCCAACTCTTTTTCTGCCTTTTCTCCCACCATGGAGATAGTAGCTAGGTAAGCTTCATTTCCTCTTTTCAACAACTCTTCGGCGTGCAACATCGAGATCATTGGAATCCCGCTAGTAGTCCTTACCCCTTGGAAAACCAACCGTCCTTCCGCTCTAGGAATATGAACACGCGTCTGTTGACAATCTAGCACAACTTTGTGATGAGTCAACCAGTCCATTCCTAGAATCACGTCGTAGTGATTTAGCTTCATTTCTCTAAGATTCCCCATTAGTTCCACCCCTTGAAGTACAATGGGAACATCCTCGTAGATCTCGGAGGACTCTACTTTTTCTGTGCCAGCCTTGTGAATTCCTTTCTTCCTTGGAAAATATGACCCCACAAAAGTCCAATACTTTGTCAATCCTGGGCTCACAAAACTATGGGTTGCGCGGGTATCGAAAAGCGTATAGGCTAGTCCAACTCCAACAAGAACCGATCCTACACGTATTTTTCTTACGACTAAGCATGCCATTAAACTTCACACAAATTTTTTCCTTATTCAATAAGCATGATAGAAGTAAAAAAATAAAACATTACGTACCGGCAATCGGTTCGGCGCCGTTATGGTCTCTAACAACAAACACACGTGGAGCTACAGCCTGCCTCTTCGGTGGTGGCGGTAACTGTCCCTGGTTACGGTCTCCTTGCTGCTGACCTGGCAGTCGAGTCATGCAATCCTTAGCTGTGGGGTTCGACTTACCCCCAAAAAGTTCACTTCCCATGCTCTTCAAGTGATCCATGGCCTGCCAGTACGTTAGACCTTGTGCTTGAACTTGCACAGGAGGTGGCAGTGGCAGATGTTGGTCCTGAACAACAACATTCAGCTCGCGATGCGGTGGTGCAGCAACTCCTTCTGCCCCCCTCCCCACTGGATTTTCACGCAAATTCTCAAACTGAGCTCGGTACCTCTGAAGCTCTTCCAACAAGGCAGCATGCTCAGCGGCGCGAGCATTCTCTTGAGCTGATGCTGCTGCGGCAAAATTCACTTGCTCAGTATTCTCAGCATGCACACTTTCCGACGATGCGGTTGGAGTTTCCACTCTCGCCCTACAACGGATGGCAGCTCCTCCACGTGCTCTCTTTGGCGGCATCTTCATACAAAAACAACAACAGATCAGACTCCTCAAAAAGAACTTAACACAACGACACAACAACACAAAACCAAAGCGAGTCAGATCTCGGTGGTGCTCTTTTTTTTTTTTTTTTTTTTTTTTAATCCTTTCTTTATTCACCAACCTTCTCGAAAGAGATATTGTTTAAAATTACAATTCAAGAGATAAAAAAGGATTTTAGAAAGAGAACATCTAGAAAACAATTGAACTCATGTGAAGCAAGATTACGATCCAGAAACTATTATAAGGAGAAGAAGACACAAGATCACTGGAAGAAGTTGAACCATGTGGATAGAAAGCTTTGATGGTCTCCGATTTGAACTGTGGTAACTGGTAACTGAAGCGGATGAAGAGGATGCACGATTCCTATCAATGTCGGCCAATTTTGCTCTTAAGATTAATTGAATTTCCTTAACAATCACTTGGGCTGGTTTATTAAGACTACATTCAGCGAACATCAAACCAGCCCAAGTGATTTTAACTTTCCTTAATAATTGAAGTTGAACCATGTGGATAGAAACACCATTGCCTTTCCATGCTCGAGACCATCTATATGCCTATGAAACCAAATTAAAAGAGACTCTCATATGTTTTATTACTTGCTGATGACGACAGAGCGGTAATGACAGATGAATTTCAAGTCTTCCAAGTACTTGTTGTTACTAGGAAACATCTTCTGTTTTCCTCCGGAAGTTTCAGAACTACAGTCAAAAACCATTTCAGCATTAATTCTAGAGTCTCTCCTTAAACATCACATTGATCAAATAATTACCAATGATAAAGTGACTATACAATTTGAAAGAAGAAAAAAAGAGAAACTTAAAGTATATAGTTTAGATGGAATCCGGTAATGGGTTTGCCAGATATAACATCAAAAGGCTCGATAAAAAGCTTCACATCCTCGTAGGTGGCCACGGGAACATTCTTCTTGAAAAGCTCTTTATATGAACTCCCATGGAGAAAACGCCCAAGATACTCGGTGTTAGCGTTAAGTGTGAGTATCTCCTCCAATACATCGCCTTGTATTTGCTTCACATTGGACGTCAAGTCTTCCAAAACCTTCTCGTCTAATTTGTCGTTGAGATTAGAGCACAAACTCATATTTGGTTATCTTTTACTTCACCTAAAATCAAAGAATTCACACATGGCTCTTTATACAGAAAATTAGCGATAGAGTTAATTTATTGAGTTGATAGTTAGTGAAAACGCTCAGTATAAAGGGGGTCATGCCATGAACATTGACATATTGCTATTTTCTATCAGTAGAAAGTTAAGAACGAACAAACCTTCTCTTCATATGGCGTCTTCAGCCAATATTTTGAAATTTGGATGTCTGGAGAACTCTGATTTTATTCACTTCAGTGACAATATGCAAAAATGGCATGGCCTTCTTATATAATGACTATTAACTATTTTTTTTAATTTAAAACATTAAGTCTTTCAAGTTTGACTAGATTATACAAGTTCAGGAAGTCATGTGAAATGATTCGGAAAATATGGTAACCTGACACAAGATGCTTTATGTTTGCTGTGTGTGACAGCCTGAGAGTAGGTCTTAGTTTTAAATTTAATTTGCACTATTTAAAACAATTGATCAAGTCCTCATGCACCTACCTTTAAGTGGATTGCACGTTTTAGGAAGGTGTCTTAGTTTTAAATTTAATTTGTACTATTTTAAACAACTAATCAACTCGGCATGCACTTACCAGTGACCTACCTTTAAGTGGGTTGCACGTTTTAGGGGTAGGTCTTAGTTTTTAAGTTAATTTGCAGTAGATGTTGTAATTCAGTGTAATTTCTATTGAAAATAATATAGTATAAAATGTAGATTTATGTGGTGAGTTTGGTATACAAATATGAGTTATTATTTCTGTAAAAATAATTGATAGGATACTTGCAAAAATAACCTAAAAATTGAGGTCAATTGCAAATGTAACCCATTTTTTTTATCTTCCTAAACACTAACCACTTTCTTCCAAATCCACTATTCTCAGTTTCATATATTTACGAAATTACCATCGTTTTTTTTTTTTGAAAATCCAAATAACCAAACAATCATCATCCTCCTCACTTATTTACGAAAAATGCTATCATCATCAATTCACCCAAACACCATTTTCAACCGATTTGAAGCTTTTAAAGCTTCATCAACCCATTTTTGAGCACTCTAAGCTCATTATCTCCTCTCATAACCTTATATTCTTCAATTTTCTCTCCATCTTCATCCCAAAAACTCTCTAATTTACCTTTTCAAAACTTAAAGTTATAAGATATTGTCAAATTCGGTGATTTGGTTGTGCACAGCTATTGAGCTTCTTTGGTGGTGGCTAGAATCAAAGTTTCCGGTGGTCGAAAAAGCTAAAGACCACTGCTAGGTTATTTTCAGCCGATTTTTGTAAATTTTCAGATCTGTGAAATCTGCTGGTCAATGCACATGTTAGTTTTGTAATTGACCGTGTGTACCAATTTCTGAGAGTATACTTGATAGTTGCATTATTTACACCATTTTAGCATTTATTTAGGATAACATTTGCATTCTTTCATGCATTAACTTGTTAGGTAAGGTATAGTTTTCATCTATTTTAGAGTTAGTGAATTTTAGCCTAGGATTTTGCATATTTGTTGCATTTGGAGTGTTTCTCAGGCATTTTCGAAGCTAAGACCATCTCCAATGTAAAACTTCACTTTCTCCTCCAAAATAGAGTAACTCCAAAATGGAGTTGAGTTTTGCTCTAATGTATAACTCTATTTTTACTCCAAAAATGAATATTCTAAATAGATTCTATTTCTATTTTATTATTAATAACTTTTAATTCTAAAATTTACAAATTAACCCCATTTATTTTTTTTCTTACAAAACTTTTATAAATTATAAATTAAATATTTATTAAATAAAAGAAAGTTACATTTTTTGACATAAAAAAGAAAGTTACATAATATCATAAAAACATAGATATTTTTTATTTAAACATATTATCTTTAATTTCAGCATTTGTAATGTATTTTTAAGTTTATTTTATTTTGCAATATTTTTAAATAAAAATTATAGTTTTCAATTATTTATGATTATTTATTTTATATTGTTTAAAAATTATAGTGTTTAAATATATATATATATATATATATATGTGTGGATAATAATTATTGTTGTGTTCATAAAATAGTATAAAATAAAAATATCTAATATTTAAACGACCAGTTTGTAAATAAAAAGTTCAACTCCAAAATGGAGTAGAATATAGGTTTGCTCCAAATATGGAGCAATCTCAATTTTTACTCCATTTTGGAGTGAGAAATGCAGTAGGGTTGGAGAGAAATTTACTCCAAAATGGAGTTTGGAGCTAAAAATGGAGTGGGGTTGGAGATGCTCTAAGGAGGCTATTTAGAGTATGGTGGATGAGCCGTGATCGAAGAGGAGCTGAAATGAAGTTGACAAAGATTGTGTGGCACCATATCGGGCATGCATATCAGTCAACAAACCGATGCAATGCTTCCAGAGATTGTATCGGTTTGTTTACATCGGTTTGTTGGCCTGCTTGTGACCGGGGCAGAGCGTCCAGAGGTCGTATCGGGCAGGAGTGCATCAGACAAACACTCCGAGGCGAGACTTCCAAAAGTTACATCGGTCAGAAACGTATCGAGCAACATTCCGAAGTGGATCGACCCGAGATTGCATCAGTCTATGGATATCGGATAGACTATCCGATACATGACCAGACGAATTTTCCTCCCTTACATCGATTTGACTGCATCGGACAACAGTCCGATATGAAGAGTTGACCAAGTCAAAAACCGAGTCAAAATCCGGTTTGTTCTGGGTTGACCCGGTTTGTTCACTGTTCACTATAAAAATAATTTTACCTAATTTTCTTGTTTTATCTTATGTTCTTCTTTAGAAAACCTTCCTCTTTGGGTTCTAAGTTATTTTGTAAGACCATTTCAAGAGTTTATGCAATTCTAGAGTTTATCTTTACTAAACTTTCTTATTTCTTATTTCTAATCATGTTAACCATTATCTCTTTCATTGAATTTGTGGGTTTGGTAATGATTAGTGAGTAGTTCTCTTATGATCTAATGATGGGTTAGATTTAGGGTGTTTTAGGGATTAATCTTGATGTCTAGTGATAGGGCTCAGGTTTTACCCTAATAAAACTACTGCAAGTGCACAGCAAATGAAATTGTAGTATAAGGGGTATCAAAATCTCAAGGGAAGTAGATGCTACTCTAAGGTTTCTAAATTCAGATTATGCTAGGTAAAAAGATTAAATTAAAAGACAGAAAGCAATTTAAAAGACTTTGTAAAATTCAGGAGACAAAACGCTAGGTTCAGGAAAATTCTCAGGTGATCTAAATTTCAAGTCTAGACAGAATGTTAGGAATAATGAAGATCCGTTCTTAAACTCGAAACACAACAATAAAATCAACCAACTCTCGCTGCGAAGACTTTCTATGTCTAAACCCTAGAATTCCAAATCTCTTTGCAAATTCTAACAATTCAAACAAGCATTAAAGTTCAGGTTCGATTGTTCACAAAATCCCTAAACCAAATCTCTTTGCGAATAGGTATTTTTCTCATCTAACACTAGTTCAGGCAATCAATAATACTCTCGCATCTATTAATTAACCTAAGATCAGATTCTAGGTCATGAAGCTAAAATCAACATTAAACACAAATCCAGATGAAGAACTCTAATGATTTTATCCTAACAATTTAATTCGACCTAGCAATTTATCAATCACCTTTGAAAAACCCTAAACCTAACAAGCAAACTACTCAGACATGATTAATGAAACAGAAATCATTATTTGAATAGAAAGCATGAAAGAAATCAATAGAAGAAATAGAGGGGTTCAAAATCTCTCAAGAACAGAGTATATGATTTATCTCCCCA
Source organism: Alliaria petiolata (assembly GCA_020283515.1). Taxonomy (NCBI): domain Eukaryota; kingdom Viridiplantae; phylum Streptophyta; class Magnoliopsida; order Brassicales; family Brassicaceae; genus Alliaria; species Alliaria petiolata. Next base: position 189,423,922 of record JAHZTW010000001.1, on the reverse strand, counting down.
AAAGCTCTCTAAAATCTCTCTCTAAAATTTTGTTTAAATAAAGTGTAGCCTAAACAATGGCTGAAAAACTATATTTATAGGAGAGGATTTTCGTCCAGGGGCAATCTTGTAATTCTTCAGAACTTGGGCAATTTCCTTTTTCTGATGGAAATCGAGTTTCTTGGCCGACCTTGTATGGTGTCGATCGACACCATCTGTGTCGATCGACACCCTCTGCGTAATTCTGCTCTCTCGACTTCATCACTTCGCAGCTTCTTGCAGAATGCTCCAAAAAGATCCAGAATCTCCAATTATGCTCCAAACGTAGTCCAACCTATAAAGACTCTAATAGGACTCTAAAAATACCAAAAGACTCTATAAAAATACTTATATCATGGTCCAAAAACGGGTAAAAACCATGATATATCATCTAGGTTTAGATTTATTTATTTTCCTCCTTGCTTAGTTATCTTAATGCTAGTTTAGCCTTGATCAAGTTAAATCTATACTTAAGAGAATTTCTCACCCATAAGGTGTTTGTTAAACTTTCTAAAACAACTAAGCAAGGGATTTGCATTCTTAGCTCACGAGAGTGATTGTCTAGGATGTTTAATAGCATGTTAGAACTGAATCTTAATGCTTGTTAGCTTCCTTTTCACAAATGAGAATTTGATATTGATTAGGATGATTAATGATGTGATTAGTGCCATGAGAATGGATTAGTCTTCCTTTTGAGTTCTAAGCTTAGGCCTTAGCATTCATTGTGATTGTATGGACATCAATGATTAGTTCTTGAAGCACCCAAAGTCAATAACTCCATACTTGGATTCGTTTTAGCCTTTTGTTATTCTTGATTAATTGATAATTAGTCTCTAGTTTGCTTGATTAGTTTGATTAGTGAATGCTTAAGGTTCTAGTTTGATTTATTTGGTTTGTTTGCTTTTTTCTCATCTAGGTTGATAGTTAAACATCAAAAACCACTTGATTCACTTAGATTAAGAAGTTGCATGCATTCCTATTGTTACAAACTTCCCCATTTGGATTGACTCTCAAGTATTACAATGATATGAGTAGCTTGAGCAATTGATTAGCAAAAATCTACTTATCAATTTGCTTCGGTTGAAGTATGCGCCATTTTCTTTGACCAAGACGGAGTTTTTTTAACGAAGTTTGCGCTTGAATTCTGCAGAATAGAGAGGTCAGTTTTGCAATTGACCAATGTTTCACTTTTTCCGCAGACTTCTTTCGCAGTCTACAGAGGCTATTTTTGGGTGACAAAAATTTCAATTAAATAGCAGATTTCATATGAAGTCCACTTGTTTAGCCGAATTCGTACGAAGTCTACTATTTAATTAATTCAATGTTTGTTCAACCTCAAAACTAACCCACTGTAGACTTCGCTTGAAGTCTGCTCAAGAAATTCAATAAATTAGCTCCTTTGGTTGAGCTAGCTCTGCCTCAATCCGATTATGTGCTTCATGCCCATCACCATTTTCGAGGACACGCATGCAGTCTCCTTGGTTGTCCAAGGCACATCGTAGCTCTTGAAATTTCTCCATCATAGCCTCATCCCACCACTTAACTAGATGGAAGGGGGGACCATATTATACAAGAAACAATAGAAAACGTACATTTAGTTTCTCGTATTCAAATAAAACCAATCGCAAAAAAACACCAAAACAGTCTCGTTAACTTATAATCATTGCATCTAAAGAACATCCTACATGGACACTCGTCTGTACTGTCCATTGGTTTCATCACCGTAAGCAAAATGCAGTAGCATCTGTTAGGAATTCCAAAGTTCATAGATCGACGCAGAGGAGTAGAGCTCACTTCTGGTTCTCCGTTACTCCACAACCTTCTAGAATTACTTGAAGGTTGATGTCTTTGAATCGCCCCATTCCTGTGTACAATTAAACAATAAATCATTACAAAAGTTATTATTTTTCAAAACGTATTACACATATAAGATTAACTACGAATATGGACACATATCTGCAACAATAAGAAAAAAGGAAATGTTGAAACTCAGATCTAGATATTATAAATTTAGAGAAGAGGAAGACAAGATGAAGACGGAGAAATAAAAGTAGATCCATGGACGGAAAAATATGAACACAAAAGCAAAAAAAAAATTTAGACGGAGAAAGAAAAAGACGAGATAAAGAAGGAGAAGAAGAAGTACAACGACAGACGGCTTACCACTACCACAACCGACAAGGGAGAGGAGGCTGACGGCAAAAGAGAGAGGAGGGAGATGAGATTGACGGTGAGAGAGGAAGGAGAGGAGATTCACGGCGAGAGATGAGGGAGAGGGAGGCGCCGTTTTAGAGAGAGAGAGATTTTTTTAACACAATTAGGTTAAACTCTCGTTATATATGAAGGTAAATTTTTTGGATTAGTTAAAAAATTTCGGTTAAGCGGACTTCAAATGAAGTCTACACGCGAAGTTTATCGAAGAAGTCTCTGTATCCGGTTAAATTGTGCAATTTACCAACAAATTTGATCTGGTAAATTCCGGTTTGCGCTCATTTAGTTAAAAAAAAAATTTCCGCTAGGTTTAATTTGAATTTCATACTTCTTTTCAAGTGTACAAATGAAGTCTTCGAAAAAACTCTCCATAGCCAGTTAAATTGTTCCATAACCAATAAATTTGGTCCGTTAAATTCTGGTTACCGCCTTTTTATTTTAAAAAATTCGAATTGCTGCTAGATTTAATTTGAATTTCAGACTTTTTTTTTAAGTTTACAAACGAGTCTTCCAAATAAAGTGCTCTTAACCCTAAATCCTAAATCGAATATTTTAGATTAAAAATTATATCAAACATTAATTTTGTTTGCATATTAACAATTTACATTTAAAATAACAAAGATATGAACCATGAATCATTAACCGAACCATAAACTATGATTCATATAGAATTTGTGTTTACCCTAACAATTACACTCTTATACCCTAAACTTTAAACTTCAAACCCTAACCCTTTTGAACCGTATACTCATGAAACTTATAAATTGATTCATTTTCATGGAATTTTATTTTATATAGATGTCAATTGTCTATATTTCGGTTATGTATATAATTTTGTATCAAAATATTTTTTTTAAATTAAAATTTATGATTTAGTTATTTAGTAGATGTCTTTAGAAGACTTCAGAGGGTTGTATTGGTTTCTAACCTAATTTGTCTTTGTTGATTTAAATTGATTTATTTGTATGAAATTTTAATTTTTTATAGATGCCAAATGTATATGTTTTTGTTATGTATACAAATTGTTTATCAAATTGTTTTTATGATTTGTATAATTAAAATTTAAGAAATAATTATAGAGTAGACTTCGTAAGAATACGTCCCCGGGGTAAAAATGTCATTGTGACGAACGTTTTTTGTTTGATCATAAGCGAGGAAGTTGTAATCTCACTACCCCCTATGCGTTACGTTTGCTAAACATGCAATAAAGAGTCTATACTTATTGAAAAAACCAAGTTTTAGGTTATTTTTAGCAATTCTCTCATAATTGAATAGTAACTTTTCCTCTATATATAAAAAATAAGTAAGTTTATAATTACTAATAATTATAACATTTTATAAAAATTTAATAACACAATAGTTAAATGTGAATACTAGCTTAAACATATCAAATTTTAAAAATATATATTTTTGTAATATCTTATTATATAAAGTTTTAACTTCAAGTCACTGTTTAATATGATTGTGACACGTGTCAAATTAATTGATAAAATTTTGACACGTATAATGTTAAAATTATTTTTTTTAAAATACAAAAAGAATAAATATGATTGGTTCCAACAAGGCATCAACTTGGATTTTAAAACCAAGTAGTAACATTCTTTCTTAGATAAATATTTTTTTCCAACTGAACTGAATTATTAGCAGTTTTTCAAGTTTTTTAAGAAGAAAGAAGAAGAAAAACGCAGCTGAAACTTTTTTTTTTTTTCCTTATACAACGAGGAATGAAGGTGTTGAATAATTTATTCAACAGTTTTATTCATACAAAGAGAGTAATTGAATCAAAAGAAAAAAATACGTGAATTAAACACAGTTGAAAGAATTCATCAAAAAAAAATGAAACCACTAACACCAGGTGGCGCTCTCTGAACCAATCACGCAGAGTGCATGTTATGCGTATGTTAAAAAAATTCACACATAATTGATTAGATTGGGACACATGTTTTATTTTTATTGATTGTTGAGATTTTCGATATTTTTTCTTATCCTAATTATTTAAGATCAATTATTTCATAGTAAATAAATTTATATTTTTTTTCAGATAAAAATTCATCATTTTTCATACTCTATTTACAAACTTTGTTCCTTTATATTATACAAAAATATTTCGTGTTGTCTAGCTCGATCTATAACTATAAGTAAATGCTTCCCATACACAGTCGAGTAAGTTTTTATTGGCTATTTTTTTATTAAAAAAACGAGTTTGTGAGCATGGAGTGTTGTCAACCAAACAAACACACCGCAACGGCAACCGGAACAGCTTCGAGCGACCCGCTTAACTGGAATGTAGCGGCGGAGGCTTTGAAAGGGAGCCACCTGGAGGAGGTGAAGAAGATGGTGAAGGATTTTAGGAAAGGCACGGTGCGGCTCGGCGGAGAAACGCTGAGCATTGGTCAGGTTGCCGCGGTGGCGAGCGGAGGAACCACTGTGGAGCTTTCGGAAGAGGCCCGTGCCGGTGTGAAGGCGAGTAGCGAGTGGGTGATGGAGAGCATTGACCGTGGTGCGGACACTTATGGGATCACCACTGGATTTGGTTCAGCTTCTCATAGGAGGACTAATCAAGGTGCTGCCCTTCAAAAAGAGCTTATTAGGTACTACGTAATTCCCTAATAATAGTTAAATCATGCATTAATTATTGTTATTTTGTAGATTATTTCGTGTAATAGGTTTAGAAAAAGAACGATATATGTTATAAATAAATTAGACTGATTATCTAATTTTTTTCAAAGTTTTATCAACTTCTTTTAACTACTCGGTTATATTTGAGTGCAAATATGAGTTTTTGTTTTTGATCACTGTCTTCTTTAAACTATGGTGACTTAAATTTATAGAAAATAATTAGATATACATGACTTGGTTATATATAGAGATGTAAATGATTAAGATGTTAATTAAGTGAAAAACAAACACGATGCGAAATAATTTTTTGTGATATTTTCTCTCGCTAAGTTCTTAGTTTATTCTAGAGTATAATTATTACCGGTTAAAAATAAGTTTGATATACAATACCACATTTCCCAAAAGTATTATAGAGTCTTTGCAAATATTTGAGCGTATTGACAAATATTTTTTGTAAACAAGGTTTTTTTGGTTGAATATAATTTTACATTCATTAAAAAAAAATAATAATAATAATATTTGAGCGTAGTATTATATATTGTTCTGTGCCAAAAGGAGTGTACTAGAGCGTGGAGGGGGCAGAGTTGCAACTCTTACAACAGTAATTAAAAGCAAATAATGCAGTATATATAGATTCCGACCAGTAATCAATTAAAAACTGTTTAAACTGTTTTTTAAACCAAAATCGTGCTATAAAAGCTATTAGAAAAAAGAGACAGAAGACATGATTATTAACTACCCCTATAAACTCAAAGTTAAAAGAGATACCCTATATTATTTTTATAAATTTTGTGAATTGTCGCATATTGTTAATAGATTATATCACGTCACGGACTAGTTAATCTACGATACAAACAAAAAACAGGTACTTGAACGCCGGAATATTCGCTACTGGCGCCGAAGATGAGGACACGTCAAACACGCTTCCCCGGACGACTACAAGAGCGGCGATGCTCATCCGTGTCAACACACTCCTCCAAGGCTACTCCGGGATACGCTTCGAGATCCTTGAAGCCATCACAAAATTCCTCAACCACAAAATCACACCGCGCCTCCCTCTCCGCGGCACCATCACTGCCTCCGGCGACCTCGTTCCGTTATCCTATATCGCCGGATTCCTAAGCGGCCGCCCCAACTCCAGATCATTGGGTCCATCCGGCGAGATCCTCACTGCCTCTGAGGCCTTTAAACTCGCGGGAGTATCCTCCTTTTTCGAGCTCAGGCCCAAGGAAGGGCTTGCGCTCGTAAACGGAACCGCTGTTGGATCCGCTTTGGCCTCCACGGTACTGTACGAGGCCAACATTTTGGCGGTTTTTTCAGAGGTTGCCTCGGCGATGTTTGCGGAGGTTATGCAGGGGAAACCAGAGTTTACCGATCATCTTACGCATAAACTCAAGCACCATCCCGGTCAGATCGAAGCCGCCGCGATCATGGAGCATATCTTAGACGGTAGCTCTTACATCAAAGAAGCTCAACATCTCCACGAAGTTGATCCGCTTCAGAAACCTAAACAAGATCGGTACTTCTTGCGTCTTAAGCAACTTGTTTCTTGCTTTCCAAGTAATCATTTAGTTTGTTTTGTGATTGGATTGGCTAATAATTTCGTGTTTTACGCTTAACAGCTATGCTCTGCGAACCTCTCCTCAATGGCTTGGACCGCAGATTGAGGTGATTAGAGCGGCTACTAAGATGATCGAGCGGGAGATAAACTCTGTAAACGACAACCCTTTGATCGATGTGTCGCGGAACAAAGCTATTCACGGTGGGAATTTCCAGGGAACACCGATTGGTGTCGCCATGGATAACACTCGTCTAGCACTAGGCTCCATTGGGAAACTAATGTTCGCACAGTTCACTGAACTCGTCAATGATCTCTACAACAATGGTTTGCCTTCTAATCTATCCGGTGGGAGAAACCCTAGTCTTGATTACGGGTTAAAAGGTGCAGAAGTCGCCATGGCTTCTTACTGCTCCGAGCTTCAGTTCTTAGCTAATCCTGTGACGAACCATGTAGAAAGCGCTTCGCAGCACAACCAAGATGTTAATTCCCTTGGGCTGATCTCGAGCCGCAAGACCGAAGAAGCTGTAGCTGTCCTCAAGCTTATGTCAACGACTTACTTGGTAGCTTTGTGTCAAGCCGTTGATCTGAGACATATTGAGGAAAAACTCAAGAAAGCGGTAAAGGCGGTTGTGAGCCAGACCACAAAACGGGTGCTATCCATCGAACCATGTAACGTGATACGAGTTGTCGACCGCGAATATGTATTCTCCTATGCTGATGACCCAGGTAGTCACGCTAACACTCTAATGCAAAAGCTTAGACACTTCCTTGTCGACCACGCGTTAGCTGAACCGGAGCGCGATACCGACTCAGTTTTCCGAAAAATCGGAACTTTCGAGGCCGAGCTGAAATCTCTCCTCCCTAAAGAAATGGAACGAGTCCGGACCGAGTACGAGAACGGGACGTCAGATGTGGCTATTCGAATCAAGGAGTGTCGTTCATAACCCTTGTACCGGTTCGTGCGAGACGAGCTGGAGACCGGGTTGCTAACCGGAGAGAATGTCCGGTCACCGGGAGAGGATTTCGACAAAGTATTCGCGGCCATCTCCCAAGGAAAACTCGTAGATCCTCTGTTTGAATGTCTCAAAGAGTGGAACGGAGCTCCGATTCCAATCTGCTAAAACGTTCCGTCAAGTCTCCACATCGAGAAAGAATAATCTAATGCTTTTGACTCGGTATTCTTCAACTCTTGGCCTCTATTATCATCTTCTGATGTTAGACCGAACTCTAACGCCGCCCCTTTGTCTTAGTTTCTGTAACGTTATCTTCATATATCCTTCTAAGTTCTAACACTTGGATGCTCTGTTTTTCCGTTTGTTTCTTGCTCTGTTTTGTGAGCACTTTGTGTTTTAACACTCTTTCTAATTCAATAAACTCCAGACGTTAAAAGAAAATACTTTTCTAATTTTGATTCAATCTTTATAATTTTTTTTTTTAGTTGTACCAAATTCATTTACCTATTATATATTTTTGTATTTTCTTTCAAAAAATTAAGCTAATTTTTTTTACGAATTCGGAGATAAGTATACACGTATATACCGATTTAACAAAGTGTCGGTAAAAAAAAAAAACAGAGCAAGAAACAAACGGAAAAACTATACGTTAGACTCACTCTGGAGGGATTAGTCGGGTGTTAAAAGCCCCAATCACCATTGGTTATCAAAAAAAAAAAAAATCTAAGATAATTGTGCCCTTTTCAAAACTATTAATAACATGTAGTTTTCAAGTTAAGTTGCAGAGTAATGTTGTAATTCAATGTAAACTATAAATTTATGTGGTGAGTTAGTACGTTGTTCAAATATGAGTTAGTATTTTTTTCAAAATAATTAATTGATAATTTTTCTTTTGCATATATTGTATTATATGTTATTAAAAATAAGTTAATTTATAATTTTAATAATCATAACATTCAATACAAATTTAGTAACAAAATAGATTACTGAAATGAATAAAACTTAAACATATCAAATTAAAAAATATCTATATTTATGTAATCTATATCTTATTATATAAAGTAGGATGCATCAAAGTTAGTTTTAACAAGATCGTGACACGTGTCAAGTTAATCGATAAGATTTTGACACGTATTTAAAAAATTCAACCAATTAGATGTTTACATAAATCTAAAAATTAGTTTTAAAAATAAAATAAGTAAAATAAGTTTTTTTCGATTACTATGACAAAAAGGAAAAAAAACAAAAAGATAATAAAAGACTCATCAAAGTTAATAATTAACATGATCGTGACACGTGTCAAGTTAATCGATTAATAATACAAAAAAGAAAAAAAAAAAATCGGAAAGGTAAATAAGAAAATTAAGAAAAAAAGAAAATACGTATTTTTTTTTTTTAATTTAAATTAAAGAAATTGTATGATTAATTACTAATAATAAAACGAAAATAAAAAAATTAGTATTAAAAATAGAAAAGGAAAATAAGTTTCTTTTTTATTTTTAATACTAATTTTTTTATTTTCGTTTTATTATTAGTAATTAATCATACAATTTCTTTAATTTAAATTAAAAAAAAAAAATACGTATTTTCTTTTTTTCTTNAAGATCGTGACACGTGTCAAGTTAATCGATAAGATTTTGACACGTATTTAAAAAATTCAACCAATTAGATGTTTACATAAATCTAAAAATTAGTTTTAAAAATAAAATAAGTAAAATAAGTTTTTTTCGATTACTATGACAAAAAGGAAAAAAAACAAAAAGATAATAAAAGACTCATCAAAGTTAATAATTAACATGATCGTGACACGTGTCAAGTTAATCGATTAATAATACAAAAAAGAAAAAAAAAAAATCGGAAAGGTAAATAAGAAAATTAAGAAAAAAAGAAAATACGTATTTTTTTTTTTTAATTTAAATTAAAGAAATTGTATGATTAATTACTAATAATAAAACGAAAATAAAAAAATTAGTATTAAAAATAGAAAAGGAAAATAAGTTTCTTTTTCGATTACAAATACAAAAAAAACTTTAAAAGGTAAATAAGAAAATTAAGAGAAAGAAAAATAAGTTTCTTTTATGTTTTTCATTTAAATAAAGGAAATTGTATGATCAATTACTAATACTAAAAGAAAAATCAAAAAAATAAATAGGTAAATAATAAGTTTTTAATGTTATTCATTTAAGTTTTTTTAAGTTTTTATTGTTAAAAAAGATTTAACCATTTTGATTATCCGTTTGGTTAGCTCCGATTTAAAAGAAAAATAAATTAAATTTATTGATTTAGATTATAAAAGTATAATAAAATTAACTAGGATATATTTCAATTTAAGAAAAAGAAAATAAAAGAAAAGGATCTATTTCAATTTAAGAAAAAGAAAATATAAACAAATAATAAATTAGATTAACTAGGATATACAGTAGAAACTCTATAAATTAATAATGTTGGGACTCTAATATTTTATTAATTTATAGAGTTATTAATTTATCGGTTTTAAATAAAATAAATTATTTAATAATAATTAATTAAAAATAATATATTTTTTTAAGTTTATAGTATTTTTGAAATTTTCATTTTCAAATTAGAGATAAGTTGTAAAATATTTCAATTTTAATAAAAATAAACAACAATATACTCATATTTTAGTAGATTATCATAGTTATATCTTTGTATAAGATTATTTTTTATGGCAATTATTAATTTATGATATTAATGGGTGGTGAATTGCTAAAAATGACCTAAAACTTGATTCTTTCTCCAAAACTAGACCCCCTATTGCATGTTTGGCAAAAGTAACTCACAGGGGTAGTGAAATTACAACCCTCACCCTTATGACCAAACAAAAAACGCTCGTGATAATGACGGTTTTACCCTAGAGAAGTCTACTACGAGAGAGTAGACTTCCCGTGTAGACTTCTTGACCTCTCCAAAGTAGACTTCCCGCCTATGACTTATACTGCAGAGTAGACTTCTCTCAAATAATTTCCTTAAAAATAATTATAAAAAATTATAAAAAATTAATTTTATAAAAAACTTTGATAAATAACCAAAACATATTCATTTTCCATCTATTAAAAATAAAATTTCAAAAAAATGTATCAATTTAAATCAACATAGCCAAATTAGGTTAGAAACCAATACATTTAGAGAAGTCTACTAGAGAAGTCTACTAAATCGTTAAATCTCAAATTTTAATAATAAAAATTATAAAAAAATAATTTTGGTAAAAAAATTATAAACACAATTAAAACATACACAATTGGCATCTATATAAAATAAAATTTCATGAATATGAATCAATTTATATGTTTCAGGAGTATTCAGCTTAAAAGGGTTAGGGTTAAGGTTTAAAGTATACGGTATAAGGGTGTAATTGTTAGGGTAAGAAAAACATTTATATGAATTTATAGTTTATGGTTTGGTTAATGATTTAGCGTTGATATCTTTATTATTTTAACTGTAATTTGTGATATGTTAAGTAAATTAATGTTTTGATATAAGTTTTAATTGAAAATATTTTATTTAGGGTTTAGGGTAAGTAGACTTCTCGAGTAGACTTCTCTCGAATAGAATTATAATATAGAGTAGACTTCTCTAGTAGACTTCGCGAGTAGACTTCCAAAATAGACTTCACTCGTGTGACTTATACTGCATAGTAGACTTCGCGAGTAGACTTCTCGAGTAGACTTCTCTCAAATAATTTCCTGAGAATTAATTAAAAAACATTATAAAAATTAATTTTATAAAAAACTTAGATAAATAACCAAAAAATATACATTTCCATCTATTAAAAATAAAATTTCAAAAAAATGGATCAATTTAAATCAACATAACCAAATTAGGTTAGAAACCAATACATCTAGAGAAGTCTACTAAATCATTAAATCTTAAATTTTAATAATAAAATTTATAAAAAATAATTTGATAATAATTATTATGAAAAAAATTAAACATAGACAATTGGCATCTATATAAAATAAAATTTCATGAATTAAATCAATTTATAAGTTTCATGAGTATATAGTTTAAAAGGGTTAGGGTTGATGTTTGAAGTATAGGGTATAATGGTGTAATTGTTAGGGTAAGAAAAAATTATATATGAATTCATAGTTTAGGGTTTGGTTGATGATTTAACGTTGATATCTTTGTTATTTTAACTGTAATTTGTTAATATGTTAAGTAAATTCATGTTTTGATATAACTTTTAATCAAAAATATTTTATTTAGGGTTTAGGGTAAGTAGACTTATCGAGTAGACTTCTCTCGAATAGAATTATACTACACAATAGACTTCTCTAGTAGACTTCTCGAGTAGACTTCTCGAGTAAACTTCTCGAGTAGACTTCATAAATACAGCGGGAAATCGAAATTATTTAACAAATTGGGCGGGAACTTTAACAAATTGGGCGGGAACTCAATTTTAAGTAGACTTCTCGAGTAGATTTCTCGAGTAGAATTTCAAAGTAGACTTCTCTCAAATAGACTTATTAGTCATAGCAGACTTCTCTAGCAGACTTCTCGAGTAGACTTTCAAAGTAGACTTCTCTCGAATAGACTTATACCACATAACATACTTCTTGAGTAGACTTCTCGAGTAGACTTCTCTCGAAAATTTTCCTAAATATATAAAGAAAATTTAACCTAATTGTGTTAAAAATAAAGTGACTCTCTCTGTCTAAAATAACGCATCTCTCTCCTCTCCCTCCTCTCTGGCCATGAATCTATTCTCCTTCATTTCTTGTTGTCATTCTCATCTCTATCTCACATTAAATCTCCTCTCACTTGCTCGTTATGGTAATAGTAAGCAAATCTGAGCTTTTGTGTTCCTCTTTTTGTTTGCTTTGTGTTCACATTACAATTTTGAGCTTATTATTACAGATTTGAAATTATTATTGTAGATCTGGGTTTATTGTTGTAGATCTAAACTTATTATTATATAAATTTAGTAGATTTTGTTGCAAATCTGAATTTTATTGCAAATATTAGTTTTTTGATTCTTAAAAGTATTAAAAAAGTTTAGTTCTTGATGTGGTTGTTTTGTCATCGTTCAGGTTTACATTATAGGAGGAGATGGAACTCAGAGAGGAGAATCGGTTATATTTGAGGTAAGTCCTATTTTAACATTTTTCAAGTTTGTACAATATCAGATTTTTTTTACCGTTCTTGTGATTGTAACCATGTAGGAAATTAGATAAATTGACGTTTCTGTTTTGTGTAGGTGATAGACAAATCATTTGGGTTTGACACTGCTGTAGAAGAGGCTCAACGAGCTATTAACGCAGCACATGTGGAAGCCGAGAGTATAGAGAACGGTATCGGCGTTGTCAAGCTTATGGGTCGCTACGGCGGTAAGTAATACACTCTTCTGCAAAATTCTCTCGACTGATGAAGCTCTCTTGTTAGATTATATCTGACAACTGTGTGCACTGCATTTAACAGGGTTCAAAGCATTCGCCGGATTGACAAAGAAGCCTAAATCTGATGTAGTATCTTAAGTTGAAACGATTTCCTTAAATGCCTGCAGCGAGCTTTGTTGTTCATATGCTACAGGTGAGTTTCATTTTTTTGGTCCTTGAATCAAAGCTCATTTCTTTTGAATTTTTGCAGCTTGTATNAAATATGTTATAGGTTCTCTCTCTGTGGACGTAACTGATTTGTTGGATGTGTCATGCGTCTATCCAAGAACTTTTTCTTCTATTTTATTAAAATGCATCGGCTTTTGATGTTATTTGAAACTTATTTCTTTTATGCGTATGACAATGTAATATGTTAAGGTTCGGAACTTACTTTACATTGTTTATTTAAATCTATGCTCTGTTTATCTATCATTTATTTTTTTGCAGTTTTATATTTAGTTTTAATTTGGGCTGTAGCACAAAAAAATACAGGGGTTGGGATTATTTTAGATCACATGTTTGGCTGCTATAATTTATTGCACCGGGTACGTGCGACCATGTACGTGCCTATAGTTGAATGTTTTGACTTCTTTTGTATGGGCTGTTAGCAATCAATTAATATTTTCAAAAAAAAAATTGTGGTCAATGAGTAACCGATAACATTACGATTAAACAAATACTTTTGATTGTAAAATATTAAGTCTATAATTTGTTGGCGTTAGTGGGCGAAAAACACTCTTTTTAAATCATTGTTTTTTTTACGGCGTGAATAATATTGTGCTAAATCATCGGTGATGGTCGGCGTTATAATTCATGACGTTTCGATTTTTCTTTTCCTAATTTGGTTTACATTTACTGTGTCGAGATTTAATACGTGTTGGTGATGTTTAATCTCTCATTGTATTAACTGCTGTCTTTTTACACTACTCTACCATGTATACACTTTTTTATTTTTGAAATAATCAAAAAGCAGTATAGCGCCATTGCTTGCCCAACAGTGTGAATTATAAAAAGAATTTATATGGGCAGAAATTTAACATTTTTAGTGAAATATATTAAAGGGTGCTGAATTATCTGGCGATCCAGGATTTGTGGGTCCGTTTTTAAATTAATTTTTAAAAAAAGAAACATCTTATTTGTATACAATATAATCTATGCTTCTGTACAGACTTGCGCCATTTTGATATGCATCGATCACAAGTAATGTTGATGTGTCTTTTCACGAATATCTCGGTTGTAGCTAATGATTTCTTGCTTGAAATAGGATCGATTCTGTAATAGTTTATTTGGTAGATTATCCGGTAATTTTGATCACATATATATTGTTTTAAAAATGTATACGGTATGTATTTTTGACACGTTGTCACTTGGTTAGGTTTGTAATGATGAGTGTTTTTGAACTCCCGTCTGTTCGAAATATTTCTCGAGATTCTGTTTGTGGTATTAATGGGCTCATCTTTCTATGTTTAAATTAACATTTTCTGAATTACTTAGCGTTTCCGTAAAACAGAACCAGGTTTGATACTTTTTGTTAATTCTCAAAGTTCATGGAGAGAGTTTCTAGGGATACGCTCGACGAATTGTATCATGTCGGGACGTGTTACGCGGTGGATGTAAAAATTCTTCGACTGTGGCGTGTACCTTACACGGATGGTCGTGACAGTATCGAGATGATTGTTCAAGACGAAAATGTAAGTTATCGAGATCTTATTCTAACAGGTGCATAAGTACCGTAGATTATATACTAAGTTAAGATGAGAATTTTGATTCACGGAATTGTAGATTGCGATAATTGATCATGATAGTTTTGGTTTAGGGTCGGCGAATTGGTGCCTCGATATTGCCTACGGAAGTAGCAATTTACGAAGGGAGGATCAGAGAAGGTGATTGGAAAATCTTCTTTGGGTTTCGCGTGAGACATTTTGGTGGTATCTTGAAACCTACCAGTCATAAGTACCAGATTGTGTTTAAAAACGCCACTATCGTCGAGAATGTTCCTCGCAAAAACGATCGATTTTTTTTGGATACTCGGAGTTTTCAAGATGTTCTGAACTTCAAACTAGACCCTACCGTGTTAATTGGTTGGTTGCTAATCATACATTCGGTTTAAGTTAATCTTTATTCCGCCGAAGTCGATGACCAATTTCAATCGTTTGTTTTTTGGTATCTTTAGATTTGATCGGATGCGAGTTTTCTGTTGGGTATCTTTTTGGAGATGGTCAAGAAACTTACAAATTGGCGTTTAGTCTTATCGACGACGAGTAAGTTTATATATAACCCTTGGGGCTTTTAGAAATAGTTTAATTGGTTGTACATGTTTTTGATTGATGATATATCGTGGTAAAATCTTCACGATTCTCCAGCGGTTACATCGTTACGTGTAACGCATCGGGGTCAATGGCTAAGGAGATCTACGATCGGTGGGCGTTGGATAGACGGTACCCTAAGATATGCGTTTTACGATTCTGGAAGGTCCAAGTATATACGGGTAAGATAGTATTGTACATGTTCTTACACAGCTATGTGCTCCTCTTATGCTTAGTCGTGACACACGTTCTATATTACCGTAACATGTAGGTGGTGGTGTCACGAAGAATTGTCTAAAATCTGTCCCTGGCTGTTCGGAGTTTCACTTGGACCCACCTGCTCCTGAAGTTGCGGAGTTCAGAGACACGTAAGAAATATTTGTTAATTTGTTGGTTGAATATCTTTGATCTTGCTTTGTTAAATTGAATATCTTTGATCTTGCTTTGGTAATGTTTTGAAATTTTGTAATGCTCTTATATTAATTTGTAAATCGATCTTTGCAGGTTTCTTCTCCGAACCGACGATGGTTCGGTTATTGATTGATCGGTTATGTAATGCTCTTAAATTAAAAAACTGAAACGTTGTTGTATAATGTATGTTTTGTATTCGGGTTTTGTTAGAAAAGTGTGTAATGAACAAATAATATCTCTGCGTTGGAAAATCATGTGTACCGTTTGGATTTTTATGAATTCTTACTTGCCGCCCCTATGCAATGTCGAAATTTTTTTTTTTTTTTTTTTTGCCTTTGTATTGAATATGCAGAACATGTATGTTCTTTGTAAAACATATGTTTATGTTTAAACCCTAACAGCCACATAAATTTAGCTTTTACTTTTATACACCAGTTTGATGGAATTGTAAACACTTTTATTAGGCACATAGCGATTTATGTAGTAGCCCTATAGCCCATACTATAAATAGGCCTTACAAAGCTCATATAATATAGCTATTTTTTGTTACTTCCAAGCCCATATAGCGACGGTTCAGAGTTAGTTAGATACTTGTTTGGCCCATATAGTTTTAATACAATTTGTGCATCGTTGGGATCGTGGATCGTTGATACCTCCCATTGTATAGGCCTGATAGTTAAGAGCAAGCCGAGCAGAAAGCGTCATTTTAATACTAAATATATTATTAATTTAGGAAAAAAATTTATTAACAGACTAGCCCCGTTTATATACAATATATAATATCTAATTTATATGGATAATAGTATCTAATTTATATGGATTGTAATGAATAAGGAGAATATCTGATCAAAAATATGTTAATATTGACAAATTCGTGATATACATTGTGGGGGTTTATGTTAATATTGACAAATTCGTGATATACATTGTGGGGATTTACATATATCCATAGATCGCGATATTAGACCTAGGGTTTTACGTATATATATGTAGTTCTCGCTATAATCTCTTTTCTTGTGTTATAATCCACGCTGCGGCCACAATGTCGAGGACGGGTAATGTATTCATGGCAGGAGGTATGTTTTGTATACAAATTATATAGTTAAAACAACATTAGTTATTTGTTTAGGTTCTTGATGTTGGTAGTTGTTAGCTTCGTGACAGAATATTAAACTCTTGTTTGCAAATAGCGGGTTCTTTTGGGATTACGTCTTTGTTTTTTTTTGTCGCCGGTATCAAATATAATATGATCCATCTCTATGCAGCAGGTTTGGATAGTTTTCTAGAAAAAAACTCTCTTGACATGTGTGACAACGTGAGCGACGTCAAAACCGCAGAAGCGGAGTTCGGGACCTATTTGAAGAGTCTAGATAAGGTACAGGAGTGCGTGCTGTCTAACGAGCAGTTATATGGTCATGGTGTTGAGTGTTTGGTTCCGATGAGATACGCGACAGCGATATTCGTCAAGATCCTACGTCTATGGACTTATTCTACAAACCCAATCGGTAGAGTTATCGAGCTCATCCTATGCGATGAACATGTGAGTGGTGGATTTGGTATTCAATGTGTTTGGAATTTGTACATAAGTTAATCAATTGTTTATAATGTTGGGGTTTTATTGTTTTTACTCGGGCAAGCGAGTGCATGCAACAGTGACGAAAGATCTTTATGGAATCTTTAATGATAAGCTTCGTGAAGGTGATTGGGTTAGTATACAGAAATTTGATGTGATTCACCAGAAGTCTCCAGGTGGTTATACATCGTTTTTTCCAAGAATCTACTTCCATGAATCCACTAAAGTCGTATGTGTGACGGCGAAGTGTGGAAGGGCTTTTTTTGATTTTGTTGCTTTCAGCGACGTCCTTGCTCCATCATTTGAAGCTAATTACTTGGGTGGTACGTTTTCATGCTATTATCGTAACTTCGGAAGTGATGTGTAGCGTTAGAACTGATTGAATGATTTGCAGATCTGATCGGAGAAGTTATTAACGTCGGTAAATTCAACCCAAATCATAATATGCTTACCGAGGATTTTGAGGTCTTAAAAATAACTTTCGAGATAAGAAACTCCAGGTAATCCAGAATTATATACACGGGAATTGTTGTTTATCGTATGCGTTTTTGGGTGGATACCAAGCTCAAACTTCTTAACGTGTGTTGTGTTTTGATCGTAGTAATGTTCATATACCGTGTATCTTGCATGGAGATAGGGCTCTGAAATTCTATACTGATATTAGCAATTGTGCTGGTGGCCCGATCATTTGTTTGATTCGGTGGGGTGTCATAAAGCTTTTCTCAGGTAATTGATATGGCGTTTGTTCAATTCGATAGTGTATCGAGAATTTACGGATGTCATCGTGTCTGTCTTTGAACACTTATTTATTTAGTACTTTTTTTCCAGGGAGGAGGAAAGTAACTTCTGATTATCCAACCCAGATCATTGTAGAACCTCCTATAAGAGAAGCATCCGATCTCAAAGGAAAGTAAGTTATTGTATTATCGATGTGTTGTTTTGGCTGTTGTTTACGATAAACATATGTTTCCTATGTGATAGTTTTTCCTTTGTCTTGCAGCTTACCAAGTAAAAGGACGAGAAGGGTAGCAAGGTCGTGATGAAGTCTAGGTCCAGTAACCCAAACGAAGATTATGGCATTAAGGATTAATTATTTTTATGCAACATTGTTATTTTGTTACGTACTGCGTTTGGGACGAGGTCTAAGATTTTTTAATTACTGTTTCGTTATAATAGAGGTTTCTGTTACGATTTTTGGCGTGATAGCGTGATCGCGTAGAAAAATATCAACCCTAAAAGAATAAAATGTTGTATTGGTGTAACCCGAAAAATTAAAATACTGGTTGTTGGAGCCGATGCGAGAGTCGGTGTGGCAATGATAATGCAATAGCCGTGTTGTGTTTACGACCGCACTAACTATCGGTAATTAGGGTAAAATGTTGCCATGTGATGACCACGAGTTTCAGAGTAACTTGGAATGAATGTACGAATACGTATTGCCTGAGTATTTTATATACGATATTTGGGTAGGCTGTGAGATAATTTATGCACGATAAGTAGAGGTAGGTTTGATGGAATGTCAAGGTTTGTTAAAAACTAACTTAACACGATAATGGGAAGAGGAATTAAACATTTGATAAAGAATAGATAACATTCTTTGCCGATTATTTGAAATATGATATTTGCTAATTATTTGAAATATGATATTTGCTTAAGATTCTTATATATGGTTATTTGATATTCGTTCGGTTTTCGAGATTTAAGGTTTTTATAATATTCCATTCAATAGAAACTGCGTTTAGAGAATATTTAATTTATATTTGGTTCTAATCTATGTTACAATAATGTACTTTGCGAACTATAATGTTAGTTTTATAGCACGCGATAAAAATGTCAATTTTCTATTTTGCGAAAAAAAAATAGAATAGATATTGGCTGAATCCATGTGTTACTTTATACCGTGCGAAAAAAGTTAAATTTTGATTTTGCGAAGTAAAAATGTAAATAGATTATACCTAAATTTGTATTCTATCCAAATCTTTACTTAATTGCTTTATATTAAATATTCTATAGCAAGTTATATTCGTTCAGTTGTATCCCTATGTATATAAGTCTTATTATTAACCCTAGCGATTCATAGGTTAACTTGAAGAAGTTCTCATTTCATATCATAGCTTCAAACACGTTTTGTAAAACTCTTATTAATGAAGACCAAACGTCATTATACCCCTAGGAAGAAGAAAACTATTGTATCTCCATCCGCGACTTCCCATGTCCCATACTTACGTAAGTTATGAATTGCTTCTTTTCGTTGTGTTACTATTAACCCTAGCATTGTATTAATGTCGTCGACTCTTAGGTGCGAACACAACAATGCATAGGTATGCTCCTCCCGATATGATTGCCAACTACATCACTCATCATGCGATTAGTAACCAAGCCATTGTTGATGTTGATTCGCACCAACATGAATGTCGTCTTGCGAGACAGAACAGGATGTGTTATATACGAAAGATAAGGGCTGAGAATCGAGCTATAAGTTAAGTTATTCGTAAAATTGTTTTATTAGCATGGATCGTGTAGTAAGCGCTTAGATACTAATTTTTTTTTTAATGTTTTTTAAAAAATCTAGAGATTTTGAACGACGCTATCAACGAAAAAAGATTTATCTCCTATGATGTAACCGACGATGAAGATGGCAATGGTTCAGAATCCGACGATGATAATCCTGAGAAAGAAGCCCACCCGAGGACAAAGGCCAAGGCACGTAGAAAGGATAAGGTGACTGGTGACCCTATGGAAATTTCCTATGAAGGATTAACTAGGACGGATTTTAAGACAAGCATTGATCCCGGTTTGACAGATAAAGGTAGTGATCTTAGTTTGGATATAGATGTAGTCCTTAGCATGTTATTGTTGTTCGTTGGATATTGTAACGGTTGGTTATGATTTTGTAGGTTACTATGACGATGGTGATCCTATTTACGTGTGTCGAAATTGTAAATCCTATATGTGGTACGGAGAAAGACTTGGGAAAAGATTTGCCCAGTCGGTACCTTTGTTCTCGATGTGCTGCGGTCAGGGAAAAGTAGTACTTCCTCTCTTAAAAACTCCACCGAAAACGTTGTTAGTATTGTTATACAATACTGGTGGAGAGAGGGATCATTTTCTTGAATATGTGCGAGCCTATAACATGATGTTTTCTTTCACTTCCCTTGGAGGAAAGGTTGACCATTCCATCAACAATGGCATGGGGCCTTTCTTATATAGAATGTGTGGAGAGAACTACCACAGGGCGGGTGACTTACTCCCATCGCCTGGAAAAGCTCCAGCGTTTTTGCAACTTTACATACACGATACTGCAAATGAAGTATCTAACAGGATTGCGGCTTACGGGTACTTGATATATCCTCGATTTATAAGATTATTTTGATTTTCTTAACAATATGGGTTCCTGATTTGGGTTTGGTTCAGGAAGGCCGCTGTCCCTGGCGGTACAAGTATTAGAGAGACGATTGTTATCTAGCTTAAAAACATGTTGGATAGACACAACTGTCATGTTAAGGCGTTTCGGAGTGCACGAGACCGGCTTGATTTGACGAACAATAAGAACAGTCTAAGGTTAACTCTAACGTGTGATAGGAAGTCTGACGCAAGAACTACTAATCTTCCGTCAGCCGATGAAGTAGCTGCTTTGATCCCCGGTGATTTCGAAATTGGATCTGAGACACGGGATATAGTTATCCAGACTAATACCGGAAAGTTACATAGAATAAGTGAACTTCACCCCGCATATTTAGCCCTACAGTATCCATTGTTGTTTTCTTACGGTGAGGATGGTTTTAGGCTGGGAATAGACATTGGGTTTGTCGATACGGATGGACGAAAAAGAAAACATGTAACAATGCGTGAGTTTTTTGCTTACCGCATACAGGAACGGTTCGGTGAATCACCAATAATTGTTATGTCAGGAAGGCTTTATCAACAGTTTTTGGTGGACGCATACACGATGGTTGAAACGAACAGGCTTCGGTATCTTTTTTTTAACCAGCAGAAGCTCCGGTCGGAGAGTTATGAGCAGATTCAGAAAACTGTTGTGAAGGGTGGTTCTGATATTTCGGCACAAGGACGACGGATAATTATACCGTCGTCTTTTACCGGTGGTACGAGGTATTTGTTGCAGCATTATTTAGATGCAATGACGACATGCAGATACTTTGGTTTCCCTGACCTGTTTATAACGTTCACGTGTAATCCTAAATGGCCTGAGATTACTAGACACTTAGACAGACACGGGTTAAAAGCTGAGGATAGGCCAGACATATGTTGCCGAATATTCAAGATGAAGCTGGAAGACCTCATATATCAGTTGACGAAGAAGGATGTGCTAGGAGGCGTGTCTGCTGGTAATTTTTTTTTTTTCCGGTCCCTGACGATTTCTGTTGAGTAGCCTATGCTGCAATAAGGATTCTTATGAATTGTTTTTTTTATGTATGTAGCTATATACACAATCGAATTCCAGAAAAGAGGATTGCCTCACGCACATATTGTGCTTTTCATGAAGCCTGGTCACAAGCTACCCACCGGTGATGAGATCGACAATATCATTTGTGCGGAAATACCTGATAAGACGACCGAGCCACATTTGTATGACGTTGTTAGCGATGTAATGATACATGGACCGTGTGGTGTACTCAATAAGAGTAGTGTTTGTATGGCGGAAGGGAGGTGTACAAAGTTCTTTCCCAAATCATTCAGTACACACCCTAAGATCGACGATGTGGACTATCCTATATATAGGAGACGTGAGGATGGTAGGTCTGTTACCAAAAAAGGTTTCAATTGTGATAATGGTTATGTGGTCCCTTATAACAAAGATCTAACACTCCGTTATAGAGCCCATATTAATGTTGAATGGTGTATACAATCACGTTCCGTAAAATACCTCTTCAAGTACATTCATAAAGGGGCGGATTACGTACGTGCCACTGTCGAGAATGATGATGATAACGACGAGATCAAAAAACATTTTAGCTGCAGGTGGATTAATTTCTTATTATATTATTGTCCTTATTATGTTATTTTATCTAGGTTACTTCATCGACACGTTACTAATTTTTAATATTTTGGTTTGCCAGATATATCTCAGCTTGCGAGTCGACGTGGCGTCTTTTGTCTTTCGCAACACACTATCGAACAGTTTCCGTTGTGAAACTTCCGTTTCATTTGCCAAATCAGCAACAAGTCATTTTTAGCAAAGATGATCCGGCAGAGGATGTGGTAAATCGTCGTTCGGCTGGTCATTCTAAGTTCATCGCTTGGATGGAATGCAACAAGAACTTTGAAGAGGCCAGGGTTTTAACATACGCGGAGATCCCTACGAAGTTCTGATGGATTACAAATAAACGAACGTGGAGTCTAAGGGTTCGAGCGAAATTTGCGCTAGGAAGAGTGACGTATGTCCCTATGTCCGTTGGTGAGGCCTATTATTTGAGGGTTCTGTTAAACATAGTGAGAGGGCCAAAGAGTTACGAGGATATAATGACCGTGGAGGAGACTCAATACCAAAGCTTCAAAGAGGCTTGCTATGCTTATGGTTTGTTGGATGATGATAAAGAATACATCGATGCTATTAACGAGGCCGATGTTTGGGCGTCGCATAAGTATATTCGTCGGTTATTTGTGATCATGCTGATTATAAATAGCATTGTCATACCATCGAGAGTTTGGGATGCGATTTGGCGGATCCTAGCGGGGGACGTTCTGTACCAGCAGAGGAAAAACAACGGGAACCGAGGTACGGTAAATTCTAAGACTGATACATATATACCATTCTTAGTCGGTGTTGTTTGTTATGTTAGCTAATATCTGCTAGGGTTTGTGTAGAGTTGAGGCTTTCGGATGATCAAATCAAGAACTTTACCTTGGTTGAGATAGAGAAATTGCTACTTGGCAGTGGGAGTTCTCTTGCGAATTTCACCCCTATGCCGTTCCCAGACGACATGGTCATGGAAACGCACCGTAACCCACTTATTAGGGACGAAGAGAGCTACGATCGCGAGGATTTATGACGTAGGCATGATGAGTTGATAGCAACTGTTACAGACGAGCAAAGGGTAATTTATGATAAGATATTAGCAGCTGTGTATTAAAACAGTGGAGGGATGTTCTTTGTGTATGGTTCCAGGGGTACCGGAAAAACGTATCTCTGGAGTTTGCTTGGTGCTGCTCTACGTTCTAAGGGTCTAATTGTTCTCAATGTTGCGTCGAGTGGCATCGCCGCGTTGTTATTGCAAGGTGGTAGGACTGCCCATTCTAGGTTTGGAATACCTATCGTGGTCAACAAGTTTACAACGTGCTCCATTAAATCCGATTCTAATTTAGCGGATTTGATTGTGAAGACGAAACTGATAATATGGGATGAAGCGTTGATGATGAACAAAGATTGCTTTGGGACCCTAGACAGGACCTTACGCTATGTCATGAAATGCGACAAGCCATTTGGTGGTAAAGTAATCATCTTCGGTGGAGATTTTAGGCAGATCTTGCCGGTTATGCCGAATGCTGGGAGGGTAGAAGTTGTCATGGCAACTTTGAATTCGTCCACCCTTTGGCCAGAATGTGAGCTGTTGAGGCTTACAAAGAATATGCGGTTAATACCAGGAGATAATAGTAAGGAAATGCATGATCTGGCAGTATTTTCACAATGGATATTGGATATTGGTGACGGGAAGATAAATGAGAATAGTTTAGGCGAATCAGAGATTGACATTCCAGAGGATATGCTGATTATGGACGGTGGAGATCCGATTAAAGCAATAGTCACCGAAGTTTATGGACGATCGTATGCGGGGAAAACAGATCCCAGGTTCTTCCAAGAAAGAGCTATTTTAAGTCCACGGAACGATGACGTAGAAGTCATAAATAACTACATGTTATCGCAGCTACCAGGTTTTTTTTTCTTACTTTTATTGTATTTAGAATTATAACAGTGTGTTATGGGTTTAAATCGTGTATAATAACGATTGTTTTGCATGCGCTAGGTGTCGAAAGAACCTATCGAAGTTGTGATAGTATTGACACGACCGATCGAGAGCTCGATAGTGACGAGACATCTGAGGTTCCATCCCTAAGCTCTGGCCCCGAAAATGACTGTGTACCTGGTAATATGATCTATACCGACGAATTTCTGAATTCAGTGAAAATATCCGGGTTGCCAAACCACGAGCTGCGTTTGAAAATTGGAACGCCGATAATGTTGCTCCGAAACATTGACCCTAAGAATGGTTTGTGCAATGGAACAAGATTGCTTATAACCCAGATGGCCAATTATGTTATCGAAGCTAGAGTCATTACAGGTAATAAGGTTGGAGAAAAGGTTCTTATACCCCGGATTTTTGTGTCTCCAACAGAAACGAGCCTCCCGTTTAGGATGAGACGTAAACAGTTTCCAATCACTTTGGCTTTTGTGATGACCATAAACAAGAGCCAGGGTCAAACACTTGCAAAGGTAGGGGTGTTTCTGCCAAAACCAGTTTTTACACATGGCCAATTGTACGTGGCTTTGTCAAGGGTAACTGTGAGGTCGGGGTTGAAGATCTTGGTAACGGATAAAGATAATAAGCCACAACGGAAGACGCTGAATGTTGTTTACGAAGAAGTGTTCCCGAAACTTGAGGAATAGTTTTATTATAGCATGAAAATGTAATGTTTTGGTCCTTTGCAACAATTGAAATTCATGATTTTGAGTTTTATAGAGTAGTTTCATCATCGTTATTTGAAATTCTGATCTATATTATATGTTAGATTTTACTTTTGTCAACATAGGTTTTAGGAGATATTACCTAATTACGTAGATCCAATAAATTACCGAAATAATTATCATCCCTATAAGTGTAGCATTTATCATCCATTATAACATTTATCGTCACACACCCAAAAAAAAAATGAACGGTAAAAATGTAAATATTGTCGTTTTCGAAAAGTTTATACATGTTTACCATTCTCGCTATTATCTGAAAAAGGTAATTGTTTATTCCCTATATATATTGTTAAAATATTTTGACATAATGCATAGGCTATAAACTAAAATTTAGGTCATAGACGATAAGCTTAGATTTGGAATTAGGGTTCTGGTTTTAGTGGTTTGGATTATTATATTTAAATTTTAAATTTATATATAAGTACTGATATCCCTTTGTTTGTCTTACAATAACTCTTCCTGTTCTGATTCTAAAACTTCATGTCTTTCACGGTGATATCGGAGCTGAATCCGTCACGGTTTCCATGTCGTATTCAAGTCAAAGTTATTCGTAAGTTCAAGCATTGTTTTGAAAACAAAGTAATATTGGATTTGGTATTGGCTGATGATAAGGTATTATCAATAACATCTTTGTGTTATTCTTTGTTCTGTGAATTTGTTCTGAGCAACTACTATAGAATTATCGATTGTTTTAGTTTCGCGGTTGGTAAATTTCTGTTGCAGGGTGAAAAGATTCACGCTTCTTTACCGAGAGAATTTATCTATCCTTTTTATTCCGAGGTCGAAGAGGGTGATTCGGTTGTTTTAGATGGGTTTGGGCTTATACCTGCAACTGGCGATCTAAGGCCGACCTTGCATGATTTTAAAGTCTTGTGGAACTCATCGACTTCTTTTGTTAAAATTACATCCATTACTGATGATAATTATTTTGGTTTCGTTGAGTTCGGTGATGTTCATGCTGGTCTTCGTGATCCTACCTTTTATGTTGGTATATTTGTCGTACCCACTCCGTATTTTATATCCTTTTTGTGTGTGTTTTTGAATCGTTCTGAATTTGATTAGTAAATTCGTGTTTGGTAGATCTGATTGGTCATATTGCGGTGGTTGGAACTTTTACGCATAGATGTCCGACGTTTGATCAAGACTGGGGAGAGGTGTATCTTGAACTTCGTAATGAATCGTACGAAATTTTCTCCTTTGTATTTTGGCTTTAGATTTTTTCAATTGCAACATTGTATTTAGAGTTCGTTTATTCTTGCGCAGTAATGTTCGTTTGCAATTGGTCATGCGCAACGATATTGCTTTTAAGATCGTGACTTCTTTGTCACGTAGTAGGCATAAAGTAAACATTTGTGTTGTAAGGTTTGCTAGAATCTTCGAGGTGCGTGATGGTTGGAAGGCTATGACTATGTACAATTGTACTCAGATTCTGTTGAACCCTGAGCTTCCTGAAGTTCGGCGGATGCGAGCTACGATAATCCGGACCAGTTGATTGCACGACACGCAAATAGTTCTGCCTACCCTAGATGTGTGATTTTTTTTTTTTTAATTCTTTTATTGAGAATTAGATTTGACATTTGTAATGCAATACTATTTTAACCTATTTCGTATTCGGATTGGGATATTATCTTATGGATGCAATACTCAAATTTTTTTTTTTAATACTCATTTGTATTCCAGGTTTAAGGTTTGGTTTTAGTATGAATGTATGATAGCATGTTCGCATGAATAAAATCGATCCTCGAAATAAACAAACGTTACGATGTTGTTATTGACAAATCGGAAAAGAATGTCTACAATGGCAACAAAATGGCAAACCCATGTTGTATTTCATCAAAACCCATGATGAGTAGGTCAAACGTTGTCGCGTGGCTTGACTTTTTTGGTGATATATTTGGTATACGAAAAAACAAAGGTAAAATAAATTGGTAAGAAAGCTTTACAAAGATAATTGATCTCAAAATTTATCAACAAATTTAGGATAAATTTTGAGATCAACATCGTCATATAAAATGTAATACAATGAAAAACAATAGCCTGCGCATTTGCGCGGACAGCCACCTAGTATATATTTATTTAAACGATGAAAGATGATATTTCCGTCATAAAATAAAAAAGACAGCAATCAGGATTGAGGAGGGGGATGTACGAGAAATGTGGTGATTGCGTTTGCGTGAGAGTGTGCATGGACACTAGAGGGTATCACATGGCTCATTTTTTCATATATATTTCTAAGTATTAAACAGAGAAGACGAACATGCCATCTTCTTTTTTTTTTTAACATGAACATGCCACCTTTCTCGAGAAGTTGAATGTTAAATTGTTAATCAAAAATTAAACTATATATATAATTATTCCAAATGATTCTATACTGAAGTTACTAAACTTATATTTTAAATATATATAAACATATGTATTCAGTGGCAAACTTACTAAGAACAGTAGGGGTTCATGTGGTTCAGAAAAAAAAAACAGTAGGAGTTCAGCTGACACCGTGTTGTTTAAATTTTCCTTTATAATTATATGAACTAGGTAAAAACCCGCGCTACGCTGCGGGATATCGTATCACGAAACATTTTATACATAAATTCTTATTATTTTTTTGATAAAAAAAAGTTTACAAGTTGTTTACTTCTAAGTTAAACAATTAAGTAGAATTAAATCACCCTTAAATCTAAATATTGATATATAGAACCTTATGTAAGAACATAAGAAAGAGTTTTTTTAGAAAACATGTCTCTTTTTTCCAAGTTAGGCTTACACTTTGTCATTATTCTTTACTAATTACCACCTTAAAACTTGATGTATTCTCCAAAAAGCTTCAAATTATGATCATGATGAATCCATAACTATATCTAGAAACTTATTCAATTAGGCTCTTCAGCCTCTTAAGAAGATTTTTCCGCTTGTTGTTTTTCCTAAATGTGACCACATAACCTTTAATCCCGTAAACTTTTGAGCCTCTAACTTCTTTAGATAGAACGTAGTTTTCTTCACCCGATTTCTCCCATGGATTCAGTGTTGCGACTTTAAACTTGGAATACATCATTGGAAGCTTATTAATTAAATGATGACAATCTAGAAAACCAAACCGAAGACGTGCATAACAAAATCAAAACGAAGAATACCATTAATTAATAACATACTCTTGAATAAATTAGTGAAGTTTTTTTTCTTAGATACCCAAGTCAGAATTTATACATTTGTGCAATATAAAAGTGATTTTAACTTTCATGGCTAACCATTTCATTAAAAAAGTGGAATAAACTTTATCTTTCAATTCAAATGTTTAGAACATCTTTTTCTTTCACAAATTATATCAAACCTGTGGTATGGATTTCTGCATTTTTATATCCAAGTTAGGAACTCCTACAGCCCTCATACCCAATTGTTCTTCAAACAAAATGAAAAGTTTACAACTGCGCAAGCTTAAGATTGAGATCGTAGACAAGCCTTAAAAATACATACACCTAAGAGAAAATCACAATCTTATGAAGGGATTAGTTAAATCAGAGCAATCTCTATATATTTCTTGTCAAACCAAATGCATTAGATGAACACGTTTGAGATAGTTCACAAGCTTTTGCTACTACATACATCAAAGATTAACCTTGAGTGGCTAGACACAAGTATAATGAAATATATCTGAAAAAACTTAATGGAATGGCAGGGAAGCAATTTAAATAAAACGGCAAAGAGAATCACACTATGAGCAACCATTGACGCCACCAAAGGTCTTTTGTGCTTTTTCCCTCTTCCCCACTCTTCCTTGTTACATTTCGGCAACTCTCTTTTGATGGCAGTAGCGGCAACTTTCATCGATTAGGACTGATACCCCCTTCTTCTTGATAGTGTCAATACACAACTGCAAAGACTTAATGTGTTTCGAGCTCCAGACTGGCTTCCCCTTCTCCATCATCCTTTTTTTTTTTATCTCAAAAAATCAACATGTAACATATTTGTTTCTTATGACACTCAGACTGGAACTTCTTTGTCTCTTTTCTAAAAGCTATTGCGTGAAATCATTTGGATCCATTTTGAAGAGCATCCTGAAAAGTTTACCAACCAAGTTTTCGAAAAGATACATATTATCACAAACAGTATGAACACCATCACAAGCTTTTACACATTTAAATTTAACATTGAAATAATGGCTTCTAGTTGCCAAAGGAGACAAACCTAAACACCAAAAGGAAAATAGTCCCTTCCACTGAATAATGCTGCAATGTGATCTATGAACCCTCGGACATGAACTCTGTCCTAAACTCCTCTTTTTAGTTCTATACCAATCGTTCTTCTCTTAAGGAAAATGGATAATAACCAATGTCGAAAACCAACACAGAAACAAAAATCAATAGTTAATTCCTATCAATATTCTTTTCCATTTTCTAGATACTAACAATGATTAAGTGTTTTCTCACCTGGAATTAAGAATTCATGAAATCTGGTTATAAAAAATTCATGTCCTTCTATGTAGAACTCACGATTCAATAGTCTTTCTTTGTTTATATCCATCCACATGAAATGTTGGCAAACAAACACTGCGAGAAATGATGACTATCAATTTTGTTCAGAATCTTCCTTCCCACCAATTACTGGTTATATCAAAGTCAGAGAGATAAAGCATACGAAAGAAGAATCATAGGATTTAGTGGGAGAATTGAGGTAAAAAGTGTTGATATCAAATCTGAAATTGAAATTGGACAAACGATTCACACAAAAGAAAAAAAGAATGCTTTCAACTTCGTCATTGGTTAAACCATCGACTTTCATGAGAGCTCTAATCTGCTTAGGCGTGGCAACTGCAGATTTGGCAAAACAAAACCAAATCAGAAATCTAATTTCTGGCACCAAACTTCGATTCGAACAAATCGACTATTTCGTAAAAATGAAACAAAATCAGATTTAAAGTGAGGGTTCTTAAGAGAAGCCATTTTCCGATTCGAATTTTCTCGGCACAACCACAACGGTTAATCCAATTTACCTTTTTGGGCTGTGGATCCGGCGACTGGCTCCATAGTTGAACAAACATAAGCCAATCCGATTTCTTCTTATCGCCGACTGTGGGAGATATGCCTCGACGGTAAAATTGATGTGTATCATTAGTGGTGACATGTAAAATTGAAACACAGATTACAAACCTTGCTATCGTCGCACGGACCAAAAAAGCTTAGTTGTAGCGACCAACCGAGACCGTCGACCAAACTTGTGCCATATCAATTTGGAATCTATGCATTCAAAACTACAATAAAATTCGAGGCGACTAAGCAGAACCCTCAAAAATTACTTTTGGGTAACGGAAAAAAAAAATCAGAAGGAGAGTATATTGAGTTCATGTGATTTGCCATGGGAATTAAATTAAATAGAGATGAAAGGTGAAGTTGGAACGATGTTTTAAATTAGGATAAAGATGAATGAGGGGATGAATCCGAGGAAGTGAAGGAAGACGAAAGGAGTACAATTATTGATTATTCTTCAGAACACGTGTCATGTTTTCATAAGATTCAAATGATGACGTGTATTATTGAAATATTTTGATTGGTGTTTAAAAAGCTGAGGTGTCACTCTCAGAACAGCTTAAAAAGTTGAGGTGTCATCCTCTGGAGAGTCTCTTCTCTTATTATAGTATTGATGATTTATTAACATTGACACCGGTCTAAAATTTCAATTGAATCCATAAGTTTTTTTTTTTCAACTTTATTTTATTTATATTGTGATCCTATAAGCAAATTCCAAATATTAAGCCATATTTTATGTTGGGTTTTATTATCAACATATTTAGAAAGATCCAAATGTTAATTTTTAACTTTTTTGTTTTGACAGCGTTAATTTTTAATTTACAGTTATTAAACAACTAAAATACCTAATCGATTAAAAACAGAAACTTTTTTTTTCTTGTCAAACCTAAAAAATCATGGTGACAGTCCCTTCATCTTTCTATCAAAAATCTATTCATTTTTTTTTTTCTAATTTCGTCAATTTCCAATCGAGTAAGTGAATCATTATGCTATAATTATTATTTTTATTTTTTTAGTCGTCTGAGTATTATTCAATAGTAAAAAATCGGAACAATCCATTACAAAGATGATAAAACCTCTTTTTAAAAAAACTTGCATCAAACTCCTAATAGAAATGATAACTAGATGCAATGAGAGGCTTCTCGATATATTCTATCATGAAGCCAAGCCGGCCTCCAAATGCTAAATATGATTGAAATCGTCCCTCCCTTGTGACACTCTTGGCAATGTCTCAAACAATTGTGTTTGCTGCTGCCTGCTCCAGTACGAACTCGCAGCTCTCGAAGTTGTTCCTTAACCGGTATATATACTCCGAGAAAGATCGATATCTTGGCCATTCCAGTGGCTTCGAAATTGTCTCAATCGCTGCAGCATAATCCGAGGCAATTATGATCCGGGGAATGCGTAAATCTCTTACACTTTGTAGGACCCATATAATACACCGAAGTTCAGCAATCAGTCGGTTTGGAGAGCATGTGAAAGCTTCTCTCTCATGATACTGAACTTCACCATTAGTATCCCGAGCCATCCATGCTCCTCCACTCATCAATCGTTCATTCCTCCAATGAGCATGAGTGTTACATTTAACAATACCTGCACTTGGATGCTGCCATGTAGAGTCTGATATGCCTATCTTTTTTCCGTGTAGTTCAAGAGCCGTTGCAGATTTATTAACCTCATGCCAAGCGATGACATCCGTGAAAACTCTTCGAACTAACGACTGTGGCTCTTCTTGTTTCCCTGCATACAGTATGACATTTCTATTTTTCCAAACATTCCATAGTAGCTATGGGATTGCATTTCGTTTGTGTTCCTCTATCTATCTGTGGGTTCTCCATCAAGTCTAGCAAAAAGCCTATGTTCTCTTCAGTAGAATCAGATAAACTTACAGAAATATCTGTAGCATTTGGAGTGATGTTAGCCAGCGAGAGGATATGTTGTGCCGTTGAGCATTTGAAGAGGACATGACAGATTGTTTCTGTGTTCTGTTGGCATAACTTGCATGTTTGATCCACGTTTAAACCTCTCGTTCTCAGCCGATCAGCTACTGCCAAGGCCCCTGAAGCTATTCGCCAAAAGAACATTATGATTTTAGGAGTAGATTTTATGCTCCATATCCTGTTTTTCAAGGCGATTTGATGTTGTTCTCTCTGGGTTGGTGTAGGCGATGGAATCTTTGGCTTATTCACAATCAACCAGTAACCACTTTTTACCGAGTAAGCGCCATGATCAGTGTAAGCCCATATACATTTGTCTCTGCCATTGCCAAGGGGAAGTTTTAAAATACGAGCTACATCAGCCGGGGGAAACATGTCATGAAGAGCTGCTATGTTCCATTGCCTATCCGATGTCATCAAAGAAGCCACATCGAGATCAATATTCATTGTTCTTTGTTTATTCATTGGTCTTCTGGGGTTGTCGTCCATGATCCATTTGTGAAGCCAGACTTTTGTATCCATGCCGTTACCAATCGAATGAATAAGGCCCTGGCTCAAAAGTTCTCTGCCGTGGAGTATGCTCCGCCAGGCATACGTTGGTCTATAACCCACTCCACAGTCCATGAACTCTTTACTGCTGAAATACCTCCCTTTGTAAAAACGTGCAACTAGCGAGTCAGGATCGTTTAGTATTCTCCAAGCTTCCTTAACTAGCAGAGCTTGATTGAAATCACTGACATCCTGAAAACCTAATCCCTCTTTAGCTTTAGCTTTACACATATCTTTCCAAGCAATCCAGTGAATCATATGTTAGAATTATTATTTTATTATCTAATTTTTTTTTTTCGTGTTTTATTTTTTAGCTTTAACTTGAACCCGGTAAATTTTTTTTTGGATTCGACACTGTATTATTTATTAATTTGTGTAACAAAATAACGAGAATTTGTAACTTAACAGTTTATACTAGTGTCGCAATCCGATTCAACTTAGTTATATGTGACCTGATTAAGTTATAGACTAAAAATGAAAATCGTTTGTGTGGAATAAAACTACAAAAAGAATCATTTGCATCTAGTTTAGATTCGAGTCTAATAGTTAATTATGTTGGTTGACAATATGTCGATATAGATAGCACGTGAAGCGAAAAAATCACATTAGGAGAGAAGAAAAATGGTACGAATTACAACTAAGCGTTTGCTTATGACTTTAACTTCTTGGATTCTATATAGGATGCTAATAATCATATTTAATACCTTCAAATGACGATATTAATTGTTGTCAGATTATTTCCCTAAATTTATTTGAAAGTATCCAAGATCTCATACGGCGTTTTTCTAGCTATAATCGCTGCAGATCGTTTAGACCAGTCGGTATTAGAAGTTGGGAAAAATATAATTGTTTACGAACCATTTCTCTTGTTTTCACCCACCAAGTACTGTCGCTATCGATAGATAATCACTGTGAAGAAAGAATGTTAGTCATCGAACACTTAATCAAGTGGTGACAACAATACGGCAAATCATTTGGTCAAACAAATCGTTTAAATCAATTTTCATCCTCTGATAAGATCGAATTCGTTGTTGTTCAAAGTCATTCTAAAAATAATGTTTGACCATCCATATGCCATCAGCTGTTAAAGTATTTGTACCTCCTGAAAATCCCCCAAAAATAATATCTCTGATTCTCTATACTAAACAAATAGTGATAGAACCGTACACGCAATAAGAAAACAGCCATCGTGCTAAACAATATATCTCACTCATGACCTCACAAGTCACAGTAATATAAATTTTTGTTTGCTTGTTTTGCGTTAATGTTAATATAGATTGGAGTAATGATCCCACTTCCCACTCTCTAGACTCTAACATTTTGCTTTAAATTACATTCAATTCCGCTCTTTTCACACTAAAGCCCACATCATTTAGCAAAAGAAGCAACATGGATATGATGATGCACAAAATCTGTTTTCTATCTCTACATTTACTCTTACTACTACTCTGTCTCCAACCTCTCACCATCAAAGCCGACGGCAATTCCACCACCGGCATTGACCGGTGGTGCAACAAAACTCCTTACCCTGATCCATGCAAACACTACTTCAAAAACCACAATGGTTTTCAACTGCCGACACAGCTATCCGAGTTCCGAGTAATGCTGGTGGAAGCAGCCATGGACCGGGCCATATCCGCTCGGGACAAGCTGACTCATTTCCGCCAGAACTGTACTGACTGCCGGAAACAAGCCATTTTGGCCGACTGCATCGACCTCTACGGAGACACCGTCCTGCAGCTAAACTGGACGCTGCAGGGCGTGTCTCCAAAAACCAGTGCCGGAAGACGATGCACTGACTTTGACGCTCAGACCTGGCTGAGCACCGCACTTACAAACACCGAGACTTGCCGTCACGGCTCCTCCGATCTCAACGTCTCAGATTTCACCACACCAATCGTTTCAAACACCAAAATCTCCCATTTAATAAGCAACTGCTTAGCCGTCAACGGAGCCCTCTTGACCGCCGCAAACAACGGTACCACCACCGCAGATCCGGAGGGTTTTCCGACGTGGGTCTCCGGTAAAGAGAGGAGACTTTTGCAGTTGCAATCAGCGCTTGCCGTCAAAGCCAACCTCGTGGTGGCCAAGGACGGCTCGGGACATTTCAAGACGGTGCAAGCGGCTATTGACTTGGCTGGACGGAGAAAGGTGACGTCAGGGAGGTTCGTGATATACGTGAAGAGAGGGATATATCAAGAAAACATAAACGTACGCCTCAATAATGATAACATAATGTTGGTCGGAGATGGAATGAGATATACTATTATCACCGGTGGTCGAAGTGTTAAAGGAGGTTACACCACTTACAGTTCCGCCACTGCCGGTAAATTATTAATTATTGTTTTAATTATTTTATTTTAATTTTTAGCTAATAGATTGGAACAAGTGTATGTTCAAATAATTCTCCTACCAACTTGACTACAAATCTGATATATATATATATATATATATATATATATATATATATTTGATATGCAAGTTTGAGAACATATTTGTGGTTTGAGCTTAGCTAGAGTTCTATGAAAATAAAATAAATCACCAAAATGGCCACCATCTAGAAAATAGAATTTATAAATAAACCATATATAA
This sequence comes from Alliaria petiolata, assembly GCA_020283515.1. Classification (NCBI taxonomy): domain Eukaryota; kingdom Viridiplantae; phylum Streptophyta; class Magnoliopsida; order Brassicales; family Brassicaceae; genus Alliaria; species Alliaria petiolata. The sequence goes on along the minus strand of JAHZTW010000001.1, from coordinate 189,389,076 downwards.
CCGTTGCATTAGTAAGCATTACCATTAGAAATTTGATTTCATTTTTTCACGTGTGATCCAGGTATCGAAGGACTTCACTTCATAGCCAAAGGCATAACATTCCGAAACACGGCGGGTCCGGCTAAGGGCCAGGCCGTGGCACTCCGGTCATCCTCAGACCTCTCAATCTTCTACAGATGCTCAATCGAAGGATACCAAGACACATTGATGGTCCATTCGCAACGCCAGTTTTACCGCGAGTGCTACATATACGGAACCGTAGATTTCATCTTCGGAAACGCAGCCGTCGTTTTCCAAAACTGTATTATCCTTCCTCGCCGGCCGCTCAAAGGTCAAGCCAATGTAATAACCGCACAAGGTCGTGCTGATCCGTTTCAGAACACAGGGATCTCTATCCACAACTCCATAATCTTACCAGCTCCTGATCTAAAACCAGTGGTCCGTAGCGTTAAGACGTACATGGGCCGGCCTTGGATGAAGTACTCACGCACCGTGGTTATTAAGACGTATTTGGATAGTTTTCTGAGTCCAGTTGGGTGGTCTACGTGGGTTAAAGGTTCGACGTACGGTTTAGACACGCTGTTCTATGCGGAGTATAAGAATATCGGACCGGGTTCGTCCACGAGGTGGCGTGTCCATTGGAAAGGGTTTCATGTGTTGAATAGAGCTTCCGATGCATCTGCTTTCACTGTTGGAAGATTTATCGCCGGTACATCGTGGCTCCCAAGCAGTGGCGTACCATTCGCTTCTGGACTCTAAACAAAGGCCATCTTTGGTTTTTCGTGCTTAAATTACAATGTTGAGCAATTTTACACTCTTGAGTATACATTCATTATGCTTATTATGAAAATGAGGTTTTAGCTATAAATGGACAAATGAGAATACAATAAAGGATACGACGGAAACAAGATTGACGCAGCACATCTTCACATTATTCACGATCTCAAAAAGCTTTTATCGTGTTAGTTTTATGTTTTTGCTTTCCATTCAAATTATATATTTGCTTTATGTACGTTGGGTTTTTAACTATTTTACGTTGTCTTAGTTATCTTTGGGTTACGATTTTCATTATAACTTTTTCTATTTAAGGAGTCGTGTGACTCATTTCTAAAGTTAGCTTTTGATTATTGAATAAACTTAGAACTTCAGTTAATCTCTTTCTTGTAAATTAACGATTATCAAGAACCCTCGTTTGAAGGGCCATTCTTCGGAATCAACAGTTATCGAGTCCCCGTTTGAATGGCCATTCTTCAAAATCAGCGGTTATCGAGATCTATCTAGTTCCGCTATGTGAAGAATTGAAACGGAATTTCGGATATCGCAAATCATGTCCTATTTCACTGTCTCTGGAAATAGGCGAATGTAACTGGACGGAACAAAACCAAAATTTATGTCGTCCCCTTCCAATTTCAAAATGTGATCCTAATAATTGTTCCAATCAAAAATACATTCTCATATGATATACATATATAACGATAATGGTAGGAAAAATATAGAAAACCAATGAAGGAGAGCTCTCTAGAGTGTGATTGGTAACATGTAGTATTATTGATTTAAGTTTAGTTATGAGTCTAACTTATAGATAGCTCATACTGTTAACAATCATGATTTATTTTGAATCATTTCCGAATAATTGAATTTGAGTTAACTTGTGTTGTGTTTGCATTACTGTAAGATATTTTTATCGTGATGAAACAGTTGTTTCTATAATTAATTTTAGAACTATAAGATGATATCCTTTCATAAAATAAGAACGAAAGCATGAGGATTGAAGAGGGATTGTACGAGAAATGTGGTGATTGCGTGAGAATGTGTGCATGGACACTCGAGGGATCACATGGCTCACTTTTTTTATATATATTTCGAAGTATTAAACAGAGAAGACGAACATGCCATCTTTCTCGACAAGTTGAATAATGTTCATAATAAATTAAACTATATAATTATTCCAAATGCATATAGTAATAATTCCAGACTTCTAGTAATAGTTTTATGTTTTAAATAGATAAACATATTTAATCATTTGTGTGGCAAATGAAATGACAAGAACTAGCGTATTAATCTTTACTAATATCGTCATCCCATTCGGATTCATCTACTCGCAGTTATATGTGAATAATGCGATGCAAGTTATAGATTGAAAAAAAAAAGTTATAGATTGAAAAAAATTATTTTGTGCGGAAGAAAAACAAAAACAAATTACAATAATTGTACTCCTTACGTAACATTTTTTCGTTTTTGTTTTTAATCCTGAATTGTTCTGTGGACTGTATATTTTTAGACTTTCTGGAATATAGGTCGACGAAAAATTACAATAATTTGTGCGGAAGAAAAACAAAAACAAATTACAATAATTTGTACTCCTTACGTAACATTTTTTCGTTTTTGTTTTTAATCCTGAATTGTTCTGTGGACTGTATATTTTTAGACTTTCTGGAATATAGGTCGACGAAAAATTACAATAATTTGTGCGGAAGAAAAACAAAAACAAATTACAATAATTTGTACTCCTTACGTAACATCTTTTCGTTTTTGTTTTTAATCCTGAATTGTTCTATGGACTGTATATTTTTAGACTTTCTGGAATATAGGTCGACGAAAATTTACTTTTTTTTCTTGAAGCGCACAGGCACAGCCAAATTCATTTCCATTGTCACCTGGTACAAAACTACAAACAACTTAACAAGTTGTAGGGGGGATTTTCATTTTCATTGTATATATTCTTTTATTTTATTTTATGATTTAATAGAAAAATTATATATCTATTGTTTTTTTGGTGTTATTTTCTTCATGGATTTTACTGAACTATATTTAACTTTAACTACAGTGGAACCACATCAAATCATGTTGATAATATGGTGGACAAAATTGAAACCACTAAACTACAGTCTTGGTGATGTTTTAAACAAAGAAACATGTTAATTAATAAAACCACTAAACTCCAGTCTTGGTGATATATTTTAGACAACGAAAAAATTCTTAACAAGTTTTTCATTAATTATAGATTTGAGTCTAATAGTTAATTATGGTGGTTGAGGATATAAATAGCATGTGAAGTGAAGGATTCCCATTAGGAGATCAGAAGATAATTAGAATGGTATGAACAACAAAGCGTTTGCTTATGACTTTTATTTATTGGATTCTATATAGGATGTTAATAATCATATTTAATACCTTCAAGTGATGATATTTAATTGCTGTCGATTTTTTTTATAGATTTATTTAAAGAATCCAAGATCTAGTACGGCGTTCTTCTAGCTATAGTCGCTGCAGATCGTTTATTGCCGGACTTGTTGGTATTCGAAGTTAGGAAAAGTATAATTGTTTAAGAAGTAGTTTCTTTTAGCTTACTTCTTCTACAATAATTATCTTTTTTTTTTCAAATTAAGAATTAAGTAAATACATATTGGAAAAATGATATATGTCTACCAGTGTATCTATAAAACCATAAAAAAGAGTGCCCCACAAACTCAGAAGTTTGAATCTTTATGTTGGGAAGAAAAAAAAATGTACATGTTATGATCGCATGCCTCGAGAGTAATTACTTTCAAAAATGAAAACTAATCATTACCTTATTACAGTAAATAACATTAATGTTGGGGCGATTTTACAATCTTCATCAATCATCAAGTAGCATGTGAACAGAATAATGTCACAAGTCACAACCAAAGCAAGCCAAAAAGACGGGGTCTCCAATCTCCCGAGAAACCAAAATCCAGTCTAAGTCATATTAAATGAAAGTTTATAATTAAAGGGACGCAAAAGAAGTTTGATTATCAAATTAAATGTCTAAGTCTATCATACATTATATCTCAACAATTTTTTTTATAACACAATATAAACAAGACTTGCGCGTAGGCAGGTTCTCTCATTAGTATTTATAACATACGCGATTTTAACTAGCCAAAATTACTATAAAAAAAAGAGTCGAAACTTTGTTAAAAGTATTCTTACCTCCTGAAAATCGCCCTAAAATAATATCTTTATACTAACAGTGATCGAATCGTTCACGCAATAAGAAAACAGCCATGGAGCAAAACAACATAGACGCAAAGGTAGATCTCACTCATGACCTCGCAATATAAATTTTGTTTGCTTGTTTTGCATTAATATTAATATCACCACAATATATAAATATAGATAAGAGTCATGTTCCCACTCTCTCGTCTCTAAAACATTTTACTTTGAATTACATTCAATTCCTCACACCAAAACTACATCACTTAGCAAAGGAAGCAACATGAATGTGATGATGCACACAATCTTTTTCCCATCTCTACATTTAGTACTGTTACTATTACTACTCTGTCTCCATCCTCTCACCACCGTAGCCTACGGCAATTCCACCACCGGCATTGAGCGGTGGTGCGACCAAACTCCTTACCCTGATCCATGCAAAAACTACTTCAAATACCGCAATGGTTTTCGACTGCCGACACATCTATCCGAGTTCCGAGTAATGCTGGTGGAAGCAGCCATGGACCGGGCTATATCCGCCCGGGACGAGTTGACTAATTCCGGACGGAACTGTACTGATTGCAAGAAACAAGCCGTTTTGGCCGACTGCATCGACCTATATGGAGACACCGTCGTGCAGCTAAACCGGACGCTGCAAGGCGTGTCTCCAAAATCCGGTGCCGGAAAACGATGCACCGACTTCGACGCTCAGACCTGGCTGAGCACCGCGCTTACAAACACCGAGACTTGCCAACGCGGCTCGTCAGATTTCAACGTCTCAGATTTCATCACACCAATCGTTTCAGACACCAAAATCTCCAACCTAATAAGCAACTGCTTAGCCGTCAACGGAGCCCTCTTGACCTCCGCAAACAACGGCACCACCACGGCTGATCCGAAAGGGTTTCCGACGTGGGTTTCCGGTAAAGAGAGGAGACTTTTGCAGTTGCAATCAGCGCGTGCCGTCAAAGCCAACCTTGTGGTGGCCAAAGACGGATCGGGACATGTCAAGACGGTGCAAGCGGCTATTGACTTGGCTGGACGGAGAAAATTGACGTCAGGGAGGTTTGTGATATACGTGAAGAGAGGGATATATCAAGAAAACATAAACGTACGCCTCAATAACGATGACATAATGTTGGTCGGAGATGGAATGAGATCCACCATTATCACCGGTGGTCGAAGTGTCAAAGGTGGTTACACCACTTACAATTCCGCCACTGCCGGTAAATAATTAATTCTTCTATATTTTATTTATTTAATTTTTAGTTAATGCATGGATTGGATTGGATCTAACAAGTTTTTTAAGTCATTAATTAAAAAAAAAAAATACTCGAAGATTCCATACGAATTGCGTTTTCCAATCGATAAGTTAAATCATACATTGGGATCGTCATCAATTATTATTAGTACCTCAAGAGAAAGAAAAAAAAAACTAAGATATAAAACGTAACCGTTGCTTTATTTCCCGCAAAATAAGTAAGCGTTACCATATATTAAATTTTATTTCATTTGTCTCTATCACTATGGAACAATTGGCTAAATTACGTATGATCCAGGTATCGAGGGGCTTCACTTCATAGCAAAAGGCCTAACATTCCGGAACACGGCGGGTCCGGCCAAGGGTCAGGCCGTGGCACTCCGGTCATCCTCGGACCTCTCAATCTTCTACAAATGCTCAATCGAAGGATACCAAGACACGTTGATGGTCCATTCGCAACGACAGTTTTACCGCGACTGCTACATATACGGAACCGTCGATTTCATCTTTGGAAACGCAGCCGCGGTTTTCCAAAACTGTCTCATCCTGCCTCGCCGACCGCTCAAAGGCCAAGCCAATGTAATAACCGCACAAGGCCGTGCCGATCCATTTCAGAACACAGGGATCTCAATCCATAACTCAAGAATCCTACCGGCTCCTGATCTAAGACCGGTTCTTAGTAGCGTTAAGACGTACATGGGCCGGCCTTGGATGAAGTACTCGCGCACCGTGGTTCTTCAGACGTATTTGGATAGTGTTGTGAGCCCGTTCGGGTGGTCTCCGTGGATTAAAGGCTCGGTTTTCGGTTTAGACACGCTGTTCTATGCTGAGTATATGAATACCGGACCGGCCTCGTCCACGAGGTGGCGTGTCCGTTGGAAAGGGTTTCATGTGTTGAATAGAGCTTCCGATGCATCTGCTTTCACCGTTGGAAGGTTCATCGCCGGTACTGCGTGGCTCCCACGAACCGGCATACCTTTCACTTCCGGTCTCTAAGGCTTCGTACTTAAGTTGCAATGATGTAAAATGTTTACGACTCTGGATATAAATCATTATATGCTTATTATGAAAATGAAGTTTTAGTTATATAGATGGATAAACGGGAAATTCAGTACAAGACACTACGAAAACACGATTACAAATCATGTCCCATCTCACTTTTATTTGAAATACGTGACGAGAATGGAACGAAACCGAAATTTTTGATTATGTTTATTACCAATCAAAAGTATATATTCTCGTACAGGAGGACATGATGAAACTTTTGTCCATCTCAAGTTTAAGCATTGCTTATCTGAAGTTCAGATGAATTGTAGAAATAATGTAGAAGACCCATAAAAGAGAGAGCTTTTAGTTACATGATTTTGATTATCAAATGACCTATATAACTACGAAGAACGATGATTTAGACACGAAACCCCCCCACGAACTATAGTTGTTTCGAACCATAACAAACAATCAATGAAATCAAAGAAAGAAAGAAAAAAAAAAAGGCCCAACGGTTTGTAATACAACCTAACCAATGGCCAGAGAAGATTCTTGAACGATGCAAGAGAGAGAGAGTCAGCAAAAGGCTGAAGCCGAGGCGAGCAAAACCATCATCAAGCTGAAAATTAGATTCAACTGTCCATTTAGTATCGATGTTGCGGAGCTATGGTACTGTTCCCTGCACGAAGATCACCAAAGAAAGCGTGTATTTTAAGTTTTTTTTTCACATCATCTAGAGGTGATAAGAGAGGAAGGAGAGAGTGAAGTTTACCTCTGCAAGGGCGCGAGAGCGCCGCAGTAAAGAGCATTTTCAGGCAGAGACATTTCTGTCTTACCGTTTTCCTCGGGGTTTACAATCCGCATGTATGTTTCTTGGCCAAGATACCATCTGTCAAGATTCTCAGCTCTGATGTTCCAAACTCCGACGTTATCGAGGGACATAAGCACAGCAGTCCATGCCCCTGGGTAAACCTGAAAGCAACACATGAAAAAACTCAATAAGTAAACAACATTTTACACCATCAAATGGTGTGTACAGAGAGATAGATTGAAAATGGTGAATACAAACCTCGATCGTGCTACGCGATATTGCATCCCAGTTGTTATATGAACCTTTTCTGTCTTCAGTCCAGATACCAAAGTCCATACTGGAATAACCAGGTTTTGAAAATCCATGTCAGAGCAATGAAAACTGACAAACAATGCAGTAAATATAACGATGAGTGGCATGGTTTTTCTTACGCAACGACGTAGAACGAATATCCATCGATGTGGAAGCTCTGGACTTTGGTGTCATTGTTCTGGAAGATAACTTGCATGAAGCCCTTGTATGTCGCGTTGATGATAGATCTGTCCAGACGGGGAGGTCTATTGTCAAGAGGTTTGTTTGGGAAATCCAGCTTATAGACTCCTTTCACTTTATGGTTATCTGCAAGCCTTATGGGCGTGCTTGGATTCAGAAATGAAATCCCATTAAGCGTAGCACGAAGTGACCCATTGATTATCGTTGGAGGCATACTCCTCAAGATGTATGTGCTTGTGATGTTTATCTGTCCGTAGTGATATGATCCCTGCGGATTTGGACGAGCTCCACTTGCAGATGTGTTTTGCCTGCATATAAAAGGAGTCAGGATTACATTTACATGCCTACATTTAAGACTTCACTTGCTTAAAGAGTTTTTGTAGACATACTTTATGGCCCTTTGTTGGTTCATGACAGACCAAGGGTGAGAAACATCAGTTGCTGGAAGTGGCAGAGGACCCGAAGCATGTCCTTTGGAATTGGAATAATGGAGGATGCCAACACCTGTGACTCTTTGCCACACAGTTTCGTTCACAAATCTAGCGCTGGCCACAATGTAGTAGTCACTTGAGGCGTTTTGGTCCATGGTGACCAAGAAAGAGTAAGACTGTCCCACATGGATGTCGAAATCGGTGAAGTTCGTTTGGGAGGTGTAGCGACCCTCGGTTTCAACTAAGAGCAACTTGTGGTTCTGAATCCTGAAGTTCAAGCTTGTGGAGATACCAACATTGTGAACGCGGATCCTGTATGTTTTCCCTGCAAAATGTAACTCGGATGAAGCAGGAGAGAATCAAGCCTCAGAGCCAAACTTTGAATTTCAATGCAAGACTTCATAAGTAGATCCAACGCTCACAAATCCTCAAAGTAAAAATTCGATTAGGATGCAAATGGGAGCAGAATGTAAGCAAAGTTACAATAGAACTCTGAAAAGATGTTACCTGGATCAACATTAACAGTTTCATATTCAATTCCATCAGGTACACTGCTATTGTATTTGTAAGGACCCTTCCCATTGATGAGTACTCCATCCGGCATCTCAAGTTCTTTACCAGAGTCAAGTATACTCCTTAATGCCTTACAAAAGCAACAGAGTTTCACCAATATAAAGACGTTTGGAACTAACAATCAAAAGTGGAAAAAACCACCATTTAGGTCTTAAATGCACTTACTGTATGGTTCTGAGTATACCAATCACCAATCATAAAGCTGATTTCGCCATCAGGCTTAGGGAACGGGATAGGAATCATTTCCCTGTTATTGACTATGAATGGACCAAAACCACCAGAAGCTCTCTGGAAGTTGAGCGAGGGGAAGTAGAAAAAACTCCCAATCTGATCTTTCAATTGAAAGCTGTAAGTGAAGTTCCATTTCGGAGGAATGGGACAGTTTGTGCCAAGAACACCGTCTTGCCACGAGTTACGCCGCATCTCAATGCCATTCCTTACCAGAGTTTTAAACAACACACAGAGAGAGAGAGCAATGTCAGGAATCACAAGAAGCCTTAAACTCTGTAGTGCTGAATCAGAGAAAGAAGCTAAATAATCCTTAAAAACCAAGTGATAAAAGGATGTTAAAGATCATCACCAAGTGAGTAGGAGAGGCTCGTCCAAGCGATTGAATACGCTAACATCAACATTGAAGTTTGTGGTAGCGTTAATCACAGGGCCTGGGAATTTCCCATTGACGGCGATAACCTGCAACGAAAAAAACTCGATCAAATACGCTTAAAATTGGGTATGTAACACCGAAGATTTCAGTAATACCATTTTCATAAACCCCAATCAACAACAGTTGGTTGCGTTTGATCGAACAACAAGAGAATGGTTAAGATGGATAAATCGTGATTCTGTAACATCTATATGATACACTATAGTGAAACGGAAGCAGATCATCACTCGCTAAAACCCCCCTATTAAGCTTGCGATAACCGCCTCTGACGAACTATATCTTAGATCCATGGGAGCAAAAAGATGAGTCTGAGCAAAAATCGAGGACCAAAATCGCAACAAAACGCCTAAAATAGGATCAGATTACAGCGAGAAGTTGCATCAGAGAGCTAAAACCCCGAAAACGAGATTTCACAGGGGAAAAAAGGTAAAAGGAAACGAAACCTGTTGAGGAACGCCGAGAGGAGAAGCGGTGATGTAAGAGACTTCGAAAACGTAGGAGACGAAAGGATCGCCGGCGAGAGAAAAGCCAGAGAGAAGAGCGAAGGAAAAGACGAAAGCGAGAACAGAAAACCGCGAGAGGAGAAAATTAGCCGCCGCCATTTTTTTGTGCTTGGGAAGGAGGATCTTTCGCTTCTGCTTCGTTGATTTTTCCGCTACGGAAACGACATTACGGGGGAAAAATTGAAACGATTTGGAGAAGGAAGAAGACGAGAGGAAGAGGAAGATGAAGAGTGTGTAAAGTGTGTGTGTGGGTTTTTGAAACTTCTCTGACAAAGAGGTGGAGAAAAATGTGGATTTTATTCTCTATTTATTTATTAATTTTGGGAGAGAGACATAAAAAAAAGAAGAAGATAATTTAGGATTTTGGCAATCCCTAAACGCGTTTAATTACTGGTTTACTTAGTTAACCGGCTCGTCTAAATTTGTAATTATTTGGATGCTGATTTATTGGTTTTGCAAAAGTTAAATTGATCTGTGTCTATATATAACTGGTTGTGAATTAAGATACTTACTCAAACACAACGATTCTCCATTGATTTTTATTTACCTTTTTTGTTTTCTTTTCTATTGTATACCTACCATATGTGTAACGATGTGTTAATTGTAATTAGTTGAGTAAGCTTCCAATTCTCTAACGATGATGTGATTTATTAGTATTTTTGGTGGATACGTGTTGGAATTGAATATCCTGGATCTTTGATTATAAATGTTTGCATATAGCACTAAGTTTTTCCATATTTGGATATTTTTATAATCCTGATTTAGGAATTGTGAGAGGATCTCCTAAATAATAAAACTAACGACACACCCAACTCATATATATCTGTAACATACAAATGTGTATGTTTATAATAATTACATGCTATTATTTGATATGTAATTTCACCAAGAGTACTTTTATGGTAGTTTATATTGGATAGAAAAATAAAAAGTTTGTACGCTTATATATTGAATTATAAATAAATTTCATCCAAAATTATCACATAGTCCACTCATGAATATTTTAAATCATAATAACAACAAACATAATTACGTTCACATAAATTTTGGTTCAACTCATTCTTTTTTTTGTTTTTTTGGTTCAACTCATTCTTCTTACACCAAATAATATGTCGCAACCACCAAACAAAATTTTACTGGCAAAAATGTTATTAGCTTTTTTTGAAAGAAAAAAAACTAATAACATTATAATAAAAAATACTTTCCTCAATTGCAGAAGTTTCTGCGTCAGTTTGTAATTTTGTATATAACTGCTTTTTGCTCATTCCTTTTTATAGTTTTCGTTACGTTTTAGATTTTTCTGATCTATCTAACGTTCACATGCGTTGCCGTTGGGCCTACCGATCGTGGGGCCCAAATTCATTAAAATACAACGAAACATTTTTATTTTTTCATCTAACTTTTATTACCAAACTGGCTAAAATACAATAAGAAATACAAGATATAATACAAGGTAAAATACTAAACCGAAAACAAGGAGAAATACAAGGTAGAATAAAAGGTGGAATACTAAACCCGAAACACCAAAGACACAAGACAAGTTAAACCACAAAACAATAAGGAGAGAAAAACAAATATAAGACAAAGAAGATAAAAAACTACTACTAGAACCTGAAAAGCAATAGCAACTCTCAAAAACAAAGGGAAGGACGGATAAGAGTAATAAGCGCGTCACTACAAAGTCCACAAACCGCATCAACAAGGAGCAAACAAAGGAAATGGAAGAAACCTGAGGATAGGAAAAACCGCGAAGAAATAATCCAAATACAACGATTAACAAAAGGTTAAGGACCAGAGAACTAGAATCTAACTCCTAATCTTCTATCCAAATAGTCTAAATCTAGGACTTTGCATCCCCACAAGAAGTTAGCCTTACAAAAACAGATCTTTAAAAAAACCAATTATTCAACTAAGCAACTAGGCGGAGGAAGGAGACTAACAACATAGATTCCACGAACTACAAGAAGAGATTAACTGAATACTATCATATACCAGACAACGCGATTTACCGACACAACCCATGAATAAAAGAGAGCACAAACAAAACAGCAGTAGAAAGCTGATTAACAACGAACTTGCACCTACAAATGACTAAGGCATAACACAATCTACATAGATAAAGTTCAAAACTAGACAAAGCCTAACAACCAAAAGAGAAAAAGGCGATCAACCTGAACCGCATTGAAACACCCAGATCCGGCTTCAAACAACCACCCACGACTAAAGGCGCACCTCCACCAAGCCAAACATGCCTCAGGAGACCGCCTGCAGCTCGAGCACCGAAAAAGAATGCTAGCAGACCGAGATCGGAAAACACCCTCCCCTCTCGTCGAGAGACCGGAAACGGATAGAGGGAGAGAAGAACCACCAAGCCACAGCGCCACGGAGCCTCACCAGACCACTGAAGATGCAGCAAGGAAGGACGAAATACCGCTTTAAACCGCGGATAAAAACCCAGATTTGACTTCAAACACCAACGTCAAAGCCCAAAGATACCGGATACAAAAGCCGCAGATAACACGGAGGAAAAAAAGGCGCTCTCACGGTGCCGATGAAACTCGCCGGCACCGAAAAGGCGGCAACCAAGAAAGAGGAACGGATGCGGCTAGGACGAACTCAAAGGGAGGAAACGAGGTTTTGCGTAATGACAGGTTTTTCTCATTATTTTCTTTACTCATTTACTCGATTTTCTCCATGCTCAAGCTCAACACGTCTATATCTCAGAAAGGTGGTTTGCAAGGACATTATATTGCAGAAGAAAGTTCCTTAATCCTTGAAAGTGTTAAGTGCTAATAAACCAAATCGCACGTTAAGTGCTAACAAAGTTACCACTTAAACATTAGATTAAAAAGCTTAAGTTTTGCCTCGTCTCATATGATTAAAACATGCATGTACTAATTGTTTTGCAAACTTTTATTCCAACGCATACAAAATATAAATATTATGACGAAAAGTTTGAAGAAAGAGACTCATCGGTAAAGAACCGGGCATGAACCTTTTCTTCTAAGATCGCTAAGGCCTCGGGAGATTTGATGCAAATGGGTGTCTTGTATTGAGTTGAAGAAGCACCTTGAGAGATGAAAAACTCCATGAGGGCATCGAAAGTTCCTTGTTGCACCAACCTTATCTCTAGAGCTCCAATGGATCTGTCTCTCCTAAATTCTTTATAAAAATTGTTCAAGGATTCATCAACCACGTAACAACATTTGACTAAAACCTTGTTATCAATTTCAGCAATGTAATTGTTGTATTTGCCTTTGAGTTCCCAGTAAAGAACATAGCGACCTGGAGTAGTGGAAATATCAGCATAGCTTGTGAAGTCCATCAACATCAAATTTGATGATTCAAGAACCATCTTTGCATGAGTCACCGCATTTAGAAGGTCTTCATCCGTAGTTATTATTAAGTTACATGGGCTTCCAACTCAAAACCAATTGGCAATGAGTGGATTGGCCCATGTGCCTTATATATTACTTAAGATCTCTTCCAACTTCCGATGTGGGATATATTCCCTAATACGTCCCCTCGAGATGATGGCTCTTGGCCATTGATCTCGGTATGTTTGGGCATGGATCGACGGACCATCTTTGGGTCACATATCGATGATGATCTGGTTGGATTGCGTGGATCGGGCTCTGATACCATATTAAGTTACATGGGCTTTCAACTCAAAACCAATTGGCAATGAGTGGATTGGCCCATGTGCCTTATATATTACTTAAGATCTCTTCCAACTTCCGATGTGGGATATATTCCCTAATAGTTATCTCCAAATGAACACTTAGAACCAGATTTCCTCTACGCACAAATCTAAATTGAGGTGCACTATTGTAAAATCCAGTCACCTCTAAAATGTCACCCATCTTATATCTGTGTAGGCCTAACCAAGAAAAAAAAAACAATATTAATCAATATTAAAGGAGAATATATGTTTGCACATTTTTTCAAGTATACGGTTGCGTGCAGTTGCGGGTGGATAATTAAAAAAAAAAAAATTAAAAAAACACAAAATTTATTTTAAATCAAGATATATATAAGAAACTTAAAAACAAAGATTTGAATATTATAATTACAAATAAATAAATAAATTTGACACATTTTAATTAATATTCATTAACAATTTTTCATAATTTATATATGTATAAGATCTATAAATTCTAATTATTTTGATAAATTTCTCTCCATAACTAATGTATATATATAACAACTAAAATTCTTTTCATCTAATATCTCCATTGAAAAAAATAACTTCTCTACTGAAATCATAACTTTCATCCAAATTAAAAAAAATTAAGAAATAAACGTAAGTATTATACACATACTATTTTTATAATTTTTATAATTAATTATATTTACTTAATAATTTTATAGTTTTTTATAATAATATGGTTTTAAATATTTTTTATAGTTATAAAATATGCTTATATTGTTAATTTATTGTTTAACCGCTACTGCACCCGCAAGTTAACCAGTCGTAAGTATCCCGCAAACGCACCCGTTTCCAACCGCTATGCCAGGCGTACAAACCGCTTAGTAACGCTGTTAACCGCAATCGTCCGCTTTCGCAAACTCCCACAACCGCAACCGCTGCGTTTAAACCAGTCAGACCCTAATTGGACTTCGAAAACTTGGATAGCCTTTGGGCTTTTAAATTAATAAAAATACAGTTGCCGGCAAAAAAAATAAAAATAAAAACTACCAGAAAAACAAGTAAATCCGACAAATAAAAATGAAAGGCGGCCGCAAAAATAGATTAGAATGTTACATACAAATGAAGAAGATGGGGGTAACTTTATAATTATGCTTCATTAGAGCAAATAAAAGAAGAAGAATAATGGGTTTTCAGGGCTTCGAACACAGGCTTGGAAAATTATTGATCATGGCCCAGACCTTTAGACCACAGTAAATTTTAAAAGTAAATTCGCATATATATATATAGATGTATAAATATAAACAAATATAAAATTAAATCCCCCCATTAGTCCGCTTAATATCCGATTATTTGATTAGGCACTAGACCCAGATCGACCTCCCGATTCCGAAACTAAAATCCTATTCCAAAAATATAAATTAAAAAATTAAAATTATGTTGACTTAATTGATCTAGCACATCTCTCTTTGGGTTTTTTTTTTCTTGTGCTCTACTTGGCTTTTTTTTTTTTAGAAAAGATAGTTTTTAAAGTAAAATCTTGTTTTTTAATTGATTTAATTTGAGTTTCGTCTTTTTGTAAGTTGAGTTCTCTTTAATTTGATCCATTATTCATATTGTTTGTGTGATAAATTCATACTTTTTGATCAGATATCAATGGAAATGTATTTTAAAAGAAAGAGTGCATCAACGTCTGAGAATAATTGTGATGATTTACCTTTGGATCCAACAAATAGGAAACAAATACTAGATTACCATCCTAATGAAAGAGATGAGGTAAGACACAAATATCTTATTAAATATTCTTGTCAACCCCACTGTCATGATTTTCCGAAAACAGCGACAATAAATAAATTGACACGATTCAGTTCGTCGTGGTTTGATATAGAAGATCGTAGGGTAACTTTGTAGGTGTTTTTTTAACTTTTCTTTTTGTTTGATCCTAGGGTTTTTTGTTTTTTTGTTTTCCATAAATTATTTTATTTATTAAAAAGAAATTATGTACTTCGTACTAAATAAATTCCTGAGTCCGCCCTTGCATACACCTATCTGTGACCCATGGATTGCACGTTTTAGGAGTGGTCTTAGTTTTAAATTTAATATGTACTATTTTAAACAATTGATCAAGTCCCCATACACCTACCGATTGTAAATAAAAATAACACCATTCTAATTAATTACTCAATTCCTATGATTTTTTTCTATCATTAATATTCTTTTGTAATTTGTTAATATTATATCCATCTTGTATATATATACTAGGAGAAGGTCCGCGCATTGAACGGATTTGTGATAATTTAAATGTTTTAATTTATAATTTATTTTATAATATTTGTTAGTAAAAGTTTGTAGATAAATATTAATTTCTAATTTTAGAATATCATGTAGTTTTATAATTTTGTATTGAAAGATTGGTGGAATTATAATTCTATAGTGAATGAGAAATTTTTTTATTCATCGTAAGCATATAAAATATCAAATTATTTCTTTTCAACAATAATTTAGGACATGTTGTTTTGTAGTATAACCAATCTGAAATACATTTGTAATTTGACTGCAAAATAAAATGTTAGGATATTTTTCGGTCCTTGTAGATTATCAAGACATATATCACAATTGTCATATTCTTCTTGTGTAGCTTGGATTTGTGTTCTCTCTAAATCTCGAATTACAAAATCAACATATAGTTTTTTTGATGCATTTGAGTTGAAATCTTCAATTTCAAAAGAGACTTCGAGGCATTGTGTGTTATGTGATCGACGTGATAGTATATATGTCTGTATAAAGTTTATTAAACTTTCGGTTTATGTAATTGATGTTGTGTCATCCATATCATGATAAGTGAGGTAGAAGTTAATCATATATTTGAAGGTAGAGTTATTAGCTTGTAGTATTTGATCGGCGCTAAAAGGGATTTTGTAGTTGATGTTCTATTTTTGACGGAGTGGACGTGTGATTTTGAGAGGTTGATTGTGTGAAAGAAGTTATATAATTACACTTTTATAATGTATATAGTATATATTCTATTGAAATTTTGTGTGGTAGTAAAAGTGATTTGTGTTTGTAGATTGTTGTATTGTTCTTGCTATTTATAGATTGTTGTAGAATCTCTATTGCAATTTTTTTTTTTGTGAATTGTATTTAATTATTTAGTGTAATTGAATTTTTTATTCTATTTTATTGATCAGTTTTTCCTTCAAATGTAAATGTGTAAAATGAATGTATGTCAGCCCTGAAAATTTTGGGACTCAGGACGAGAATCTACGGCTATGGGACGGAAACATAGAATTTGTGAATTGAAAATTTCAGAATAATTTGAAAAAAATATATAAAATTTTTAAGTTTTTCATTTTTAAACGGGTAATTCGGCAACCCGATCTAATACCCATTCTCTTCTCGTACCCTTTTCATACCCGTTTAAATAGTATAAATGGTCTCGAATGTGTAATTATTTTAAACGGATAGGGAATAGGACGGAAAATTTGGGACGGTACATGAGGGAACGGGAAACACATCCTAAAATTTTCAGGGCTCTTGATGAAGAAACTTTATTATATCTTTTTTAATATCACATCTGTTTTTTCTATAGTTATGTAGTTAATTATAGTTTTTTCATAAGTGTTACAATTATGGAGTACACATATCAATTTTTTATGTGTTTATATATATTTTTTTAAATATAGATGACAGATCAGATATGCCACATGACAGCATTTCAAAGTTCACTCTAAAATTTTTTTTTACTAAATTAGAATAGATCATGTACGTTAAAGAAGATACGAGAGTGATACTAAATATATAATTCTTTCAATAAAAACTTCTCATTACATTATCATTGTATTATAGCATGTTTGCTCCCGAGTTTCGATTGAACGATCAAACTCTATTTTTCTTCATCTTTTAATGCTGAATACTTTTATTATTCAAATTTATCGTGAACCTCTAAATCAGAGCCACAAAATATAACGGTCTGTCCATTCATTTTTTTTTCTTTTAAACTGAGTGCTTCTAAAATTTGAGTTCATCATGAACTTCTAAATTTAAGCCATTGAACTTCTCAGTATTCAAGTCTACTATAGACCTCCGAATCTATGTTAAATGTTTCTTAATTCATGCTCATGAATAACCTCTGAATCTAAAGTATGGAGTTTTTTTAATTATTATTTTTTTTAAATTGTATTTTCTTTAAGGTTTTTTATAAAGAACAAAAAAACCACTTCTTTGTTTTTCCTTTTAGGTAGAATTTTTTTTCTAAAAAATATTCAACCTACATTAATCATTATTTTACTTTTAATCCTATATGCTTCCTGGAAAAGAAAAAAGTTATATGCACCTAAACCAAGACGATATCTCTATCACAATCACCGACCCACCTCGTCGCTGCAACTCACCATAAAGAGAAATAACATCATTCTAATCACTTACTCAATCCCTATGGTTTCTCCTATCGTTATTACTATAACATTCTTTTGTAATTAATTAAAATTATGTCCATTATGTATAGGGAAAATTGAAATAAAAGCACATTTTTACTATAAGTTTGGAAAACTATACCTTTGATTCTAAATTTTGAAGAACTATACCTTAAATTAATGTTAATTCTAATTTTCCCTTAATAATTAAAATCGAAAATTCAATTAAAATATCTAATAATAATAATTTAGTTTTGTGTTAATTGACAAACTTCTAATTTATATAGAAATTTTTCAAATAATGAATTTTTATTATTAAGGGTAAATTAGGATTAACATTAATTATTATTATTAAAGGCAAATTAGGATTAACATTAATAATTAGGATTAACATTAATAATTTGCCCTTAGCGCACAAACTTCTAAATTATTATTAATATATATTTTAATTGAATTTTTTATTTAATTATTAAGAGTAAATTATGATTAACATTAATCTAAGGTATAGTTCTTCAAAATTTAAAGGATAAATATAGTTTTCCAAACCTATAGTAAAAATGTACTTTTATTTCAATTTTCCCAAATATGTACGAGAATGAATATTCAATTCTTTCAATAAAAGCTTCTCACCACATTATCCCCTGACCTACCTTTACATTTATAATTATGTAAT
This sequence comes from Alliaria petiolata, assembly GCA_020283515.1. Lineage (NCBI taxonomy): Eukaryota > Viridiplantae > Streptophyta > Magnoliopsida > Brassicales > Brassicaceae > Alliaria > Alliaria petiolata. The sequence continues at coordinate 189,370,663 of JAHZTW010000001.1, read as the reverse complement.
CTCTCTCCTTTGTCAAACTATGTTAAATCAAAATAATGTCCCCCAAAAAAATAAAAATAAAATAAAAAAATAATAATGATCCTCTAAAATAGAGAAAAGTAAACAAAAGGGAATATAAGAGATACGTAAAAAAAAAAAAACACCACTTAATAATAAGATTGAAAAGCTTAAGTTTTGTCTCATCTCATGTTAATTTTTTTGCAAACTTTTATTTCAACGCATACAAAATATAAAGATTATGACGAAAAGTTTAAAGAAAGAGACCCATCGGTAAAGAATCGAGCGTGAACCTTTTCTTCTAAGATCGCTAAGGCCTCGGGAGATTTGATGCAAATGGGTGACTTGTATTGAGTTGAAGAAGCACCTTGAGTGATGAAAAACTCTATGAGAGCATCAAAAGTTCCTTGTTGCACCATCCTTATCTCTAGAGCTCCAATTGATCCATCTCTCCTAAATTCTTTATAATAATTGTTCAAGGATTCCTCCACCACGTAACAACATTCTACTAAAACCTTGTTACCAATTTCAGCAATGTCGTTGTTGTATTTGCCTTTGAGCTCCCAATAAAGAACATAGTGACCTGGAGTAGTGGAAATATCAGCATAGCTTGTGAAGTCCATCAACATCAAATTTGATGATTCAAGAACCATCTTTGCATGTGTCACCGCATTTAGAAGGTCTTCATCCGTCGTTATCTCCAAATGAACACTTAGAACCAAATTTCCTCTACGCGCAAATCTAAATTGAGGTGCATTATTGTAAAATCCAGTCACTTCTAAAATGTCATCCATTTTATATCTGTGTAGGCCAAGCACACAAAAAAGGATATATATAACTATCAGTTAGTTGAAATGAGAATATATATATATATACACACACATTTGTCGCCAAGTATTAAACTCACCAGAATAATTTGTGACCAAGGGCTCGTAAAGGCACCCTAACTTGACATCGACAAGATCAACAATTTCGACTTGGTCACCCGCGTCAACAAGTAGGAACTCAAAATATGAAAAGTTGGGCATAAACGTGAATGACACATCTTGTGGTTTGCATAGAGGATTCATGTTAATCCCAAACATAGTTTCGGTAGAAAGATAATTCGATGAAATCAAAGGTAGCTTGTTAGAGTAAAACTCTAATGTTGGGATGTGTTGAGCCATTTGACCAGTTGCAATGCTTTCAATGAATTTGGTTTTAGGCCAAAGTCTTGGGATTATACCTTCCCATGATTCTTGGCTGCACTCGATTTCTATGAGATCAGCCAATTCAGGATTAGGTTCTCCAAGGATCTTTGAAACAGAATCCCTACAACTAATATCAGTGATCCACTCGCTAAGACGACCAAAACGGATATTAGTGCAAATTTCTTTCCAAAATTGTTCAAGAAAAGTGATTGCTCGGACCAAGAGAGAAACAAAGGCGGCACCAACCTTCACAACCTCGTCTCTTTGAACGATACCACACAGAAGATGACAGTACAAACTTTGTTTGTTGTCTAAACACAATATGACTTCATCAGGACTTGTGAATGACCAATGCCAATATGGTTGTCGGTTCTTGAAACAATCGCTCTTGAAATAGTTCGTTGTCGCAGGGGAAGCTGGCAAACCAGAAGGAGTTGTGTTCTCTGGTTTACAAAAGTGTTACAAAAGTGAAACACCATTGCCTTTCCATGCTCGAGACCATCTATATGCCTATGAAACCAAATTAAAAGAGACTCTCATATGTTTTATTAAACAGAAACAAAACTTTTTAAATCATATATTACTTGCTGATGACGACAGAGCGGTAATGACAGATGAATTTCAAGTCTTCCAAGTACTTGTTGTTACTAGGAAAGATCTTCTGTTTTCCTCCGGAAGTTCCAGAACTACAGTCAAAAACCATTTCAGCATTAATTCTAGAGTCTCTCCTTAAACATCACATTGATCTAATAATTACCAATGATAAAGTGACTATACAATTTGAAAGAAGAAAAAAAGAGAAACTTAGAGTATATACCTTAGATGGAATCCGGTAATGGGTTTGCGATATAACATCAAAAGGCTCTCCATTCGCGACACGCTCGATAAAAAGCTTCACATCCTCGTAGGTGGCCATGGGAACATTCTTCTTGAAAATCTCTTTATATGAACTCCAATGGAGAAAACGCCCAAGATACTCTGTGTTAGAGTTAAGTGTGAGTATCTCCTCCAATACATCGTCTTGTATTTGCTTCACATTGGACGTCAAGTCTTCCAAAATCTTCTCGTCTAATTTGTCGTTGAGATTAGAGCACAAACTCATATTTGGTTGTCTTTTACTTCACCTAAAATCAAAGAATTGCACACATGACTCTTTATACAGAAAATTAGCGATAGAGTTAATTTATTGAGTTGATAGTTAGTGAAAACGCTCAGTATAAAGGGGGTCATGCCATGAACATTGACATATTGCTATTTTCTATCGGTAGAAAGTTAAGAACGAACAAACCTTCTCTTTATATGGCGTTTTCAGCCAATATTTTGAAATTTGGATGTCTGGAGAACTCTGATTTTATTCACTTCAGTGACAATATGCAAAAATGGCATGGCCTTCTTATATAATGACTATTAACTATTTTTTTAATTTAAAACATTAAGTCTTTCAAGTTTGACTAGATTATACAAGTTCAGGAAGACATGTGAAATGATTCGGAAAATATGGCAACCTGACACAAGATGCTTTATGTTTGCTGTGTGTGACAGCCTGAGCCTGAGAGTAGGTCTTAGTTTTAAATTTAATTTGCACTATTTAAAACAATTAAATTTCCTCTTCCCAACAAGAAAGCGCTTCTTCAACACCTACAAGGTGCAACTATATTTTCAAAATTCGACCTAAAATCAGGATTTTGGCAAATCGGAGTCCGTCCAGACGAAAAATACAAAACAGCATTTTATCTCCCAAATCGACACCTGTAGTGGAAAGTTCTGCCTTTCGGTTTCAAGACAGCACCGTCGCTGTTTCAACAGGCAATGTTGCGTATATTCAAACCACTTCTCCACACGGCCTTGATATACATCGACGACATCCTCCTATTCTCGTCAAATGAAGAATAGCATATACATTCCCTCAGGCTGCTTCAAAAAATTATAAAGGACTACGGAATAATGCTCTCAGCCCGAAAGATGATCATAGCCCAGTCCAACATTGATTTCCTTGGAATGCAAATCAAGGACGGCCAATTTACGCCACAAGCCCATCTGGCCACTACGCTTGTAGAATTCCCGGAAGAAAATCTCACAAAACGACAAATTCAGCAATTCCTTGGGGTAATCAATTACGTTAGCGACTTTATTCCGCAACTTTCGCAGTTGACAAGACCACTCCAAAAGATGCTGACGAAGAATCCACCCCAATGGACAAAACGACAAACCGACGCGGTCAAAAGCCTAAAGCTAGAGATACAGAAGCTACCACCTTTAATGATTCCCTCTTCAGGGATACGAATCCTTCAGACAGATGCAAGCGACAAATATTGGGCAGCCATATTATTTGAAGAGATAGATGGCAAACGTCAAATCTATGGATATAAAAGAGGACGCTTTAAAGATTCGAAAATGCACTATCACTCCACGTTCAAAGAAATCCTAGCGGTAAAGAAGGCCATTGAGAAGTTTGAGTTCCATCTGATAGGACACAAATTTTGCATCGAGATGAATATGTCTTCTTTTCCGAAGATGTTACAATTCAAGCAGAAGATGGTCCCACACCAGCAGTTACTACGATGGAGCGAATGGTTTTCAAAGTACGATTTCGAGTCCTTCTATTTAAAGGGCTCAAAGAATACGCTCGCTGACATGCTCAGCAGAAACCCGCTAAAAGAAATCAACATGATGGCAAGCTCCTCTTCCATATCAGAAAAACATTACTACGATTTCATCGCCAACATGCCCGGAGATGCACATCAGCTTATCGAAAATAAGGTTCTGCATGAACATTTTAACGCAAGAATTTTCATGCAACAATCTGCAATCCTATCAAAGCACGGGATCAACTGTCACTACATAGCACCAATGGGTATCCACCCAGACTACCTGTTCGCACATCTCTATAGGATCAAAAATCACAATATGCCGGAAGAAGTACTCTGTTTCCTCTGGTATCTCTGCTCTGTTCACACCATTGGCATCACGTTCGACATTCAATGGCTATACCAATATGTCAATTCCCAGCAAGGTCAAAAAGATTGTCTTTCGACATTTTTGACCTGGTTCGCCCCGCTAACCGTTTGGAGCGGAAAATTAAGAAAATCAGCAAAGACGACAGGCTTGCCATTCAAAAGGCTCAAAAGACCAGGAGGCCCTAACCCGTTCTTCAACCCTCATACGATCTATTTCTTTTATCGCCCAGTCCATGCCAACGTCAAAACCGGTAAAGTTCATGCTCTGCCTACTCTCATCCATCACAACGATTACCACAAAGGAGTACGCCCTGACTTAAATATCAATGACAACAAGGCATACGAAGACTTCCAGACTCATGCATTCCGTCTCAACAATGCTAGGCAAACATTTCCCATTCCATTCATCCCAACTTGGTCATACTATCCGATCGACTATCAGATGAGCCTCGACGAAATTCTGCAATATTTCATGATAAAGCAAGAAACGGTGACCATCATACCAAACGAAGTAAAACAGGAACACATGTCTCAAACATGTCCACCAGAATACTTTCAAGATGCGCAGCTCCCAGATGATACGATGAACATCGACGAAATCGGAAAAATGTTCAACATCGACGTCAACATAGAAACTCAACCTGCGTATGAAGAGTAGGAGGAAGAATACAACTGTCCAGGAGAACACTACGGCTGCTGCGACAAACATATCATCGAGTTCGAAATGGAGCATTATTATGCTCCATCAATAATCATCTGTACTCTTTTTCCTTATCTTCGGTTTTTCCCAATGGGTTTTCCGGGAAAAGTTTTAATGAGGCATTTAATTTATGTATAATTATTAAATACAGAATAATGATGTAATAATGATGTAAGCGATGATGTAATCGCATAGGCTGAGGTAAGCGCTTATGTCAGCGTCCACTTAACCTCACCTATAAATATATGTGTACCCCCATTGTAAAACTCACCTCATATTTTCTATAAAAACCTCTCTCTAAGTTTCTCTCTCTAAATGTGTCTCTAAATCCTTTAGTTTTCCAGACTTCTTAACATCTTCATAACCTTTGGTTTCTTTCTTTCATTCGCAAGTCGCGATTCTTTTACGTTTCTTTAGTTAGGCAACGTAGTCAGCCAATACGGCGGTCAACATGACTTTCGTGGGGAGGTAATATCCTAAAAGTGGTTGAGCATCAGTGGCAAGAGACCCATTTAAGCTCCTAATACCTGGATATTATTACCCTCGTCTGTCAATACGACCGTCAACACGGCTAACTACTATGTCTGCCTCGAGATTCTGATATCAGAGCCAAAAACTTGTGTTATGATTGAATGAATCATCGTTTATGACTGATTGTTTTGAATGTTCTGGAAAATATTCTTACAAAAATGTCTACTTCTAATCCTTCGACCATTAATTCCCAGTTCGCTATCTCTACCTTACCTAAATCAAAAAATAAAAAAAATAATAATTTTTGATTTAGGTAAGGTAGAGATAGCGAACTGGGAATAAATGGTCGAAGGATTAGAAGTAGACATTTTTGTAAGAATATTTTCCAGAACATTCAAAACAATCAGTCATAAACGATGATTCATTCAATCATAACACAAGTTTTTGGCACTGATAACAGAAACTCGAGGCAGACATAGTAGTTAGCCGTGTTGACGGTCGTATTGACAGACGAGGATAATAATATCCAGGTATTAGGAGCTTAAAAGGGACTCTTGCCACTGATGCTCAACCACTTTTAGGATATTACCTCCCCACGAAAGTCATGTTGACCGCCGTATTGGCTGACTACGTTGCCTAACTAAAGAAACGAAAAAGAATCGCGACTTGCGAATGAAAGAAAGAAACCAAAGGTTATGAAGATGTTAAGAAGTCTGGAAAACTAAAGGATTTAGAGACACATTTAGAGAGAGAAACTTAGAGAGAGGTTTTTATAGAAAATATGAGGTGAATTTTACAATGGGGGTACACATATATTTATAGGTGAGGTTAAGTGGACGCTGACATAAGCGCTTACCTCAGCCTATGCGATTACATCATCGCTTACATCATTATTACATCATTATTCTGTATTTAATAATTATACATAAATCAAATGCCTCATTAAAACTTTTCCCGGAAAACCCAGTGGAAAAAACCGAAGATAAGGAAAAAGAGTACATATGATTATTGATGGAGCATATTAATGCTCCATTTCGAACTCGATGATATGTTTGTCTTCAATCCCTTGGGAAATGTACCATCAAGCATTCCAATGTATCAAGAGTCTTATTCGCCAGGATTTCTCACCGGCTATCAAAATCAACGGCAAAAAGCCCCTCTCCCCGGATTTCTATCCTCCGACGAAGCTTTTACGTCTCGTTATGGTACAACGACAACGAGTATGTCAAAAGCAAAATCAGCAAAGATAAAGCCAAGGCGACAAAAGGAAACAGAATTTCATGCCAATCCTACCAAGAGACAAACCCTCGACTCTTCCTCTAGTCACGAATCCGTTGAAGATGTTAAGCAAAAGGGGGCAGAAATCGGAATTATCGAGTTTTCAATGACCAGTCTACTGGATAGTCTCGGTAACAACAATAATGACGTAATACCAGTCCCAGCACCCCAACACTCGAGGCCGGTAACAATGATCAATCATTATTCGAGTTCAAGTTCAAGTGACAATGATTCCAATTCCGATGAAGAGTCTTTACCGAAGCAGTTCGTTATAGGCGAACCATCAACAGTCCCAAAGGACGTACCGAATGTAAATGAAGTATACTCGAGCGACGAAGAAATGAGATACACGGCCCCTAAGCACCAGGAGACCCCAACAAAACAATTTGCTTCAAAAATCATGACATTCACATTCGACGATATCCCATTCGAAAAATGGAATGATCGCCTTGACGAATTCCATGCGTGGATGAATTCAGAAGCCATCACTTTGCCAATAGAGCTCATGATACAGCAATTTGCAGCACGACTATCCAGAGCACTTAAGGAATGGTGGAATTCACTCGGAGAATATAGACAGCAACAAGTATATCAAACAAAAATACCGTTGCTCCTAGCCAAAATCCACAGAGAGTTCATAGGCACTCCCAATCATCTGAAAGAGCAACTACAAGAAGAATTCTTCTCAGCAAAATGTTGCTCCTTAAAGAAAAGAGATTTGGCAAAACACTTTGAACGCCAAACCCGCAGGTACTACTCTCTCAACGGTCTCAACAATCCAAGCCTGAAGCACGTATATATCTCCTCCATTGACGACTACCTCGGGCAAAAAACTAAGCTGTACATGAGAGACCAAGGCCAGACAATCGAAGAAATATCTATTGGCCAGATTCAACATTACGTCTTCAGAACTATGGACAAACTTTGCAAACAAAAAGAATTTTGGATGGAATTCATGGATAAATCTAAGCAACTATCCAAGATATGCGCCAAGCCAGATCTATCTATCAAGTGTTCAAAATCCAAAAAGACTTGCTCATGCGATTCACGTGCAAGCCTGGCAGATTCAGAAGATCGATCCCAAGACGCTTTAACCGATTCAAGCACAAGCGATTCTTTAGAAAAAAACAAAGCTTTCGCAAAACAACAAAATGCTTTTTGTGCCGGAAGGAAAGACATTTTGCAAAAAACTGTCCAAACCAATCAAAGAAGAAGAAGCAATATCTCATCAACTCAATATCTAAGATAGCGCCAGACATCGACCTCGACAACCATGATCTAGAGTCAGTACTATCGTACGATAGTGACGACAAAGATGCTATCTGTGGCTTCTCAGATTCGGACGATTTATCTGAGTCATCCTACCAGGAAGAAGGCGATGATTGTTGTTTCAAAATAACTCAAATACCACGAAAAGAAGACATATGCACTATTTGATCAAGTCCTCATGCACCTACCTTTAAGTGGATTGCACGTTTTAGGAGGGTGTCTTAGTTTTTTTAAATTTAATTTGTACTATTTTAAACAACTAATCAACTCGGCATGCACCTACCAGTGACCTACCTTTAAGTGGGTTGCACGTTTTAGGGGTAGGTCTTAGTTTTTAAGTTAATTTGCAGTAGATGTTGTAATTCAGTGTAATTTCTATTAAAAATAATATAGTATAAAATGTAGATTTATGTGGTGTAGGTCTTAGTTTAGGGGTAGGTTGTAATAAGACTCTTGATACATTGGTCTTAGTTTGATTAGTGAATGCTTAAGGTTCTAGTTTGATTTATTTGGTTTGTTTGTTTTTTTCTCATCTAGGTTGATAGTTAAACATCAAAAACCACTTGATTCACTTAGATTAAGAATTTGCATGCATTCCTATTGTTACAAACTTCCCCATTTGGATTGACTCTCAAGTATTACAATGATATGAGTAGTTTGAGCAATTGATTAGCAAAAAACTACTTATCAATTTGCTTCGGCTAAAGTATGCGCCATTTTCTTTGAGAACAAAGAAAAAATGGCATAGACTTCAAAGAAGACTATGGGGCCGATTGGTAAGGACTGTGACTGTAAATTGTGACTGTAGACTTTTGGCTGTAGAAAATTCGGCTGTAAAAACTATGACTGTTACTTTATATACTTTTAAAAGTTTGATTGGTAAAAAAAACTGTAAAAACTCTAACTGTTATTTTTAAATATTGTAATTTTTAAGATCAAAATTTGTTTTTTATGAAAAATATAAATTTTAAACAAATCATTTATGTTTTTTCTATTAAATTTTTTTTTAGTTAAATCTTCAAACTTTTTTAGTTTAATAATTGTTTATGATATAAAATATTATAAAAATGGATCTCAAAAGAATGAAAAAAAAGTTAATTGTTAGTAAGGTAAAAATTGATTGTGATAAAATTAATAAAGTGTCAAATATAAAGTTTTGATTTCTTTGGGGAAAAAAAAAATAGTTTAGGTGAAGATAGAGAATGAAAGTCTTTAAAACGAGACTTTTAGAAGAAAAAAAGAAAACAAAGAAGAAAAAATGAAAATAACTGGAAAAGTGACTTTTAGACTTTTGGTTGTAGAAATTTCGGCTGTAAAAACTGTGACTGTTACTTTATATATTTTTAAAAGTTTGATTGGTAAAAAAAACTGTAGAAACTCTGACTGTTATTTTTAAATAGTGTAATTTTTTAAGATCAAAATTTGTTTTTTATGAAAAATATAAATTTTAAACAAATCATTTATGTTTTTTCTATTAAACTTGTTTTTTAGTTAAATCTTCAAACTTTTTAGTTTAATAATTTTTTATGATATAAAATATTATAAAAATGGATCTGAAAAGAATGAGAAAAAAGTTAATTGTTAGTAAGGCAAAAATTGATTGTGATAAAATTAATAAAGTGTCAAATATAAAGTTTTGATTTCTTTGGGGAAAAAAAATAGTAAGAATTAAAAAAGAATAAAAAGAAAAAAGTTTAGGTGAAGAGAGAGAATGAAAGTCTTTAAAACGAGACTTTTAGAAAAAAAAAGAAAACAAAGAAGAAAAAATGAAAATAACTGAAAAGTGACTTTTAAGACTGTACAAATAAATAAAGTCACAAAAGTATGATTGGTGAAAAAAAAACTGTGAGAACTGTCAAATGTGTTTAAAGTCTTCACAGTCCTAAAAGTGTAAATGCCAAATCAGGCCCTATGTTAGAAGCAGGTTAGTTTTGCATTTGACCAAGACGAAGTTTTTTTAACGAAGTTTGCGCTTGAATTCTGCAGAATAGAGAGGTCAGTTTTGCAATTGACCAATGTTTGACTTTTTCCGCAGACTTCTTTCGTAGTCTACAGAAGCTATTTTTGGGTGACAAAAATTTCAATTAAATAGCAGATTTCGTATGAAGTCTACTTGTTTAGCAGAATTCGTACGAAGTCTACTATTTAATTAATTCAATGTTTGGCCAACCTCAAAACTAACCCACTGTAGACTTCGTTTGAAGTATGCTCAAGAAATTCAATAAATTAGCTCCTTTGATTGAGCTAGCTCTGCCTCAATCCGAGTATGTGCTTCATGCCCATCACCATTTTTGAGGACACGCATGCAGTCTCCTTGGTTGTCCAAGGCACATCGTAGCTCTTGAAATTTCTCCATCATAGCCTCATCCCACCACTTAACTAGATGGGGGGGGGGGGACCATATTATACAAGAACAATAGAAAACGTACATTTAGTTTCTCGTATTCAAATAAAACCAATCGCAAAAAAACACCAAAACAGTCTCGTTAACTTATAATCATTGCATCTAAAGAACATCCTACATGGACACTCGTCTGTACTGTCCATTGGTTTCATCACCGTAAGCAAAATGCAGTAGCATCTGTTAGGAATTCAAAAGTTCATAGATCGACGCAAAGGAGTAGAGCTCACTTCTGGTTCTCCGTTACTCCACAACCTTCTAGAATTACTTGAAGGTTGATGTCTTTGAATCGCCCCATTCATGTGTACAATTAAACAATAAATCATTACAAAAGTTATTATTTTTCAAAACGTATTACACATATAAGATTAACTACGAATATGGACACATATCTGCAACAATAAGAAAAAAGGAAATGTTGAAACTCAGATCTAGATATTATAAATTTAGAGAAGAGGAAGACAAGATGAAGACGGAGAAATAAAAGTAGATCCATGGACGGAAAAATATGAACACAAAAGCAAAAAAAAAAATTAGACGGAGAAAGAAAAAGACGAGATAAAGAAGGAGAAGAAGAAGTACAACGACAGACGGCTTACCACTACCACAACCGACAAGGGAGAGGAGGCTGACGGCAAAAGAGAGAGGAGGGAGATGAGATTGACGGTGAGAGAGGAAGGAGAGGAGATTCACAGCGAGAGATGAGGGAGAGGGAGGCGCCGTTTTAGAGAGAGAGAGATTTTTTTAACATAATTAGGTTAAACTCTCGTTATATATGAAGGTAAATTTTTTGGATTAGTTAAAAAATTTCGGTTAAGCGGACTTCAAATGAAGTCAACACACGAAGTTTATCGAAGAAGTCTCTGTATCCGGTTAAATTGTGCAATTTACCAACAAATTTGATCTGGTAAATTCTGGTTTGCGCTCATTTAGTTAAAAAAAAAAAATTTCCGTTAGGTTTAATTTGAATTTCATACTTCTTTTCAAGTGTACAAATGAAGTCTTCGAAAAAAGTCTCCATAGCCAGTTAAATTGTTCCTTAACAAATAAATTCGGTCCGTTAAATTCTGGTTACCGCCCTTTTATTTTAAAAAATTCGAGTTGCCGCTAGATTTAATTTGAATTTCAGACTTTTTTAAAGTTTACAAACGAGTCTTCCAAATGAAGTCTTCTTCACCCTAAATCCTAAATCGAATATTTTAGATTAAAAATTATATCAAACATTAATTTTGTTTGCATATTAACAATTTATATTTAAAATAACAAAGATATGAACTATGAATCATTAACCAAACCATAAACTATGATTCATATAGAATTCAAACCCTAACCCTTTTGAACCGTATACTCATGAAACTTATAAATTGATTCATTTTCATATAGATGTCAATTGTTTATGTTTCGGTTATGTATATAATTTTTTATCAAAATATTTTTTTATAATTAAAATTTATGACTTAGTTATTTAGTAGATTTCTTTAGAAGACTTTAGAGGGCTGTATTGGTTTCTAACCTAATTTATCTTTGTTGATTTAAATTGATTTATTTGTATGAAATTTTATTTTTTTATAGATGCCAAATATATATGTTTTTGTTATGTATAAAATTTTTTTATCAAATTATTTTTATGATTTGTATAATTAAAATTTAAGAAATAATTATAGAGTAGACTTCGTAATAATACGTCCCCGGGGTAAAAATGTCATTGTGGCGTACGTTTTTTGTTTGATCATAAGGGAGGAAGTTGTAATCTCACTACCCCCTATGGGTTACGTTTGCCAAGCATGCAATAAAGAGTCTACACTTATTGAAAAAACCAAGTTTTAGGTTATTTTTAGCAATCCTCTCATAATTGAGTTAGTAACTTTTCCTCTATATATAAAAAATAAGTAAGTTTATAATTACTAATAATCATAACATTTTATAAAAATTTAATAACACAATAGTTAAATGTGAATACTAGCTTAAACATATCAAATTTAAAAAAAATATATTTTTGTAATATCTTATTATATAAAGTTTTAACTCCAAGTCACACGTGTCAAATTAATTGATAAAATTTTGACACGTATAATGTTAAAAATTATTTTTTTTAAAATGCAAAAAGAATGAATATGATTGGTTCCATGAAGGCATCAACTTGGATTTTAAAACCAAGTAGTAACATTCTTTCTTAGATAAATATTTTTTTTCCAACTGAACTGAATTATTAGCAGTTTTTCAAGTTTTTTAAGAAGAAAGAAGAAGAAAAACGCAGCTGAAACTTTTTTTTTTTCCTTATACAACGAGGAATGTAGGTGTTGAATAATTTAGTCAACAGTTTTATTCATACAAAGAGAGTAATTGAATCAAAAGAAAAAAATGAAACCACTAACACCAGGTGGCGCTCTCTGAACCAATCACGCAGAGTGCATGTTATGCACATGTTAAAACATTTCACACACATAATTGATTAGATTGGGACACACATAATTGATTAGATTGGGACACGTGTTTTATTTTTATTGATTGTTGAGATTTTCGATATTTTTTCTTATCTTAATTATTTAAGATCAATTATTTTATAGTAAATAAATTTATATTTTTTTCAGATAAAAATTCATCATTTTTCCATTTTTCATACTCTATTTACAAACTTTGTTCCTTTATATTATACAAAAATATTTCGTGTTGTCTAGCTCGATCTATAACTATAAGTAAATGCTTCCCATACACATAAGTTTTTGTAGTGTCTTGAGAGCGACCAAGGTCACAGTCGAGTAAGTTTTTATTGGCTATTTTTTTATTAAAAAAACGAGTTTGTGAGCATGGAGTGTTGTCAACCAAACAAACACACCGCAACGGCAACCGGAACAGCTTCGAGCGACCCGCTTAACTGGAATGTAGCGGCGGAGGCTTTGAAAGGGAGCCACCTGGAGGAGGTGAAGAAGATGGTGAAGGATTTTAGGAAAGGCACGGTGCGGCTCGGCGGAGAAACGCTGAGCATTGGTCAGGTTGCCGCGGTGGCGAGCGGAGGAACAACTGTGGAGCTTTCGGAAGAGGCCCGTGCCGGTGTGAAGGCGAGTAGCGAGTGGGTGATGGAGAGCATGGACCGTGGTGCGGACACTTATGGGATCACCACTGGATTTGGTTCAGCTTCTCATAGGAGGACTAACCAAGGTGCTGCCCTTCAAAAAGAGCTTATTAGGTACTACATAATTCCCTAATAATAGTTAAATCATGCATTAATTATTGTTATTTTGTAGATTATTTAGTGTAATAGGTTTAGAAAAAGAACGATATATGTTATAAATAAATTAGACTGATTATCTAATTTTTTTCAAAGTTTTATCAACTTCTTTTAACTACTCGGTTATATTTGAGTGCAAATATGAGTTTTTGTTTTTGATCACTGTCTTATTTAAACTATGGTGACTTAAATTTATAGAAAATAATTAGATATACATGACTTGGTTATATATAGAGATGTAAATGATTAAGATGTTAATTAAGTGAAAAACAAACACGATGCGAAATAATTTTTTGTGATATTTTCTCTCGCTAAATTCTTAGTTAATCTATTCTAGAGTATAATTATTACCGGTTAAAAATAAGTTTGATATACAATACCACATTTCCCAAAAGTATTATAGAGTCTTTGCAAATATTTGAGCGTATTGACAAATATTTTTTGTAAACAAGGTTTTTTTGGTTGAATATAATTTTACATTCATTAAAAAAAAATAATAATAATAATATTTGAGCGTAGTATTATATATTGTTCTGTGCCAAAAGGAGTGTACTAGAGCGTGGAGGGGGCAGAGTTGCAACTCTTACAACAGTAATTAAAAGCAAATAATGCAGTATATATAGATTCCGACCAGTAATCAATTAAAAACTGTTTAAACTGTTTTTTAAACCAAAATCGTGCTATAAAAGCTATTAGAAAAAAGAGACAGAAGAAATGATTATTAAATACCCCTATAAACTCAAAGTTAAAAGAGATACCCTATATTATTTTTATAAATTTTGTGAATTGTCGCATATTGTTAATAGATTATATCACGTCACGGACTAGTTAATCTACGATACAAACAAAAAACAGGTACTTGAACGCCGGAATATTCGCTACTGGCGCCGAAGATGAGGACACGTCAAACACGCTTCCCCGGACGACTACAAGAGCGGCGATGCTCATCCGTGTCAACACACTCCTCCAAGGCTACTCCGGGATACGATTCGAGATCCTTGAAGCCATCACAAAATTCCTCAACCACAAAATCACACCGCGCCTCCCTCTCCGCGGCACCATCACTGCCTCCGGCGACCTCGTTCCGTTATCCTATATAGCCGGATTCCTAAGCGGCCGCCCCAACTCCAGATCATTGGGTCCATCCGGCGAGATCCTCACAGCCTCTGAGGCCTTTAAACTCGCGGGAGTATCCTCCTTTTTCGAGCTCAGGCCCAAGGAAGGGCTTGCGCTCGTAAACGGAACCGCTGTTGGATCCGCTTTGGCCTCCACGGTACTGTACGAGGCCAACATTTTGGCGGTTTTTTCAGAGGTTGCCTCGGCGATGTTTGCGGAGGTTATGCAGGGGAAACCAGAGTTTACCGATCATCTTACGCATAAACTCAAGCACCATCCCGGTCAGATCGAAGCCGCAGCGATCATGGAGCATATCTTAGACGGTAGCTCTTACATCAAAGAAGCTCAACATCTCCACGAAGTTGATCCGCTTCAGAAACCTAAACAAGATCGGTACTTCTTGCGTCTTAAGCAACTTGTTTCTTGCTTTCCAAGTAATCATTTAGTTTGATTTGTGATTGGAATGGCTAATAATTTCGTGTTTTACGCTTAACAGCTATGCTCTGCGAACATCTCCTCAATGGCTTGGACCGCAGATTGAGGTGATTAGAGCGGCTACTAAGATGATCGAGCGGGAGATAAACTCTGTAAACGACAACCCTTTGATCGATGTGTCGCGGAACAAAGCTATTCACGGTGGGAATTTCCAGGGAACACCGATTGGTGTCGCCATGGATAACACTCGTCTAGCACTAGGCTCCATTGGGAAACTAATGTTCGCACAGTTCACTGAACTCGTCAATGAACTCTACAACAATGGTTTGCCTTCTAATCTATCCGGCGGGAGAAACCCTAGTCTTGATTACGGGTTAAAAGGTGCAGAAGTCGCCATGGCTTCTTATTGCTCCGAGCTTCAGTTCTTAGCTAATCCTGTGACGAACCATGTAGAAAGCGCTTCGCAGCACAACCAAGATGTTAATTCCCTTGGGCTGATCTCGAGCCGCAAGACCGATGAAGCTGTAGCTGTCCTCAAGCTTATGTCAACGACTTACTTGGTAGCTTTGTGTCAAGCCGTTGATCTGAGACATATTGAGGAAAACCTCAAGAAAGCGGTAAAGGCGGTTGTGAGCCAGACCACAAAACGGGTGCTATCCATCGAACCATGTAACGTGATACGAGTTGTCGACCGCGAATATGTCTTCTCCTATGCTGATGACCCAGGTAGTCACGCTAACACTCTAATGCAAAAGCTTAGACACTTCCTTGTCGACCACGCGTTAGCTGAACCGGAGCGCGATACCGACTCAGTTTTCCGAAAAATCGGAACTTTCGAGGCCGAGCTGAAATCTCTCCTCCCTAAAGAAATGGAACGAGTCCGGACCGAGTACGAGAACGGGACGTCAGATGTGGCTATTCGAATCAAGGAGTGTCGTTCATATCCCTTGTACCGGTTCGTGCGAGACGAGCTGGAGACCGGGTTGCTAACCGGAGAGAATGTCCGGTCACCGGGAGAGGATTTCGACAAAGTATTCGCGGCCATCTCCCAAGGAAAACTCGTAGATCCTCTGTTTGAATGTCTCAAAGAGTGGAACGGAGCTCCGATTCCAATCTGCTAAAACGTTCCGTCAAGTCTCCACATCGAGAAAGAATAATCTAATGCTTTTGACTCGGTATTCTTCAACTCTTGGCCTCTATTATCATCTTCTGATGTTAGACCGAACTCTAACGTCTCCCCTTTGTTTTAGTTTCTATAATGTTATCTTCATATATCCTTCTAAGTTCTAACACTTTGATGCTCTGTTTTTCCGTTTGTTTCTTGCTCTGTTTTGGGAGCACTTTGTGTTTTAACACTCTTTCTAATTCTATAAACTCCAGACGTTAAAAGAAAATACTTTTCTAGTTTTGATTCAATCTTAATAATTTTATTTTTTTAGTTGTACCAAATTCATGTACTTATTATATATTTTTGTATTTTCTTTCAAAAAATTTAGCTAATTTTTTTACGAATTCGGAGATAGGTATACGTATATACCGATTTAACAAAGTGTCGGTAATAAAAAAAACAGAGCAAGAAACAATCGGAAAAACTATGTGTTACACTCACTCTGGAGGGATTAGTCGGGTGTTAAAATATGAGTTAGTATTTTTATCAAAAAAAAAAAAAACTCTAAGATAATTTTGCCTTTTTCAAAACTATTAATAACATGTAGTTTTAAAGTTAAGTTGCAGAGTAATGTTGTAATTCAATGTAAACGGTAAATTTATGTGGTGAGTTAGTACGTTGTTCAAATATATGTTAGTATTTTGAGTTTATTACACTCAAAGGCAGTTCATCAGTTTATAATTATATAAAAAGGTACTTTGAGAGATAGGTGCACTTTGACATGATAAAAAGACCAAATCACCCCCATTAACCACTTAACCTTCTTTCCTTTATTCAATACAGAGTTATATTTTTACATCCAACAAAAAAACCTAATCGGGTATCTTCCAAAAATCCTCTGGCCGTTTACTTCTTCGGTAACTCAACGGCAACGGGGCTCACTTCTTCACCAACTTTAAGGCAAACCCCCATTTTCCACAGTAGAACACGATGAAAGGTATTCCTAACAATTTTATTTTTGCGTTATTCAATTCGTCACAACTCATAGGTTTTTGCAAAACCGCTATTTGGTTTTTTTTTCTCTGAATTTGCCAGATTTGAACTCAAAATTCAGATAAGTTTTTGCAAAACTGTTAATTGGTTTTCTTACTTCCTAACTCAAGATCCTTTGTTCATTACTTTCCTTTTTTTTTTAATTAAATCATCGCATATACTACTCCTACTGTCAAATTTCAATCTCCCAAAAATGAAGAAGACAATTGCTCTTCAATCCCTAAATCCCTAGAAAATTCCACACATTCACGTCTTATGAGTCAGATGCACGATGAAGGTGTGTACGATACTTACCATCATTGAAGTCGTGGCCACGAAAGCGTGGATATGAAAGCGTGGACGAGATCGGACCAATTCGGTATCCTGCGTCATTTGTGGTTGATGTATGTCCATGTGGACTCATCCATGTGGTTACATCCACGAAACCTGTAATGGATACTTGTAGAATGGTACATATGTTTGTATGTCCATATGGACTCATCATGTTCTATTTCTCAATCGCTTTTAATTTTTACTTAATTGAATTGGAAAGTTTGCACGAAAGACTTGCAATTGTGGACATGTAGTCGTGGACATGATGAGGTGGATATACTGACGTGGACGTGATATGAAGATCGAGTCCGGAAAACCTGTAGAACTCTCATGGTCTTCTGTGAAGAATTAACCCATCGATGTTGTATGTTCCCTTTTCCTCCAGAGTTTAAAATTGATAAAGCTGGTCGAGTTGCCATGGATATTCTAGTGTGGACAAAAATGGGATGACCACATGTACATCCATCTGTTCGAGCTGCGGTGGACAATTATCGATGGACGTATGTATAATGGATGCATTACGTGGAGGCAAAGGCATGATTTCCAAGCTACATAAATCTAAACAAGATAAACTTTTTCCTTTCATTACTTATACACATTTTTTTTAAGTAGCTTAGGTTGTTAACGTTAGCTTAGGTTCTAAGTATGTTGTAGCACTTTCTCATATAATGTGAACGTCCTTTATGTTCATGATTCATGCCAAATACAAGTTTCAGGTCCACACAAACGTATCCATAAAATCGTATCCACAAACGTGGATGTAATACTGTAATGGATATTTATATAATGATGATACATATGCTTGTATGTCCATATGGACTCATCATGTTCTATATCTCAATCGCTTTCGATTTTGCCTTAGTTGAATTGGAAAGACTGCTAGCTTGTAGGAAGGATATGTAGTTGTGGATATGAAGTCGTGGACATGATGGCATGTACGTGGACATGATGGCGTGGACGTGGACATGATGGTGTGGATTGCATGTATTGATACTTAGGATTTTGAGTTTCTTTTTTATTTGGAGAATGATTGTAATTATAGGATTGGATATATATATGATTTTATTTTTTTCCTTTTGTTAATATAGTTGGACATGTATAGATGATGTCATGTCATGAATTTATAGAATGTTATAAAAAGCTCTAAACAAAGAAAGAGAGAAACTCTCTCTGATTTTAGTAAACTCAAAAACCTATGATAGCTTGCAACAAATTAACGAGGACTTATATAGGGAAGAAGAATGATTTACATTAAGATTACATCTATGATTGAAGTCACCAATGTTGTCATCGGTCCCTGCACTATCATCAACAACAGAGAAATCGTTCCAAAACGGCATTGAATGAATGGTTTGTACTGGAATATAAGCAACCTTAAAAAAATTCATATCCACTGTATCTCGTCCATTTGTATGTATCCAATCTTATGTGAGCATCATTACAAGACATTCTTCTTCACAACTATGTGAAATCAACTGTTTGTACACTCTTTCATATCCACCACCAACTAGTCCATACATTTAACAGAAACACTTCTCTGTCCATTAAAACAAATCTATCATAACGTTTTTAAACCTACTCAGCCGCATTAATAACGTTTGCTTAACACATCGTCCACAGAGTTTACAGATCAGCCAAAACCAACTTTCCAAATCTTTTAAAATTATCGTCTCTAGCGTACGTGCCACCTTTTTCTATCCAAGTTCAGCCGTCCGCTACAACCTGTCCACGATCAACCTCACATACATTTCATGAAGCATGATTGGAGATGGATATAATGTCCACGGAAACTTGTCCAACCAAATTTATTTCATGTTACTTTAACCGTTTACACCCTTTGTCCATCTCTTATTGTCCACCTCGAGGCAGACTGAAATCTCATTTATGTTCAAACTCGCCATTTCCAAGGTCGCCACCGATTGATTCATTTCAGTAATCAGAATTGTCGAATCCAATTGGGTCTTCAATGGAGTTTTACTTTGTGGAATCACTATTGTTGTAGTCGACGCTAAAACAATAGAAAAATCGTGATTTGCATTTGTAGAAGAAGAAGGAAAAAATAATAATTTGAAGTTGCAGCAGAAGAAGAATAAAAGGGAAGAAAGAAGGACAAAGAAGAAGAGAAGAAAAAAATAATTGAAACTGCAACCGTAAAAGAAAAAGAATATAAAGGAAGAAGAAGGAGAAGGAAAAAATAATCGAAGTTGCAACACTAAAAGAAGAATAATAAAAAGGAAGAAGATGAAGGAGAAAGAAGAAGGGCAAAGAAGAAAGAGTAGGAGGCGGAGGCGACGGTGGCCAAAAAGAGATAATATGGATTTTGATTGAGGAAATTTCATGAAGGATATAACAGGTATTTCACAATCCAAAAACACTATCAAAGTCCCTTAGGAGCAACAAGTGCCTTTTTTGATAGATTTAAACTAATAAGTGCCTTTGGGTGTAATTCACTCTAGTATTTTTTGTCAAAATAATTAATTGATAATTTTTCTTTTGCATATATTGTATTATATGTTATTAAAAATAAGTTAATATATAATTTTAATAATCATAACATTTAATACAAATTTAGTAACAAAATAGATTACTGAAATGAATAAACTTAAACATATCAAATTAAAAAATATCTATATTTATGTAATATAGTAATAGAAAACTTAACTCAAACATGTTTGTCAAAAAACATAACCAAAACCACCCATAAATATGTACAAGTTTATGTAAGTAATTTTTTTAATAAAAAGTATCAAATAGAGTCAACAGTTAAGAAAATACAATTTTGTTTGAAGCATTCAAATTAAAACAAGCAAGATTAAAAAAATAATTGACCAAAATAATTTATTACTATCAAAAGAATTGGTGGATATTAGAATTGTTTAAAATGAAATCAACAAAAAATAAATAAAATCAAAGAAAAAGAGTTGGAATGTTAAAAAATTAAAAAAAAAAGATATATATATATACTAACTCAACCTCTAACACATGAGATTTTCAATAAAGTTGAGTTAATTTTTGAGTTTTCAATTTTACAAAGGTTATATAACTCAAAATGGTAAATCAGCCATTTTTCATTTAAAATCAAACTTAAATTCTAAAATTTTAATTTGATCCATGATTAGTAACACTTTTGAGTTATCTATGAGCTTCACATTGCATGTCAAGTCTTCCGAAACCTTCTCGTCTATTTTGTCGCTGAGATTGGAGCACAAACTCATATTTGGTTGTCTTTTACTTCACCTGAAATCAAAGAATTGCACACTTGACGATTTATTGGTTCCAAACTACGAACAAACCTTCTCCTTATATGGCATTTTCAGCCGATTTGAAATTTGGCTGTCTCGACAACTTTCTGGTTTTATTCACGTCAATGGTGAAAATATGCAAACATGGCATGACCTTCTTAACTATTATTTTCCGCATTTTTTTTTGGTTCAAAAAATTGTTTTTTTCAAATTTAACACATATAATTGACCACAAGTCTACCAATATGTTCTTATTTTATAACTTTCCGGGTTTTCATTGTCAGAGAAAATAACAGCTATGTATATTCAAATGTTAATCTTACAAACCCAAAGTATATAAATATGTACAAGTGGATAGTTTGTGAATGAAGCATGTTCAATGTTTATTTATATTTCACGTACAAAAAAAAGCACAAGCGGGAAATACGATTTTATTTGTTAGATTATAATTTTCTTTGTGTGACTAGATTATACAAGTTAGAGCTCAGGAGAACGTGTAAAACGGTTCGGAAAATATGGTAAGCTAACAAAAGATGCTTTATGTTTGATGTTTGTGACTTGTGAGAGCCTGAGAGGATCGGAGTAGATCTTAGTTTTAAATTTGTACTATTTTAACTAATTCATCAAGTCAACATTTCACATGTAAATATACTTATGACCTGCCTTTACGTGGATCGCACGGTTCTCCAACTCAACATTTCACATGTAAGGCCTGATTGGTTAAGGTTGTGGCTTTAGGTTTTTTATTGTAGAATGAAAGCTGTAAGTTTTTTTATGTGGTTGTAGATTTTAATGCTGTAAATTTTAGTGCTAAATATAAAAAAAGGCGCAAACGGGAAAAACTATGTTGTATGTTTGACATGTTCAGGAAGACATGTGAAACGATTTGGAAATATGGTAAGCTGACACAAGATGCTTTGAGGGGTGTATTCAACTTAACATTTGAAGTGATTTGGAATGATTTGAGTTTTAATAATTTTTTTATAATTTGATTGAATTATGGAAGTTGTTATGATTTGTTATGGAAGTTATATATATCAAATCCCATCTAAAACCATGAGATTTAAATTTTTAAATTTTTAACTAGAAAACTCTATCAAAACATCCTAAAATCACTTTAAATCTCTTAAAATCCACTACTTAAAATATTTCTAATAACAGTGGATTTGATTTAGTTTTATAAATTTTTGATATAATAACATGAGATTAGAGAAGACATTTATAAATCATTAATTGAATAACAGGAGATTTTAAAAGAATCATACAATCTTCTAAAATTTCATGTTTGTTGTGTGTGAGACACTACAAGAAAACACTCAATTTGCGACGTCCAATATCCGTCGCAAATTTGCGACGCAATTGCGGCGACATTGCGACAATATATAAATACCGTCGCAAATCCGTCGCAAATATGCGAAGAGAATGGTCGTCGCAAACGCGTCACAATTTGCGACAGTTTTGCGACATATTTGCAATGGCATGCCGTACAGTCGCAAGTCCGTCGCAAATCCATCGCAAACCACGAATATTTGCAAAACCCTATACCCTAAATTGGGATATGCTTTGTAAGTTTAATGCAAATATTACATGAATTTCTAAGTTTATATACAAATTATAAGAAAAAGTAGTATTTATAAATTTTTCATGAAATCATTTCATATAGAGGAGTAGAAGGAGTTAATGTTTATTCATAAGTATAAAAGTTTTATAAAACTCACATTTGACAAGAAGAATTTGTAAACTTTTGCATCAATTAAGATTTATTACAATTTTATACTATCATAAATATTTTTTAACTTTTCTAATATGATAAAAAAATGTACATAACCAAATTTAATAAGATTTTAAATATATAAGATTTGCGACGGACTTGCGACGATCCGTCGCAAATCCGTCGCAAACGACGAATATTTTCCAAACCATATACCCTAAATTAGAATTTTCTTTGTAAACTAAGTCATATAAGTTAAATACAAATATTATATGAATTTTAAATTTATATACAAATTATAAGAAAAAGAAGAATTTATAAACTTTTTATGAAATCAAATTTAATAGAGGAATAGAAGGAGTTAATGTTTATTCATAAGTATAAGAGTTTTATAAAACTCACTTTGGAAAAGAAGAATTTGTAAACTTTTGCATAAATTAAGATTTATTACAATCTTATACTATCATAAATATTTTTTAACTTTCTAATATGATAAAAAAACATTTACATAACCAAATTTAATAAGATTTTAAATATATAATATTTGCGACGGACTTGCGACGGCCTGTCGCAAATCCGTCGCAAACGACGAATATTTTACAAATTCTATACCCTAAATTGGTATTTTCTTTGTAAAGTAAGTCATATAAATTAAATGCAAATATTACATGAATTTTAAGTTTATATACAAATTATAAGAAAAAAAAAGAATTTATAAACTTTTCATGAAATCAAATTTCATATAGAGGAATAGAAGGAGTTAATGCTTATTCATAAGTATAAGAGATTTATAAAACTTACATTGGACAAGAAGAATTCGTAAACTTTTGCATAAATTAAGATTTATTACAATCTTATACTATCAAAAATATTTTTTTTAACTTTCTAATATGATAAAAAAACATTTACATAACCAAATTTAATAAGATTTTAAATATATAAGATTTGCGACGGATTTGCGACGAACCGTCACATTGCTGTCGCAAATCTTATATATTTGCGACGGACTTGCGACGACCCGTCGCAAATCCGTCGCAAACGACGAATATTTCCCAAACCCTATACCCTAAATTGGGATTTTCTTTGCAAAGTAAGTCATATAAGTTAAATGCAAATATTACATGAATTTTAAATTTATATACAAATTATAAGAAAAAAGAAGAATTTATAAAAAAATTATGAAATCAAATTTCATAGAGAAATAGAAGGAGTTAATATTTATTCATAAGTATAAGAGTTTTATAAAACTCACTTTGAAAAAGAAGAATTTGTAAACTTTTGCATAAATTAAGATTTATTACAATCTTATACTATCATAAATGTTTTTTTAACTTTCTAATATGATAAAAAAACATTTACATAACCAATTTTAATAAGATTTTAAATATATAAGATTTGCGACGGATTTGCGACGGGTCGTCGCAACGCTGTCGCAAATCTTATATATTTGCGACGGACTTGCGACGGCCCGTCGCAAATCCGTCGCAAACGACGAATATTTTCCAAATCATATACCCTAAATTGGTATTTTATTTGTAAAGTAAGTTATATAAGTTAAATGCAAATATTACATGAATTTTAAGTTTATATACAAATTATAAGAAAAAAAAAGAATTTATAAACTTTTCATGAAATCAAATTTCATATAGAGGAATAGAAGGAGTTAATGTTTATTCATAAGTATAAGAGATTTATAAAACTCACTTTAGACAAGAAGAATTCGTAAACTTTTGCATAAATTAAGATTTATTACAATCTTATACTATCATAAATGTTTTTTAACTATCTAATATGATAAAAAAAACATTTACATAACCAAATTTAACAAGATTTTAAATATATAACATTTGCGACGGATTTGCGAGGGGTTGTCGCAAGTCCGTCGCAAATCCCTCGCAAAATGAAAATTTTTGAAATTTTGGTCGAAATAATTTGAATTATTTAAAAATTCGATGAGTTCGCGCGTAATTTTTTGGGCCGCCCATATTGCGACGGATTTGCGACGGATCTGTCGCAAATCCGTCGCAATATCTGTTATTAAATTGATTCTCCTTCTTTTCTTCTCTTCCTCTCTCGATCCTTACCTCTTTTTTCTTCTCTTTTCCTTCTCTTAACAAGTCTATCTCTCTCTCTCTTCCATTTTTCTTAAGCCTCTCTTCTCTCTCTCTCTCTTTCTCTCCCTCTCTCTTTCTCTCCCTCTCTCTTAACAAGGTTAGCTTTCTTTTTCTTTTTTAGATTTAGATTTGTTAGATTAATTAGTTAGATTTGTTTTATTTTAGGATTTGAGATTTGTAAAGTGTTAGATTTAGGATTTATATTTAGTTAGATTTATAATTTGTTGAATTTAGCTTTTATAATTTGTTAGATTTGAACATTGTTAGTATTTGTATTTTGTAAGATATAGGATTTGAATTTTGTTAGATTTATGAATTCTTAGATTTAGGATTGGAGTTTTGTTAGATTTAGGAATATTTAGATTTAGGATTTGTTAGATTTAGGTTTGGAATTTGTTATTTAGAAATTATTAGATTTATGAATTCTTAGATTTAAGTTTGGAATTTTGTTAGAATTAGGAATTGTTAGATTTAGGAATTGTTAGATTTAGGTTTTGAATTAGTTAGATTTAGGTTTGGAATTTGTTAGATTTAGAAATTATTAGATTTATAATTGATTTTTTATACTTTCAAATTGTTAAATTGCTATAATTTAAAAAAGTAATTAGATTAGTGTGTTTTGTTAGATTTAGAAATATTTTTGTTAATATTATATATTTATTTATTTATTAAATATAATTTTCGGGATTATTTTTTTATAAAAAATTAATTAATTTGCGACGGAATTGCGACGAACGTTATGAGGTTCGTCGCAAATCCGTCGCAAAAAGTTGCGACGAATTTGCGACGGACCTCATAATGTTCGTCGCAAATCCGTCGCAAATATTACGATGGATTTGCGACGGACCTAAACTTGCGACGTATTTACAACATTTTATTTCCGTCGCAAATTTGCGACGGATTTGCGATGAATTTATTTCCGTCGCAAATATTGCGATGGTTTTGCGACAGATATTGATTTGCGGCTAACGAATTGCGACAATTTTGCTTCCGTCGCAATTCCGTCGCTAATGGTGATTTGCGACGGATTTGTGACGGTTTTGTCCGTCGCAAATCGGATGTTTTCTTGTAGTGAGAGCCGGAGAGGAGTAGGTCTTAGTTTTAAATTTAGTTTGTACTATTTTAAACAATTGATCTCCCATGAACCTACATGTGACCTACCTTTACATTTATATTTATGTAAACTCAAAACAATGTCACCCTAAAATAGGAAAAGCCGGAAAGGTAAATAAAAGGGAAGGAATATAAGAGATACATTAAAAAAAAAAAAAAAACCCACCTTAATAATTATATTGAAAATCTTGAGTTTCGTCTCGTCTCATGTTGATTTTTTGTAAACTTTTAGTTCAACGCATACAAAATATAAAGATTATGACGAAAAGTCTAAAGAAAGGGACTTATATATCGGTAAAGAATTGGGCATGAACCTTTTGTTCTAAGATAGTTATGGCCTCGGGAGATTTGATGCAAATGGGTGTCTTGTATTGAGTTGAAGAAGCACCTTGAGTGATGAAAAACTCCATGAGAGCATCGAAAGTTCCTTGTTGCACCACCCTTATCTCTAGAGCTCCAATGGATTCGGCTCTCCTATATTCTTTATAAGTATTGTTCAAGGATTCCTCCACCACGTAACAAGATTTGACTAAAACCTTGCTATCAATTTCGACAATGTCATTGTTGTATTTGCTTTTGAGCTCCCAGTAAAGAACATAGTGACCTGGAGTAGTAGATATATCAGCATAGCTTGTGAAGTCCATCAACATCAAATTTGATGATTCAAGAACCATCTTTGCATGTGTCACCGCATTTATAAGATCTTCATCCGTAGTTATCTCCAAATGAACACCTAGAACCAAATTTCCTCTACGCACAAATCTAAATTGAGGTGCACAATTGTAAAATCCAGTCACCTCTAAAATGTCACCCATCTTATATCTGTGTAGGCCTAGCAAAAAAGAAAAAAAAAACAATATTAATCAATTATTTGAAATGAGAATATATATATATATATATATATATATATACATTTGTCGCCAATTATTTAATTTAACTCACCAGAATGATTTGTGATCAAGGGCTCGTAATGGCACCCTAACTTGACATCCACAAGATCAACAATTTCGACTTTGTCACCCGCGTCAACAAGTAGGAACTCAAAATATGACAAGTTGGGCATAAATGTGTATGACACATCTTGTGGTTTGCATAGAGGATTCATGTTAATCCCAAACATAGTTTCAGAAGAAACATAACTCGAAGAAATTAAAGGCAGCTTGTTAGAGTAAAACTCTAATGTTGGGATGTGTTGAGCCATTTGACCAGTTGCAATGCTTTCAATAAATTTGGTTTTAGGCCAAAGTCTTGGGATTATACCTTCCCATGATTTTTGGTTGCACTCCTTCTCTATGAGATCAGCCATTTCAGGATTAGGTTCTCCAAGGATCTTTGAAACAGTATCCCTACAACTAATATCAGTGATCCACTCGCTAAGACGACCATAACGGATATTAGCGCAAATTTCTTTCCAATTTTTTTCAAGAAAAGTGATTGCTCGGACCAAGATAGAGACAAAGGCGGCACCAACCTTCACAACCTCAGTCTCTTTGAACGATACCACACAGAAGATGACAGTACAAACTTTGTTTGTTGTCTAAACACAATATGACTTCATCAGGACTTGTGTATGACCAATGCCAATATGGTTGTCGGTTCTTGAAATAATCACTCTTGAAAAAACTCGTTGTCGCAGCTGAAGATGGCAAACCATAAGGAGTTGTGTTCTCTCGTTTACAAAAGTTAAACACCATTCCCTTTCCATGCTTGAGACCATCTATGTGCCTATGAAACCAGAAGATACTTCCATCATTAATTTTAAAAATACAATAATGTTTTTTATTAAACCAAAAAAAGCCTGGTAATTTTTTTTTGTCATTACTTGCTTATAACGAGCGAGCGGTAATAATATATGAACTTCATGTTTTCCAAGTACTTGTTGTTACGAGGAACCATCTTCTGTTTTCCTCCGGAAGTTCCGGAACTACAGTCAAAAGACATTAGAGCATTCATTCTAGAGTCTCTCCTCAAACATCACATTGGTAAATAACATCAAAGGACTCTCCACTACTTTATACACTTAGAAAAAAAAAACAAAAAACCAAGAAACTTAAAGTATATACCTTAGAAGGAATCCGGTAATGGGTTTGCCAGAAATAACATCAGAGGACTCTCCATTCGCGACACGCTCGATAAAAAGCTTCATCTCCTTGTAGGTGACCACGGGAACATTTTTCTTAAAAAGCTCTTTATCAGAACTCTCATGGAGAAAACTCCGAAGATACTCGGTGTTAGCGTTAAGAGTGAGTATCTCCTCCAATACATTGTCTTGTATTTGCTTTACATTGGACGTCAAGTCTTCCAAAACCTTCTCGTCTAATCTATCGCTGAGATCAGAGCACAAACTCATATTTAGTTGTCTTTTACTTCACCTGAAAAAAAAAAAGTGCACACTTGGCTCTTAATTTATACTGAAAATTAGCAATAGAATTAAATTATTGAGATGTATATATACAATTTGATAGTTAGTGAAAACGCTTAGTGAAAACGCTCAGTGTAATGGGGCCATGAATATAGACATATTGGTAAAAACAAAACAAACCTTCTCTTTATTAAACAATAACA
The DNA here is from genome assembly GCA_020283515.1 of Alliaria petiolata. Taxonomy (NCBI): domain Eukaryota; kingdom Viridiplantae; phylum Streptophyta; class Magnoliopsida; order Brassicales; family Brassicaceae; genus Alliaria; species Alliaria petiolata. The sequence goes on along the minus strand of JAHZTW010000001.1, from coordinate 189,342,402 downwards.
AACCTTTTCAGCAAATATTTTGTCTCGAGAATTCTGATTTAATGCACGTCAATGGCAATATGCAAACATGGCATGGCCTTCTTATACAATGACTGTTAACTACTATTTGATTTTTCCTTTTTTTCTGTTTTAAAAATTGAGTCTTTAACACATATTAACATTGACACATATTAACACTGACCAGTCTTCCCTAAGTTTTCATGTGCTACGAGTTCAAATCTCGTTTGAGATGCAGATATATTCTGTAAATCGGAATATAGAAATGACCTATGTTGCATAGAAACTCCATTAAAGGTGTGTATCCCGTTTCGCAAACGTTTTGGAAACGAAACTTGGTGGAAACGCGAAAAAACGCGATAGAAACGCATTTCCTAGAAATCTTGATTTAGAAACGCCGTGGAAACGCGAGTTTCCAGTTTGGAAACTTACATATCCATTTTGGAAACGGTTTCGGAAACTTTTTTTTAAATAAAAATAATAATAAATAGTTAAAGAATATAGGGATATATTTGCTATTTTAGTAACTGGAAAATTTAATTACTAATTACTGTGAGATATATATTTTTTCCTAATCGATTTGCATAACTTACAAACAAAAAAACGGTTAGAACTTTCAAGCCATAAACAAAGTATTTTGTTTTTCAAGTTAAGATCGATTTGATATTGATTATTGAAGTTGTAGATATAAGCAAAGCAATATGCCTTTTTGATTAGTGTTTCTTAAATATAGGGTATATTGAATTTCACATTTTGATTTTTGTGAATCTGATTGTATTTCATCGTAGCAGTCTTGCCAATTGCCACATCTTTATTGTGTTAATAAAATTATGGAGTTATAGTTTCTTCTTTTATCCATAATTTACTTATAAAATATTTGTTTATTGAATTTGATTTGTTTTAAACATTTTTTTCATATGATTTAGATGTTTAATATTTCATTACATATGTATGGTATATACATATACACATATATATTATATATATGTATACATTTCCAAAACGTTTCTATTCTTATATTTTTTCAAAAACGACGTTTTCACGTTTCGAAACGTTCCGTTTCCGTTTCTATGCAACATGGAAAATGACTAATTCCAGGCACTGGAGGAGATTATGGACCTAAACCCGGAACTTTCACAGTTAATTCAAAAAAAAAAAACGTTGGCCAGTCTACCAATAAGTTCTTACTATTTTCTAACTTTCCGGGTTTTCTTTGATTGCAGAGAAAGTAACAGCTTTTGATACTACATTCAAATGTTAATTTTATAAACCTGAAGTAGTGAAGTGTATAAATATGGACAAGTGGGTAGTTTGTGAAGCATGTTCAATGTTTATTCACGTACAAAAACTGGCACAACGGGAAAAACGATTTTATTTGTTTGACTAGATTAATTATACACGTTAGAGCTCAGGAGAACGTGTGAAACGATTCGGAAAATATGGTAAGCTAACAAAAGATGCTTTATGTTTTATTTGTGTGAGAGCCTGATCAGAGGAGTAGATCTTAGTTTTAAAAGATATACTTAACCAATTCATCATGTCTCCATGCACCTACCTATGACCTGCCTTTACGTGAATCGCACGTTTGAACAAATGCACGCTTCTCCAATTCAACATTTCACATGTATATATACTTGGTAATCTGAAATCTATGCAGTTTTCCATGTAAAAAATCTCGATAATCTTTGGAAAATGGAGCTACACCTCGTTAATCCGGATTAGTTTACTTAATCAATTATATAGTACTGTCCAATGTTTTTTTTTTAAAAAAGGCTTTCAATTAAAATGCAAGGAAAATAAACAATACAAGTATAAGTATATGACTTTGTGGTCATATAGTTTGAGAAAGTTGTTTAAGAAAGTAAATAGAACTGTCCAATGTTATCACCAATTGATAATCAAATTCTCGGAAAGATATGGGTTTTGAACAAATTGCAGTTGTATAATATTTGCTACTTCATACCAAATCATGTCTACTAAAATGTTGTAAAAAACAAACTCGTATATTCACCATGACAATTCCACAACTACATTTGCACACTCGTAATAAAAATGGACATCTTTAATTTTCACCTAACGATGGATTTTCCACAGACTTGATGATATTCGCAACAGTACACTAATAGACAATTTATTCTATACAACTGTAACATCCTGACCGCTCCTACCGGTGAGTCGCCCATCCCTCCGTCGGGCTAGTGGGCCCCGCCCCTGTCCGACGGTCGGTGCGTTATTTTTTTCAGTGACCCGACCGACTGATTACTTGTCCCTGCAATCACCACGTGACCTTTTCCCATGTTTTGGCCTCACTCACACGGTTCCGCAGAAAACTTCCCGGAAGGTCACCCATCTTAGTGCTACTCCAGCATAAGCACGCTTAACTCTGGAGTTCTCTTAGGGTAAGTGACCGGAAAAGGTAAGTGCACTTTGATGACATAGGTAGCCAAATCAATCCATTTAAACTTATTCAAATGGACCGGGCCCGGATCGTTACAACAACCCAGCGATATAATCAATATAATGATTTATTAGTGTCGTTGCATCACCTTTCAAACTTAAACATGCATAATACATGTTTATATATATATATAATCTTGTAAAACTTCACATCTATTATCTGTCATACAACTACACAAAATGTTTCAACTCTCACTCTCTTACTTAAACCATCTCCGATGTATACCTTCATTTTTTACTCCAAAATAGAGTTAGTTTTGTTCCAATGTATACCTCCATTTTTTACTTTAACTCATTTATTTTTATTTTATTACTAATACCTTTTATTTCTAAAATTTACAAATCAACCCATTTGTTTTATTTTGTAGTGTTCAAATATTTATGATCATCTATTTTATATTGTTTACAAGTATTAATGCTCTATAATCATGAATTATAAAATTAAAACCTAATTATGAAAAACATAACATAATTTGAAAGGTCCTACAATGTAGATAGTAATATATACATCGAGACATTTTAAAAAAATTTCATACATCAAGAAATCAGATACATTTTATGCATTAGAGTATAGTGTGATATGTGTCACATGCATATATGTAGACAACTAAAAAAATATATAATAAATATTGATGTGTTGATAAAATGGTATATAATAAAAATATCTAATATTTAAAGGATCAGTTTATAAATTAAAAAAAATTCAATTCCAAAATGAAGTAGAATATATATTTACTCTAAATCTGGAGCAGTCTCATTTTTTATTCCATTTTAGAGTGGGAAATGGAACAGGGTTGGAGAAAATTTTACTCCAAAATAGCATTTGGAGTGAAAAACAGAGTAGGATTGGAGATGCTCGTAGTCTCATATTTCAATAGAAACTCCTACTATCTTTCTATTTTAGTCACCCACCATCCGATCATGTTAATCAATAATTAGAATTAATTCATAATGCAAGGGTGGATATTTATATGAGGGAGAGTAAGGTGTGATTTGTTAAGAAGAGAAAATGAGATTTTAGCTCCGGTGTCCTGTGATTCGTCGTCGGCACCAGGAACTTTTGTTATGTTGTTGGTTTTGGTGTTTATCAGAGGTAGACGTATTTCATCAAAAGTGGATCTTGTTTCCGAGACAAAACTAGCAGAGATGCATACATGGTGCTACTAGTTTCTGGTGCTTGTTCATATGGTTTTTAATCTTTGTGAGTCTTTCTGAATATAGGTCCAAGTAACTGCTTAAGTTTTGAAAATTTTGGTTTACTAGTGTTATATACGATTAGGCATGCGCCAGATGTACAAATTTTTGAATTTGTTAAAGGTGTGGCATAGCTACTTTTGCTGTCGTTTTCGTAATTGAGCAGTGTTTCCATCCTCGTCGCCATTTTCACCAGATTTTTTTACGAGATTTTTTTTTCTAGGATTTCAATTTTCCAGGTAGTATAGTTAGGTGTTAGCTTTTTAGTAATCTCTTGTCTTCGATGCTTTTGGAGATTTGTAATGGGATTTAAAAAGTGTCTCAATCTGACAAATCATATTTTCACCAGGCTCGGCTTAAGGGGTGTGCTGACAGTTCATATGCATTGGATCCCCTATTTTTAATTATTTTTTTTATTGTTTTAGGGTCCTAAATTTTGAAATATTTGCAAAATAGGGTCCAGTTTAAATAAATTTTCTTGATATGGCACTGGGCCTTGATATTCTTTGAGACGGGCCTGATTTTCACCAAGGAGTTTCGCTAGGTTATTTACATTTTCTTCGGCGGTTTATCTTTTTAATTGATGGACTTAGTTTTAGAGGGTTCTTTAGAATGATTTTATGGTCTTGTTTTTCACATGTCTCATTTTCATAAGGCTTTTATCTCCGTGGAAATAATATTTTCCATCGGTTTTTGTCTCCAGAGAAATTCTGTTTTCCGCCGGTTCTTGTATGTTTCAAGATTCTAATAATAAGATAAAATGCCCAATGAAAAAAAAAAGGTGTGATTTGTTCAGGGCCAATTTTTTTTTTTTTTTGTTAATGGACTTTTAAGTATATTTTTCCAAAATGAGGGCCTGCTTTTCTAAAAAAAAATAATGAAGAGAACCCCAATTCCAATTTACAGAACATGCACTCCATTTTGTTTGAGCCGCCCCTGCCAGAAGGTTTACTCTTAATCATCAAGTGGTGCTTAAGTGTAGCTAGAGTTGTGCCAACGTTAATAGAGGCCAAAGGCGATTGAAAATTTACTCAAATTTATATGAAACCAAAAGTGTTTTTACGATAATAAATTTTGCTTTTTAAATTAGCTATTGTTTATTCTTTTTACAAAAATTTACATTAGTTTTGGATAATGAATTGGAACTTCTTTTATAAAAATGCCAATAAAAGAAGAAGAATGAAGAAGAAAGAATAGATAGTCTACCGGAAAACGATTCTGTATGAGTTAAAAAAAATGTTCAACAAAATGTGGTGCTAAAAGTGCAACAATAATGATTTAGTTGATTTGCGGGGGTACGCTTATTGATTTTTCCCCGCTTTGTGTGACTTAGGTTTCGTGTTTTTCTTGATTGCTTCTTTATCAATTTGCAGGTGTAATTGTTTCTCCAGGGAGATACGCTACCATTATTTCTGAACAAGGCAACACATTCTTCATCACGCTTCACGCATATCGCTTTCTCTGATCTGCAAAATGATCTCCCTGAGGTTGACAGGGTCGAGCTTTATCTTGGGATAAACGATACCAAAGAAGAGTTCATGATTGGCAATATCCACAATTCTAGTATGCCTCAACTCAAAACCGGTGTGATCCCCCTCTGTGAGGTTTCACTCTTGGTCATAGCTCTTACTCGTCTATATATTTTGGCGGGTCTTAAATTATGCCACAACCGCTACCATCTCTTCTTGGAGATGCAGAACCATACATCTAAGACTCCTGGCCTTTAGATGACGATGTCATATCGAGAGTAAGATCATCATTCTTTATTGATCTTATTTATGCGAAAAAAGAAAATCTTTTATTGATCTTTCAAATCATCATCTTTTATTCTTACTACTAATTCAATTTCTTATTATCTACATGTTTTCTCAATGTTAAGCTGTACCATACATCTAAATTTTGCATCCCGCAAAATGCTCTGGAACAACGATCATTGTATACGATGCATTTTTCAAAAAAAAAAAAAATTAACAATAAATTTAATTTAGATGAAAAAAGAAAATTTTAACTATTTCACAAAGATCCACAATAGATATGCATGTCTACCACGAACAGACAAAATTTAATTTTAACATATCTATTGTGGATCTTTGTGGAATATGTTATAAAAATTAAAAATATCTTATAAAATTGATTTAAAAACAAAATATGTTATAAAATTTATAAGTTTGAAGTTTATGTCGGGGCATTCCCAATTACTATAAATAAATTCTTTTCTAATAGCAATCTTATTAGTTTGAAGTTTAAACATACACAGGAAAAACAAAAAATATCAATGAAAAATCCGCCAAAACTTTGTATTACTTTTCTAATCATATTTCCTCTTTCATTTGGTTTGAGTGATGCTATAAAACCGTTTTGGCCTAAGACCATAGTCACAATGACAAATAATATTGAAAGCGGTTCACTTCTTACCGTCCATTGCAAATCCAAAGATGACGATTTGGGGGGTTCATAAGGTGCCTTTCAATACAGGTTACCACTTTCAATTTCAAACAAATATCTGGAAATCAACACTCTTCTTCTGCAGCTTTGAATGGAGCAATCATGTCAAAAAGTTTGATATATTTGTTGGTGAGAGAGATCAAGATATATGTTATCAATGTAATTGGACTATAAAAGCTGATGGTCCATGCAGAATTGGTAAAAACAATGTCTGTTTTCCATGGAAATCATTTGTAATAAAGTCTTTTTTTGACAACAATTTTTATCAAATGGAATATCTAATAAAGCCTTTTTATGACAACAATTTCTGTATCTTTTGTTCGCCTCCTATATTTTTTAGTTTCTTTCATTCATTATTAGAAAAGTCTGCATATCTATTGTGAATCTTTGTGAAATAGTTAAATTTTATAACAGGCAATCTATTGTAGATCTTTTTAAGTCTTGCTTCATATAAAAGTCATTGCTTCATATAAAATACAAAAAAAAAAAAAATGAGACAAAATTATTTGAATTAATCCGAAATTTAGTAACACAAGACAGAAACAGTTGTTCGAAGATGAAAGAAGAATATACAGTTGTAAGAGAAGACGAAGATGAGAGATAGAGATCGGGAAAAAGTTTCTCCGGCATGTTTTAAGCCTTCATTGTGTTCTCTCCCTCCGACGCCGTTAAGTTAAAATCTCAACGGTATTTAAACAACTTTAAAGAAAAAACAAGAACGACAAACAAACAAAAAACTAAAATTCTTTACTTTGCATCATCATCTCTTTCTCCATTCTCTCTGTATAACATTAATCTTCTAACTTCCATATAAATATAATATATATATTAAGTATTAACGTCAGCCATTTTCTGATCTTTTACTAACCCATTGATCTCTTCCATGTCACCAATGATTTCAGAAACTCCATCACCTGATAGATAAATCGCAACAAAATCAAACTCCATGATCAGAAAACATAACCTTAGCTCAAGTGATTGATTAGTTTACCTCAGATGGATCACGAAGCGAGTAAAAGGCATTGCTGTCTTTAGGCACAGCAGAGACTAATACACCATAACCGTGATTAGGTCCATCTCGTAATACCTAAACATTACTTGCATCATAAGTCAAAAAACTACTTCTTTATAGAATGTTTAGAAATTGAGTTTTTTGGAGCTTGTAGCAATAACAAACCTTAAATGCATCTTCGTCTGTTTGATCATCCCCGACATAGATTGGAAGAACATCCTCACAGTTGTTTAGTCCTGAACAATGTTTTCAGTGTCAATGGCTAAAACCAAGATTCAGAACAGAAACAGAGGAGGTAAAGGTTTTAAATAATACCGAGAGATTCGAGAAGAAATGTCACAGCTTTCCCTTTGTCCCAGTCAATAACCGGACGGATCTCTAGAACCTTTTCAAGCAAAGACAAACAAAATCAAAAATCGAAACTTCTTTTGTTGACGCAGATGTAAGAGATTCAAGATGTTTTTACCTTCCGGCCATGTGTTAGCCGTAGCTTTGGATATGTTCTAATGACCTCATCAACGCACTGTGCAACCAATGTCCAGTTCTGTAAACAGAATAGCTGTTAAAGAAAAATGTATTGGTTTAAAGGGAACAAAACCGTTTATTGAATTGAGAAAAACCAAACCTTTTCTTCTACATTGCGGTAATGCACAGAGATACAGAACTTGTTGTCTTCTACTTTAACACCTTTGATATCCTTTGTGCTCTCTACAAGCGAGCAAAGCACCTGAGAAGATAATTTCAACAAATCAACAATCAAATATAATCTTGATATTACTAAGCTATACATTAGAAGATGTATTGTTAAATACCTTATCGATCATCGGTAGAAACTCGCTAGCTGGCTGGAATAGATTTACATCTTTCCCCTGAAATTTTGCCAAAATATCACATTTTCAAGAATCTGATGTATAAACCGGTATTGCAAGAAATCAAACAAAAAGCAAGAAAACAAACCTGTTCGTTAACTGATACAGTACGGCTGAGATGTTCGTGGTTTAGAGATTCTCCTGCAGGACTCATGATATCCATGCCGTGGCTCCCAGCGTAATAAAGCTCGCTCAATCTAACAAACTCATATACCTGAAGCAAAAGTTGATTATTAGATTAGAATGATTGATTACATTAGACCACACAAGAAAATGTCATTGACGAAGAAGATGAACATTACCTTATCGCGGCTTCTTCCACTTATGATCGCGGTTGGGAAGTACTTGGCAACGTTTTGCACTGCGGTACGCATCTAAACGGCGTAAACCAGATAATTCATTAGGAGGATGAAAGCACAAATCTTGATTTGTTTTAGCGTTTTGAATTGAGTTTAAAATAAATAAAAAAAGGAAACTTACAGCACTTGACATGTAGGCACAATCAGGTTCCTCAACTATAGGCGAGAGTGTCCCGTCGTAATCAAGAAACAATGCTATCCTTTTGCCTTTTGCAAAACTCATGATTTTCTCAAAAGTAGTAAGAGCTGATGGATACTTGAGCTGCTAAAACAGGATTTACAAGACAAGAAGATCATCAGATCATAACAACAGGCGCAATGTTCAGAGTAAAGAAGAGAGGAGAGTAAAAGGGACAGACCGTCCATTCGCGGTAAGTCATATCCGTAGCATCGCTGCTTATGTTGTCTTTGTTAACTATCGCTGGAGGAGGAGAAGAAGATTTCATTGCATCAAGCCAGCCATTAGACTTGACATCATCAAGGATCCCTGTTTTCTTTCTTGGAACGGTTAGCAAGAGATTGTTGTTCTGTGAGAGAGCCGTGGCTGCTGCTGCTGCTGATGAGTAAGGTATTCTATTCTGACGAATGGTTAATCTTGAGTTGCTTATCGGTGGAGAATCAGTCATTACAGGAGACGAGTGACCAGATTTTATGTCCATAACAATCTGTATATATATCCAAGTTCCCTCAATGGATTTTTGGATAGAAGAAGCTCTGCGATTTTAACTTTTCTACTCGTTTCTTAACTCAAATGAAGAGTCCTCTTCCTCAAGGACCCTGAAATGCAAAAATGCCAAGAAACAAACAGAACAAGTTAAGACAAAAGCTACATAAGTGTAAAACTATAATTCATTATGTTGACTCAAAGAAATGAAATGTTTTGATAGCATTTCTCTTAAGCTATAAGAGGAAAAACATTGGATACCAAAGTTTACATATTGGTAGCCTCAAGCTGTTCATAAATGAGAAACAAACAAAAAGTTTGTAACATTTCCTGTTTTGTTTTTTTTTTGGCTGACAGTTGTAAATGAAAGGGGTAATCAAGAAAACACATTATTCATGAAATGACTTTGACTTTATAATATAATTTTTGCAAGAGTAACACCATAGAACCTCTAATGATGGTGCTGCTACGGTACCAAAGGAACAAAATTGGGATTATTTGTCCAAATAGAATTTTTGACACAGCTTTCACAATTTTTGACCAACATTTGAAGCTTAAGATTAGAGCCAAAAAAAAAAAAAATCCTAAACCACACATTTCAAGATTTCATAAACATATACACGTTTGGAGAGAAACTAACTACTGTTGTAAAATTACATTTCAGAAAAAAAGGTAAAAGACAATGAAAGAATTTAGATACATACATATATATAAAAAATAAAAATAAAATTGAATAGCGTATTGCCCACAAATACATGTATACATCAGAATTTGTATGGTTTCGAAGAAGACATTAATTTTTACCAAGTTTGATAACACACTTGCAGGATGTAGACAATTAAAAACATGTTAGACCCACCACTATTCAAATGTATTGCGCGTAAAGCTTGACAAATCATTGTCACTCTCCACAAAATCCACATCCACGAAAACAAAGTACCAATTTTTTCAAAATACCCAGAAGAAAAAAAATCCGGTTTTTTTTATAAAACTGGTTCAGGCATTTAATCACACAACAAACATCCCTAACGAATCCGAGGAAGAAGACATTGTTAAATGTCTAATTTGTGCCCACAAAAATAAAAGACGAACCTTTAGAAAAAAATGCAGATACAGCTTCGAAACTGAAAGCGGAAACAACGGGAAGAAGAAGAAGAAGAGAAGTTTTTTTTTTTCTTCTTCTCGGGGTTTTTTTTATTTTTTTTTTTCTTGCGGTTTCTCGGCAATCAAATAAGGGACACAGAAAATAAATGGGAAGGAGGAGAAAAACAAAAAATTAAGATTTTGCCAAAAGACGAACTGTGAATGTCTCTTTAAGTGCCCGAGAAAATCGCAGAAACTATCCCCAAAAATAAATAAGTCCAAAATTTTACTCTTTTTTCTGATTTAGCAAAAAGGAAATAGACTTTTTTCCGTAATTACGAAACAAAAATAAAAAAAAATAAACTTTTGTTTTTTGCGTATTCAAAAAAAAACTATCTCCCCGACGGGTTGTTGACTCGCCAGAAATTTATGAACATATAGGTGACGTGTCCGTGTTTTACACGCAGCCAATAAAAACAGCGCGTGAGTATGAGTAAGATGTTTGGCGCGTGGAACTACGCCACGATTAAAGAGTTTCCTCGCACGGTGGGTTTGTTGTTACAACGCGATTGTTAATTAATTAATTAAAATTAATGTGGGTTATTAATAGTTCCAAAAAAACCGCCGATCATATTGTGGGGCCCCACACTCTGTGGATCTAAACTACGGCGGTAGACACGTGGCAGCTGGTTTTCAAGGTGCGACGAGCCCCCGATTAGTCGACTCAGGTCTGACGTGGATAAGTCGGATGGTGGGACCCGCCACGGTGAGATGGCTGGCTTGGTGCGGTCGCTCTCGGACACAGCTGGTGACTCGTGAGTGGTGAGGTCGGTGACGGGTTTTTTTTTTTTTTTTTTTTTTTAATAATATCATTTTCACGGCTCAGTTACAAAAAACAGGAGGGACCTCTCGTGGAGTCGACATGGGCTCCACGTGACTAATTACGAAATTTATATAAACCATAGGATTTGCTTACGTGGCACAAAGTTGTGGCTTGTTACATTTTTTTTTTACTTTTTTTTTTTTAACGTTCTTATGATTGGTAAGAGCTATAGAGACTTTTACTTTTTTTTAAAGTCTTTAAAATCTATTTTTTACCAATTACACTTAGCATTTTAAAAGTTTTAAAAATCTTCCTATTTTTTCTCACAGTCATTTTTTACTTTTTTGCTCTTATAACATTATTTTTTTAAAAGCCAATAATTTATGACACAGCCCTTTTTTAAAAGCCAATAATTTGGTTACTTTCTTAATTTTTGTTTTTGTTATGGTTATTAACCAAATTGACCTTTCTTAAATACACTCTCTCCTCAGATTCACATTGGCTAATTGACAATTTGCTTTCACTGTTTCAACGCGCCAAACACCTATTTATACTAAAAAAAAAAAAAAAAACTTCTTTCTTTTTTTCTTTTTGATTTTTCCCACCAATTTTTTAACTAATATCTACATGTCATGTTTCTAACTTTTTAGTAGGGGAACAATAATGTGCAAACACTATGTCAGTGTAAAAATAAACCAATTAGTCCAAATCAAAATGAGCTGGTCACAATATTTTAATAAAAGAGCACTAAAATTATCAATAATAGAGATGTCATTAGGTTGGAGCATAATCAGTTTAACCAGTTCTTATCGTATAACATGTGAAAGAATTTGTTGAACTCTATTATTATTTACTCAACTACTAATTTTGTATCAAGTAAAACAAAAGCTTAATAAAACCAACGTCTCAAAGAAGTTAAAAGAGAAAAGTCGGGTCAAACGTTTTGAGTTTTGACGAGAGGCAAGTGTAATTTTAAACATATTGGAACGAAGACGGTCAAAGATTCTGACAAGAAGACGACAAAGTAGAGGAACCATTTTGGAAGTGGAAAAGGAAAGACTGTAAAAAAAATAGATCGGAAAAAAAAAAAAAAGAGTTTTGGCTTTTCGAGGAGATGTAAGGTTTCGTTCGGTACCAATGAGGGAAGATTGTAGGACCACTTCACAGTTGGATCCCGATTTTGATAATTTACTTATTTTTATAATCACCATATGAATTGTGTTAAATAATTGTTTTATGTTTTTTTTTATATATGTAATTGTTTTATGTTGAAAGGGAAACAAATAATTATTTGCAAGTAAGAGTATAAAAATAGGGAAGATCTTTTGGAAATTGAAATTTACCAGTCAGATCTTCTCGTTTGACGCCGCTGTTTATGCGCTTACCTTTGACCATCCCTCAGGCCTCAACAACTCGTTTTCTTCTCGAATTATATATTAGTTATTTCAAAGTCACAAATATTAAGTTGGTTTGGCTAAATGGTAGGTCATGTCTTCATATGTCATTCATCCTGAAATTAGTTTTTTTGTTTGTCATCTAAAATTTTATTTAAAATTTTAAAAATACATAGAAAGATACATGATACTCCAATCCGCTGTCAAACGAAACGACACCGGCAACAAAAACCAAACACAACCCGAACAACGGGTAACACAAAGCAATACAAAACAAACTACAAATAACAAAGAGTAAATTCAAAAGATAGAAAAAACCAAAGATCTAAAGCTGAAAAACTGAACCAAAACCGATCACAACCTTACACATAGAACCTAAGAAAAGCTGCAGCCAGCAGAATAACTTGAGAACCGAAAGACCTAAAGCACACCTAGCAAGGCAACCTTCGAACCCAAATTGCAACCACAACAGAACAACAGAGGAAAAGAGCACAGCCACCACACCGAAACAAAACTCAAAAGAACCGAGGAACCCTGAGCAGAGACTGGATACAAGGAAACAAACCTTGAAATCAAATGGGAAAATGCCTAAAAGGTTCAACAACACTACAGACACTCGTGAACCCAGATTTAGCAATCTTCAGACTAAAACGAGTCACCTTCTCGCAAGAAAAGAGCCTAAGAACGAGACCACTGCAAAGTCAGAGAGACAAACCCGCCAACCCAAAGAGCTAGCAAAGAAAGACCAGAAGATCACAACGGAACAAAATTCTATTCGAAAGACGAACCCACGAACCGAGACCAATAACAACTCAAAGCACCAAGAGAACAGAAAGCTCACTCCAGCGCTAGAGAGCAAGGAACCACAAACTTCAAACGCCTCCAAAATAAAGCAAAACCAAATACAGAAACTAACAACCGATCAAACAAAGGGGAGAAGCCAACCTAGCAACGTTCATCGAAGTTCACCAAAGTCAAAACCTCAAACGAAACTTGGCCTATAACAAAACTCGAAAAGCTCGAGACAGCCCAACAGAGAAGACGAACCAAGGAACAACAAAGACTAACCCAAAGGAGAGGCAACGAGGGCACTAAAGCCGGCGCACAGGACCCGATCAAACACGAATCCGACGCAAAAATAAAACTACACTACCGTACCAAACTATTGCAGAGACCAAGAAAAAATCTACAGCCTCACCACCGCCACACGCCGAATCAAAGAATAAGATCTAAAACCATGGCAAAGCTAACAACAGATAGAGGAGATGAAGCCTCAACACCGGCCTGAAACCGCAAAACACAAACAAGGAAAACGGAGACAAATCTATATCTAAAACCACATAAAAGTTAAGATCTAGGGAGGAACTCAACCAAAGCCACCAAAACCACCAAGAACAGAGATTCAGAGGCTAGACCAAGAACCACTATCGTCGCCAACTAATCTGTGAAAACCAGCAACAATAGATCTAGATTAGTTCTAACTTCTATTAAAAACAAATACATAGTGTAAAAGGTGGTTTATACTAATAGATGAATTGAAAAAAAATCTATATATACTTTTTAACTAATAAAATGGTGATTAAACCATATATATATAGCATTGTTTACAATAACTTATAATCAAGTTTTAAAGTTCATTCCATATCAATAGGTTTTTATTGATTTTCTTTTTTTTAAATTGGTTAGCTTAAATTTTGTAAATTTGATGTGAGTTACTCATTGTCAAAGATAAAGTTTTGATTTTTTTTGGGAAGAAGAATAATAATAATATTTAAAAAAGAATAAAAAGAAAAGTTATATATGAAAAAAAGAGAATGAAAGTTTTCGAAACGAGATTTTGAGAAAAAAAATAAAAACAAAGAAAAAAACTGAAAAAGTGATTTTTAAAGTTGTATAAACAAATAAAATCACAAAAATATGATTGGTAAAATATAAACCGTGAAAACTTAATATATTTAAAGTCTTCAGAGTCTTAAAAGTATAAATGTCAATCGGGGCCTTAGTTACTTCCATACCGACCAACTCTGCATACTATTTGGAAGTGAGTTACTTAACACTTCAAACTGTCTTTTTAACTAAACATGTGTTTTGTTAGAAGCGCCTATGTTACAAATTTTTTGCCATTACTTTAACCAAATTATAAAATTCCGTGGGAAATGATGTGTGTGTGACATACCCTTTTCACACTTTCTTGGCCTTATTTTTATTCCGTAAAGAAACCGAGTGGCTATATCTTGATAGAGTGTTAAAATATCCTTAATCTTCTATCACATTATGCATATGCTACTTTGCTTAAACCGAAGATGTATAAATGTAGAAAATTGAAGGGTTTTCGAGAGCATGGCCATAATAAGATTCATGATGCCAATATTGTGACCTTTTTCGATTCATTTGTAATAAACTATGATCTTTTGATTCACAAGTAACTACTTCTTCACTTGAAGTTATGATGACATTGTATGCATGCATGTCTTGTATTGAGGATAATGCGCCTAAGTGGTGCTTTAGGACGTTTTCAATTATATGTGATTTATGAGACTATATAGTAGCTTTGCATAAGTAGTCAATTGGTAAAATGCAGTCAATTTATTTTTAAATGTGTTTATATGCATTAGTTTTCCTTATATTTTATGCATTTTCTGCTCAAGTTTCTCTTATTTTTTCCTTTTTATTATTATTATTATTTTTTAAATACTTTTGGTTTGTTAAATTCTAATTTTGTTATTCTTTAGACTAAAATGAATGTTGAGTTAGAAAATAAAAATATTTAAATGTTATTTGCTTAACAAATTAACATATAAAGTTTCAAACTAATATTATTTCTGATAAAACATAAAAGATCACAATCTCGTTTTGGATCTCAAATATCATTAGACCGGCCATGATTCAAAGTAGCCCTGAAAATTTCGGGATTCGGGACGGGATTTTTAGGGTAAGGGACGGGTAAGGGAATTTCGGGAAACTATATATACTACCCGTAGTATTCCCATAAAATTACGGGACGGGAAATAACGGGTACGGTCTGAGAACGGGAAGTTTGGGAAAAAAAAATCACTACCCGATAAATACCCGAACGGGAAAGGGACGGGAAAAGGTTAGGGAAATTCGGGTAATTTGAATTTTCTTAATCAAATTTTTTTAATTTGGATTTTTTTAGTTTTAGTAATGTTGGACAAGTATTAGTAGCATGCTATTAAAAAATAAGAGATCACCTTCTTACAACAAACAAATTACTACTTTCCAAAAGCACCATTACATTTACATAATAGGTCATTAGATCATGTTTAACCGGCCTAGTTTAAGGTTTACTTGCATATTGTTCATGTTTTGATAATGACACGATCATGATCATAAGAAATGTGTCATTATCTAAAACAAAACATGCTAAGTACAAAAAATAGTTAAGCAAGTCTCTAACAAGTACAAAATATAGTTAAAACATGTCTTAAAAATAAATACATAAGTGATCCCAGCCATCCATCTAGAAGATTCATCCAACTCTTTGTGCTCCTCGGGCTGCCTTTTCCATCTCTAAATAATATACATATAATCAACTAAATTCTAAATAATATACATATAATCAACTAAATTCTAAATAATATACATATAATCAATATATTACAAATATTTGTAGATTTAGAATATAAATACCTTCTTCATTCTTGTAGATGATTTCATTATCCTCTGATAATTGTTTCAGAATCTTTGTTCCATCAAACTGAAGGGAGGAACGTAACCAATTCTGCGTAAGAAGCAAGGCCTCAACCATTTTATGAGTAAGAGAGCTTCGATATTGGTCTAAGATTCGACCGGACGTACTAAATGCAGATTCGGATGCCACTGTGGATACCGGGATTGCTAGAATATCTCTCGCAATAAGTGCTAATACCGGGTACTTTGATCTATTTCGATTCCAAAAATCTATAACATCATAGTCCATACCCAATGGATTACGCTTAGAAGACTCTAACTTTTCCATCAAGTAAAAATCTAACTCATTTTTTGTATCCTCAACGTCTGCGTTATCCAGAGACATGTTTCTCCACTCTCCAAAAGGATCATCATCATCTTCTTCATCACATACATCTTCATCAACAACCACAGGTGTGCTGCCACTAGCATTAGTCCTACCACTACCCGATGCCTTGTATTGTGCATAATAAACCTCATACAACTTCTTTAACAAAGCCAAGACTTCATCTCTGATTTCAGTACACTTTGGATTTCCCTGTCCACATATCTTTTCAAGACAAAGCATTACAAATCCCATTTTGCTCCGTGGATCCAAAACCGTTGCAACAAGGAGAATCTTGTTAATTTTCTCCAAGCCCTCCCAATACTTATCATATTTTTCTTTCATTGATTTAGCCATATTACTCCAACCAAGGTCAGGATGAGCAGCCATAGACTCCAACGACTTAGCAACCTTGCAAATTTCATTGTAACACCCACTAGAAGTAACTTTTTTAGAAGCAGAAAATATCAAAGTAATATCATAAAACTTCTTTAAGAAATGTAGCATTTCTCTAGCAATCTCCCAATCCTCTGATGATGGCGGGCCAATCCTTTTCTCTTTTGTTATAGTATCTTCCTCAGCAAAATAATCTGCATAAAGCTTGTCTTCCTCAGCCATCCGTTCAAAGGCTTTTCTAAACCTCAAAGCTGCTTTCAGCATAAGATAAGTAGAGTTCCATCTAGTTCCACAATCCAAAATCAAGTTTCCTCTAGTTATTTTCTCTTCGTCTACTTTGTTTTGAAATGCTTCAAGTCTGGAACTAGATGATCTAATATATTTGACTGCATTCCTCACACCAGCCACACAGCTTCCCTTCTCAGCAAGACCATCTTTGACAATTAAATTTAAGATATGTGCACAGCAACGAACATGTAGAAACTCACCCTCCAATACTAATGCATCTGGACCCCAATTCATCAACCTCTTTTTCACAATCCCAACAGCACGATCATTTGCACTAGCATTATCAACTGATATAGCAAATATCTTCTTTATCTCCCAATCAATCAAGCACGCTTCAAGTTTCTTAGCTATTGTATCCCCTCTATGATTGGAGACAGGAGTAAAGCCAATGATCCTTCTATTCAACTTCCACTTCTCATCTATGAAATGGGCAGTAGTAACCATGTAGCTCACAGTGGTAATAGAAGTCCATATATCTGTTGTAAGCGACACTCTTTGCCCACACAAAAGACTTTTCAGCTCAGCTTTTTCAGAGATAAACATCTTCATCACATCGCTGGTTATAGTGGTTCTTGAAGGAATAATGTAGCTTGGACATAACTGACTAACTAAATGTTTAAATCCAACATTATCCACAAAAGAGAAAGGTAGTTCATCCAATATAAGCATTATGACTGTTGCACGCCTACACTTAGCTTGATCAAAAATCCAAGGAACAACACTAGCCTTTTCATTTCCATCACTAGCTAGCTTTTTCTGATTCTTAGCTTCACCTACCAAGAAGTTTTTATATACCTTGCAAGCCTTCTTGTGTTTGGTCAAACCACTAGTCCCCGTACTAGTGGTACATTTTATTTGAGCTCCACAATAGATGCAAATGCAATACTCTGAGTTAACTTCACATCTAACAAAAGCATCCCATGCATCTGACCTTTTAGCTAGCGTCTTTTTAGGTTTTGGGGGCAAGACAGAATCTGGCGGTAGTCCTCTTTTCTGTTTTGACTGGACTTGTTCTGATGTTTCAGTATCCATTGCAATCTTCCTTAATCCTTACACCTGAAGAAACAATATACTATTAGAAACAATAAATGAAGAACACGACTCAAGATGGGTAAGAGGAAGATGAAAGTAACTTTTGGGTAAGAAAAAAATGTATAGAAAGAGGCAAGAGATAAACCTTGAGTTGGGTATCGGAGAGATTCACCCAAGTGTAAAAGAGGGTAATAAACTAATAACTAACAGAACGCTTATGTGAAAATGAAAGAAAATCAATAGATCGAACTTCTTTGATATGCGGCGGCTGAGTTTGTGATTTGGGTAAGGGGATAAGTAACTTAGGTTTAAGTGTTTAACGTGTGTGTTTTTTTTTATTGTTTTGCAAACTATTAGAATATGGGCTTTACTTGGGCCACTAAACAAACAAGTCCATATATTTTATGTTTTTGATTTTTTGTAATTACCCAATTGGGAATGAGGGAAACCCGGACTCATTCCCGACCGTTACCCTTACCCGCTGCTAAATTAATTTTGGATCCGAACGGGAAATTGTAATTTCCCATTCCCGAAAAGTTTGGGAAATTTAAAACGGGAAAGGGAGGGAATCGGGTACCCCTCCCTAAATTTTCAGGGCTAATTCAAAGTACGCACTGTGGATTATACAATTCTGCTTGAGTTTGACTTCGAGTTTTGGACTAATATCACCATGAAAGCACACCGACTTTCAAAGCGCGATGCCTACATTAACTCAAGGTAGAATTGCTTCCTACATGCCATGTTTGGAATGATGTGTTTGACAGAAGTCCAAAGACTATCAAATGTGGAAATGTACCTTTTCCTAGATAAAAAGGCAACATAAAGATCGAATTTTTTTTTATAATTTTGAATAACAACGTCTTTTTTTATTATAAAATATATATATATATATATTCTTCATTAGTTTCTGGAAAAAATGTCATAAATATTGTTAAAATATTTTAGTTACAATGGAGGTCATGGAATAGTAGCTTAAAAATCATTGTTCCTTGGTGTTGATTGTTGAAGCACACAAATTCCTTAACATTGATTTTAAACCTATACATGAATCAAAAGTCAATAAACTAGAACATAAAATATAATAGTAGTAGAATCTACGATTGATTTTAAACCTATACATGAATTAAATGCTAGATTTTGTCTTGCTCGGCCTTATTTACATAACTAATTTTCTGTTTAGTTTTGGACCTTGTGGTTGAATTTGGCTGTATATTTCATTCAATTGCCTTCTCACATGATATATTTCGTTTTAAAAGAAAAGGATCCAGTCACACAATTTTAGATCATTCATGTTGTGGACAAACGTGGTGAAACAAAGAGAGAGATTTGTGAAGGAGCCAATATTGGGCTTTAAATCTGTAAAAGGGCCCAGATCGTCAAGTTCGTGACGTACTTTTAACAGTTTCGAGTAGTCATATATGGGATGCGTCTCTTTTCGGAAACTTACTGAAAATAGATTAGATTTTGTCAGCTGGGAAACATGAACCTATACTTCAAAAATCCACATTTGGAAACATATTAAGAAAATTGTTAAGGACCTATTTACTCTCTCACACATAAAAAAAAACTTCCTAAAGATGAAAAAAAACTAAAGAGAGAGGTTTTCAGTTATGACGTGGAGGCCGCGTGGACGGCTTCGGATAATCTGCGAAGAAGAGCGGCGGCCGACGGTGGCGGTTCTTCTTTGCCCCCGGCACAAACCGAGAAACTCTAACCGGTTCTTTAGATGTCAAACCAGAGACATCAACATTTTGATCCTAAACCACATGAAAAAAACAAGAAGCATTAGTGATTTTTAGAAGATGAAACTAAGACAGATTCCGATTAAAGTAAATAAATAAACAAGAACCTTGTCAAGTGAAAACCGAGAGTCTTTGATGTGATGAACATTGTCGAGGTGACGAGAATCAGAAAGATGCAAGAGAAGAAACAAGAGAAAGACTGAAGCAACATGGACTGAGCTCATATTGGTCACAACAACAAAAACGATTGTAAGGATTATGGAAACGTAAAAGTACTTATATAATAATATGAGCAAGTTCACACATAAGTACTTGAAAAGAAGAGTTGAAACCAAGAAAGAAAAAGAAAAAAACAACAACAGAATAAACAAGTGTTTTTATTTTATCAATCCAGATGAATGTGCTGGAAAAGCTCATGGGAAAAGCCAAAGATGAGTCAAAAAGAGAGAATAAACAAAAAAACAAAAGGAAAAGGACATATTAAAACCTCGGTGAAAAACGAGTGATTTACTACTTCTTGTCTCTCCACACATCTCATTTGACCAATCTCCAAAACTTACCGACCACCACGGTAAAATATTCTATTTAAGAAAATGCAAAGCTATGTGAAAAACTTAAAGCTTCTTTTGAAGGCATTACTTTAATCACCTTAATGGTTTTTTTTGTCTGCCTCGAGAATGGTTTCGGAGGTTGACGATGACTTGTTGTCTGCCTTCTTTAACGGATTTAAGTAACACCACCTTTTTGAGCTTTTGACACAATCCACGAGACATCTTGTCTTCAAAAAGTCCTCTTGAATTTGCCCAAATCCTGCATGTTTGTAAACAAATAACACATGTTAGTTACAAAAGTAAAAGAGAGAGCTTCAAGAACCAAGAACCCAACATCTGGACCAAGAATGTTCCCTGAGAATGTCTTTCCTCGGTTCCAAGTAGCCATGAAACCTGCAAATTCAAGCTAAAGAACTGGAACAGAGTAGACAAGAGAGGAACCAGCTTTAAGGAAACAGTTTCGCAATTGATGACACCGCAGAAAATCTTTATTGGATCAATGACAGTACATTCTACAGTAAACTTCTTTTTTTGCTTTATTGTAAAATTACACGTTCTCAT
This sequence comes from Alliaria petiolata, assembly GCA_020283515.1. Taxonomy (NCBI): domain Eukaryota; kingdom Viridiplantae; phylum Streptophyta; class Magnoliopsida; order Brassicales; family Brassicaceae; genus Alliaria; species Alliaria petiolata. The sequence goes on along the minus strand of JAHZTW010000001.1, from coordinate 189,321,520 downwards.
ACAAGTGGAGGTAGTAGCATCAGTACAAAAGTGCATTCATATAGACTTGTCACTACCTCCAGAGAATGAAGCCTTCTAACATCAGACTGCAACAAAATGTTTTACGGACCGCCAGGGATCTGCAAATATCAGAGCTTTATTTATCACACAAGAGCAATGAACAAAAGCTACTCTAGATCCTCTTCTTCCTTTTGCAAAGCAAAGTCTGTTGCAAGAACGCCTCCTATTTACAGTAGAACAACGCTTCTATATGTGTGGTGGTGAGTAAGAACTTAGACAAGGATCTCCTGATCCGTTTATCTGATGCTGGATAAGCTGGAGCTCAAAACGGAAGTACTCATTACTTATACGCAAACTATCATCACATCTGGAGAAGATTGTTCACTGTTACAGCAACAGAATTTGGTCTTTGCAGGTCCTGCAAGAAAATGAGTCGCAGAAAGGTTTTTATATCGACTCACAACAATCTTACAACTAACACAATTAGGCATCTGGTAACATTCGTCACTTAAATACCCACACATGTGCAAACAAGTGAACAACAAAATGGCCATTAGGTTCAGGCAAAATTGAACCCATCAGTTTCTTTATGAAAACTCTGCTTCACAGATACATATATGCAAATGTTTTCCTTTCATTCGATGCAGAAAACTGATTAAGTGACCTACCAATTCAACCAGAAATGGCAATTTCTCGTCACAGCATACAGAAATACCGACTGTGCATCGAACATTTTACCTGAAAAATTATATCATCAGGCACATGTGGCAGGACTTCCCTCACTGTCTCGGCCATAGCTAGTATACTTGCCATGTTATTTGCTGCACGAGAGACAGTTCTCAGATGCAGACCACCTGTTCTACCACCAGCACCAGGAGGAACATATGTAGACGAAGCCGATGCTTGCGAATGTGGCCAAAGACCCCAAGAAGCATCGTCAAGTGCAGCCTGAGCATAACCTCCCCCAACAGATGAAAGACGCCTCATCATCATCTGAACCCGCCCCAGGCCAGCGGAGCTGCTGCCTGTAGAGGGACCCGCAACATCAACACCCTGATCTGACCATGTTTGCAACCAGCTTGGATCCAGTCCTGGATTCCTATATGGCATGAGTAAAGGTGAGAACTGCTAATCACGTTCAAGAAAGCCAGTTTTTAAAAAGAAAATCCAAGGGGGCGCAAGCTTGGTCCTCATAAAACCCAACAATTACTTGCTATCCAATGCATACGGAAGGAGTCACAGGAAGTGGATGGTGTTGTTATGAACACACTGTTACTTTAATGCAGTTAAGAAGAAAACTTCACGATGGAACAATGAACCCAACCTCAAAGGATCACTTTCAATGGAATTTGGCGTCACGGTGGGAAATAACCCAGTGGTTAGTGCAGGATTATTATGTTGTCTTTCAAACTGACGGGCTAACTGTTCATCGCTTGAGACTTCTCCTGTGCTAGGATTCGTCTCACTTTCAGTTCTACCAACAAAAAGAGGCTTACGGCAAGTAGGACATGAGTAAACCTCATTTAAGCCTTGATCCAGCCTGCCAGCATCAAAATATTGTCAGAATAGCTTGAGACTGTTCTCACAGAATTGTAAAAGCACCAGGCCGGAAGCATAACAGAGCTAGCATACCATGAGCGCAGGCATCCAAGATGAAAAAGGTGGTTGCAGTGAAGTCTTTTAGCCTTAGCCATTGGTTCCTATCATTCGTAATGGAACCAAGAAGACTGGTGAGCTACTGAAAAATTTAAAGACACCAATAACTATATAACAAAAGCATACCCGACATATAGCACATTCGTCATCAAATGCCCGTAGCTCTTCTGAAGTTGCATCAGGAAGAGCTGCATGAAGAGCACCTAAAGCCACTCTCAGTTTGATGTATCCTTTTATTCGTTTTAAAATTGCACTTANTTGTTTCCTTAAAACTTTGTAGAGTATAGTTAATTGAATCTTACTTGGAACAAGTTTGTCGAATTCAAAGATCATTTGCATCATTAATCTTTTCAATAAGCTATCTGAATTTCATAATTTTCATGGATTTGTAACTTTACAGTGAGTTAATAATATGACCAAATAAATTACACAATTAATTTGGTGCAACCCAATGTAATTTTGTGTCATTACCTCATGCCACTTCTCATTTTATTCTAATAAACAGTTTTGATAAAAATGCATCTACAAAGAAATAATGAAGATCTTCAGTTTTTTTATGTTTTTTATAGAGTTGAAAAGACATAATTATTAAAATATACAATTTTCATTAAATAAACGGTTAAAACAAAAAGGTATATAATGAATAATGAAAAGACACATAATTTAATAACGGTTATGAAAAAAATTATAACATAAATACGCAATCACTAATAACATTTATTCAGTTTGCTGAACTATAATAGGCATTATGAAATTTGCTAATTATTATTATGTAATACCTTAGTAAATTTTTGATTTTTATTTCTGTTTTTTAAGAACTTGGAGAGTATAATTAATTGAATCTTACCGGAAACATAATTTTCAAATCTCTAAAATACCGCTCAAATTAATATTTATTTCATTGTTTTATGCCACTCCTCATTTTTGTTTAATAATTTTTTTTTGCTAAACATGCATCTCAAAAAAGAATAATGAAGATTTTTAGAATTTTTGTGTCTTTTTATAAATTTGAAAGGACATTAAATTTCTAAGGTGCAGCCCAAATTAATATTTCTTTAATTGCTTCATGCCACTCCTCATTTTAGTTTAATAATTTTTTTTACTAAACATGCATCTAAAAAAATAATATTGAAGATCTTTATATTTTTTGTATCTATAATATTAAAATATGTAATTTTTCATAAAATAAACGGTTATAAACGAAAAGATATCTAATGTATAATGAAAATAAACATATTCAAATAACAGTAATGATAAAAAGAAGTAACCATAATAAGCATTTATTGGATTAAAATTTGTTTTCATCGAAAGACACAAATAACAATAATGAAAAGATGCAACTGATTCAAATACAATTGACATTTATTCAGATTGTTTTATTAATAAATAAGAAACGAAAATTTCGAATAATAGGATAAATTCAGAAATTAGGATGGATTTCTATTTTTTTTTAAATCCGACTAATTTAAAAAATTTCATTAAATGTTAATTTATAAATTTCAAATGGATAATTTGCGTATCGATCTTTTTATATTTTACCTATTCCATTATTGTTGGACACTTGAATGAAATCACAGACAATTTGAAGCGCGTACGAGATTTCTATTCCGAAATGGAAATGCCTAGTTTTAGAGATAGTTACAAAAATCTTAGTTAAAAATCTATGGGTCCGATTGGTAACATAAAACGGTACAGATTTTTTAGCGGTAAGCTGGAGCTGTAAGCGGTTATGGGTCCGATTGGTAACCAAAACTTTTTAGCGGTAAGCTGGATCTTTTAGCGGTAAGCTGTAGTGATAAGTGCTTATAAAATAATTAAAAATTGTAAGAAAAGAGCTGTAAGCAAAAGCTGTACAATAAATCAGAGTGTAATACTGTTGGTAACGCTTTTTGTACTGCTTTTGTGATTGGTAACTATTAAAACGCTTTTCAGTAACGCTTTCTGTACTGCTTTAGGGTACATATAATTTATACTCATATAGGTACCAAAAGCGTTTCGATTCGATCTCGGTTCGGTTTCTACCGGTTCCGGTCGGTTCGGTTCTCAAATCTCATAACCGTTTAAAACACAAAAAAATCGGTTCTCCTATAATTTCGGTTCAGTTCGGGGTTTTTACCTGATTAGACTCGAAATAATAAAAAAAAATACCCGTTTACCCAAAATGTAAACAAATGCCCAAACAAAAACCAAGTTTAAAAACTGAAATTTTCAGAAAAGTGAATTTTCGTCAACTTGCGAACTGATTTCCGGATCGAATATACCTCGAAATCGGTAACGGAAAGAAGATTTTAACAGCTGACTGCGAGACCTTCAATGCGAGACCTTCGAAACCATATGTAGATCGAATTCTGGATTTCTCTGATTCGTCGGGAAAATCGCCCCTCAAAACCCTCATTCCATCACAATTTTTTAAGGGTAAACAAAAAAAAATTCGGGTAACCGATCAGTTCTTGGTAAGAATCGGAACCGAACCAATACTCACGGTTCTTAAACTCAGAACTCGTCGGGTAAAACACTGATAACCGAACCCGATCGAACCAGTTATTTCGGGTCGATTCCGATTCGGGTTTTCGGGTCCGGATTTTTGCCGAGGGCTAATATATAGTTTAGTATTTTTAATTTAATAAAAATTGAAAAAATTTTAAATTGTGACTATATTTTTAAGAAAATATATTTTGTATGCACGTATATTTTATAAAACAATTATAAATAATATTATAAAATAATTATGGTTCGATTGGACTGGATAATATTTTAAAAATAATATTATAAGACAAGTATAATATGGTCTTATATATTTATTTATTTTTGACAGAAATCTTATATTTTTCTATTAATATAACTATAATATTTAAAATATCAATATAATCGGTCATATCAAATAAAATACTTCAATAATGATAATATTTGAAAAAGTCTAAAAAGTAATAAACTGAATTTATAAAAATAATTAAAAAAAATCTCAATAATTTAAAACAAAAAATAAAAAAGACAGAGTAGCCTTTCAAACTTCATTCTCCAAATCTTTGTCACCTTAATATATATATATATATATCTTTAGTTTAACATTTTATTATTTTAAAGTAGAATTTAAAATCATACTATAAATGGGTTCTTCGCCTTCTTTAAGATATTTTTCAAAAAGTTTATCTTCTACTTCAAAAAAATCAAGTTCTCCTTCTCCTTCATCTTCCATATTCCAAAACTCAGTTTTATCGATTGACTCATAATCAACACGATCATATGCTATCTTTGTCTTTGATCCACATAAAAAAAAAACTTATATATCACTAACTATGAATAATATTAATAAGTTAATAATAGTAATAAAAAAATATTTTCATCATAGACTACACAAATAACTAACCTGTTTTGTAAACATAAGTTATAATAAACAAAAACAAAATCATTGAGGCTTTGATGTTTCAATCTATTTCTTTTTTTGGTGTGAATGTGTTCGTCTAATTTCATCACCAAAATACTCTGAAATTATTAAACCCGGTTCAATGTAGTTTATTGGTTCGCCGATTTTTAAGTTTTAGCTGGTTTGATTTAGATTTATAACCGGTTCAACTACCTTTAGATTTTACTGTTAACCTAACCCGAAAATTATTCGGTTTGTGGTCGGATCCGGTCCGACCCAGTTTTAAAAACAGAGCTCAAAACAGATTGAAAATGGATCCGATTGGTAACTAAAAACAATACATGATTTTTAATGATAAGCTGGATCTTTTAGCGATAAACTGCAGTGAATGTTTATAAAATAGTTGAATAGTGTAATAAAAGAGATGTAAAAAAAACTGTATAAAAAAAGAATGTAATACTGTTAGTATTCGTTTTTTTTACTGCTTTTGTGATTATTAACTATTAAAATTGTAAAAACAGCTTTTCACTATTTTTACAGTTTTGTACCGCTTAACTGTAGCTTTGAATGGTAACCAAAAACTTTTAATATTTACCAATAAAAAAAACAGTATAGAAAAGATTACTACTTTCAGTTTTTTTATTTCAGTTTTTTTTTTACAGCTTTTACTTACAACTTTTTTTTTTACAGTTTTAACTATTTGATAACCACTTATTACTCCACATTACCGCTAAAACATCTGGCACTAAAAATTTCATACCATTTTTGTTTATCAATCAGACCCAAAAGAATTCAGATTGTAAAACCAAAATATCTATACCGAGATTCAGTATTTTCATTATCCCAAACTTCCTGAACAGGATGCTTAGACAGTTAGACAGTAATTACACTAGTCTCACATTGCCAATACCAGTGGAATTTAGGTTTGTTAATTATCTCGTAATCGCTGCAATATTCGTATTTGGAATCCGAATTATCCGATAACCAGAAATTTCGAAACCAAAATAACAACAGATGCGATCAGTCTTTACAGAGATGCCAACGAAAAAGCTCGGTGAAAACTGAGAAGTCATTTTCCTTGTCTCAGAAAAAAAAACCCAAAAAGAGGAGAACGAGGAAGAGAAACAGAACAGTTCCTTTCACCCATATCATCATCCAAAAGAAAACACTAACACACAGAGCAGAGCATCTCACCCAAAATTCTAATCGACCTGAATGTGGCGAACATTGTTACGCTCTTCCTCTTTCATCTTAGGGACCACAACTTTCAACACGCCGTTTTTCATCTCCGCCTTTATCTCATCCGTCTTGTACACTTTCTCCGGCAACCCTATCCTGCTCGTAAACCTCCTTCCATCGGCGGAAACATCTTCCTCCCCGTCCTCTCTTTTCCCTTCTCCTTTGATCACAAGCGTGTTCTGCTCCAGAGCCAGTTTCACATCCTCTCTGCTCAGTCCCGGCATATCGATCCTCAGGTACAACGCGTTGTCTTTCTCTTTCACGTCCCAGCCTCGTCTTACTCCTGAAGCTCCCATCCCACGCGTCGCTGATACCAGAGGGATTTCGCCGAACTGATCCATGAAATTCAGAACATGGCTCAAGCTCCTCGTCGGTGTAAACGGATCGAAGATCTCTGTGACGTAGATGAAAACCATAATCAGATCCGAAACAAGCATCGATTCGATAATTGCTCCATTAGAATACTCAATTAGTTCGTTGGGGGAATTCAATCGGATTTCAAAATTAAAGCAAAATTGGATTGAGGAACTAATAGCCTTCGCGATTTAATTGAAGAAATCGTGGATGAGAGCAGAGAGAAGACGAATTACCTGAGAAGATATCTCCGCCGCCGCGAGAAACCGGTCGGTTTGAGCGATGGTTCCGATCGACGCCGTCATCACCGTCTTCATAGCTTCTAACGGCGTTGGTATTGAAAAGGCGAGAAGCAGCTGCCGGACGAACGGCACGGACGGATCGAGGGACGACGGTGGAAGAGAGAAGTCTCCTGAGAGCTAGAGACGATGACGCCATTTTCGCAAAAGAGAAGAAGCTAGAGTAAGCGAGTGATTGATTATACTCAGAGAGAGAGTACCACAAAACTCGATCAGATAAATTTTTTTGAGCCCTTGAGCGAATTAAAAAGCGGTTAGAGAGGGATTATATAGCAAGGAGAAGAAGCTACTGGATAAAATGATCGTTTCAGAAAAAAGTGAACTTCTGAAGGATGTTTCTAGAAGTGCGTGGTTCCCAAGTAAAAAAGCGATGATATTCTCTATACGGCCCATAACTCTTGGGCCCAGATTTGTGAATTAAGGGTTCTCTTCGGTTCGGTTTTGTGTAGATTTGTACCGATTAAAAAACCGAATTTGAATGCCTCTGCGGAAACAACAGAGATTCAGAGGGAGGATCTTCTTCTCCTCTTCAACATAATCGAATTCGAAGTTGAAGAACTGAGGGAAGAACGGAGTCGATCCCCGTGGGATCTGTGTAATCGGGTATGATGCTGGATCTGGGTCCGTTCTCAGATGAGAAGTTCGATGCGAAGCGGTGGGTTAACTCGTCGTGCCAAGCGCGTCACCCGCAGGACTCGCTCGAGAAACACCTGGTGGATCTGGAAATGAAGCTCCAGATTGCCTCCGAGGAGATCGGAGCGTCTCTCGAAGAGCAGAGCGGAGGCGCTCTTCTCCGTGTCCCTCGCGCAACACGCGACGTCTTGCGCCTCCGAGATGACGCGGTGTCTCTTCGTGGCTCAGTCGCTGGAATCCTCCAGAAGCTCAAGAAGGTACGCATTGCGCTGCTTCTGCTTTCGTTTTTGGGGACTGAATCTGAGCTTTTGCTTGGATCTCTTCTAGCGTCACAGTGAACAGTGTAAATTCGGATCAGATCACAAGTTACTACGCATGAATCATGGGTAGTGCTATAAGAAAATGCGAGAGAGAGAGGAACATATTATACTAGTTAGATGATAAATCCTCTCAAACGATCGGATTCGACTCCTGAGAATTGTGCATTTTCAATAATTTTAGTTTTGGGCTAGGGAATCTAGTTGCTTTAGGTGTTCTTCAATATTTGCTATTACGTTTCACTCTAAACAGAGTTTGGTAATATCGAAATTGGTACTTACAGGCAGAGGGTTCTTCAGCAGATTGTATAGCTGCTCTTGCAAGAGTGGACGATGTCAAACAGAGAATGGAGGCTGCCTACAAAACACTACAGGTCAGTATACATAGTAATTTTGTGAATCCATCTTGTGGAAACTTTGTTCGATCTGCAATTGATTATCTTCTTTCTGGTATACCGACAGGATGCTGCTGGGTTAACTCAGTTAAGCTCGACGGTCGAGGATGTTTTTGCTAGCGGTGATCTTCCTCGCGCTGCGGAAACTCTTGCCAGCATGAGAAATTGCTTGTCTGCTGTCGGAGAGGTAGTACAAAATACCAACTTGAGTAGTGTAAGGGTTTAAGTCATTTTATCTTCACTCACTCAACTCCAATTTTGATCAACAGGTTGCAGAATTTGCCAATGTTAGAAAGCAACTAGAAGTGTTGGAGGATAGGCTGGAGGCGATGGTGCAGCCACGTCTTACTGATGCATTAACATATCACAAGGTTTGAATCCAATTATCTAGAAAACCCAAATAATTTAGGTTGTGGTCTTTGTTTCCATTATTGGACTGAAAAGCATTTCCACAAATTTGACAGGTCGATGTTGCCCAAGATTTGCGAGGAATTCTAATCCGGATTGGGAGATTCAAGTCTCTGGAGTTGCAATATTCAAAAGTGCGTCTAAAGCCAATAAAACAACTCTGGGATGATTTTGACACTAAGCAAAGAGCCAACAAGCTTGCCAGTGAGAGAAGTGAAAGCCAAAGGTTGTCTAGCGGCGATGAGTTTCAATTGACATCAACTCAGACATCCTTTGCCAGTTGGCTGCCAAGCTTTTACGACGAGCTACTTCTCTATCTTGAGCAGGAGTGGAAATGGTAATTTACTAAATTTCAGGCCCTTCCAGTTACGGTATGTGATGTGAGACCTTTATACCCGATCATTTGATTTTGCTTTCATGATTGTTCAGGTGTATGGTTGCCTTCCCTGATGATTACATGACTCTCGTCCCAAAGCTGTTGGTTGAAACCATGGGAGTACTGGGGGCCAGTTTTGTGTCTCGTCTTAACCTTGCAACAGGAGATGCTGTTCCTGAAACAAAAACACTCGGCAAAGGTTGGATATGATGTCAGTGCATTTTGAATTTTTGATTACCAGATTTTCCTTCTTAGTCTAGTCCTTTTACCCAGATGGATTGGGTTTACATTGCTTCCTAGATGGTTTTACTCTACTATGGTTTGCTAGATAATTCTAAGAGGATCAGTTTCTTCTGCCTTGACTTGAGCTACTGTTTTTGGTTATTCTTGTCTTGTTTGTTATTTTTGTGCATACTAGCCAACGTGATGAATCTGAAGTTTTCGTATAAAACAATTTATTGAACCTTCTTCGTTTAGTGATTGCAAATATCCCGAACAATTAAGCATTATTTCGCGTGTCTTACATTTATATTTAGAGTACTGACATTTCTAATGTTTTTCTTGAACAGGTGTGATGGATCTATTATCCGGAGACTTGCCCAAGGGTATTAATATACAGACCAAGCATCTTGAGGCCCTAATTGAACTGCACAACGTAACTGGGTCATTTGCAAGAAATATTCAGCACCTGTTTGCTGAATCTGAACTTAGGGTCTTAATAGATACACTGAAGGCCGTGTACTCACCCTTTGAATCGCTTAAGCAAAAGTAAGTTTTCATGCTGTATGGTTCTCTATTCCCCATGTTCCCTGTCCGGTTCTAGCATTTATGGATTGTCTCATTTATCGATGGTTCTTCAAGGCTGCTTGTGACATTAGAATCGATCATGCTTTAGGTATGGGAAGATGGAACGTGCTATTTTGTCCTCTGAGATCGCGGTTGTGGATCTGAGAGGGGCTGTTACACGTGGTGTTGGGGCTCAAGGAATTGAACTCAGCGAAACAGTGCGTAGGATGGAAGAGTCTATTCCCGAAGTTGTTGTTCTTCTTGAAGCTGCGGTTGAGAGGTGTATCGGCTTCACTGGCGGCTCAGAGGCAGACGAGCTGATACTTGCACTAGATGACATAATGCTGCAGTATATCTCTATGCTTCAGGAAACACTCAAATCTTTGAGAGTTGTGTTTGGAGTAGATGGTACAGGGGATGGAGTTAGCTCAAAGAAAGAAGGAAGTGCCGAGAAAAGAGAGAGCTCTCGCAAGATGGACTTGACTTCGAATGAAGAATGGTCTATTGTCCAGGGAGCTCTGCAAATACTTACTGTAGCTGATTGTCTCACGAGCAGGTCTTCTGTATTTGAAGCTTCTTTGAGAGCCACTCTAGCTAGACTAAACTCCAGCTTGTCTATTTCATTATTTGGCACAAAATTGGATCAGAATCTGTCACATTTGACAAGCGAACAAACAGCTGGAGACTTGTCTATGGCTGGACGAGCTTCCCTGGATGTGGCAGCTATTCGTTTGGTTGATGTTCCGGAGAAGGCTCACAAACTCCTAAACCTGTTGGAACAGGTACTGAAAAAAAGCATAGTCTTAATTTACAAAGATTCTGAATTTACTGTATATCGATTCCGTTTCTCCTTTGTTTTTGTTGCAGTCGAAAGATCCACGGTTCCATGCACTGCCTTTGGCATCTCAGAGAGTGGCTACATTCGCCGACACAGTCAACGAACTCGTCTATGACATCCTCATATCAAAAGTCAGGCAACGGCTCGGGGATGTATCTCGCCTACCGATCTGGTCATCGGTCGAGGAACAAACCGCTTTTCCTTTACCAAACTTTAGCTCATACCCTCAGTCTTATGTTACAAGTGTCGGAGAATATCTCCTTACTCTGCCTCAACAGCTTGAGCCTCTAGCTGAAGGAATCTCAACCAACGGCGATTCAAACAACGAGGATGCTCAATTCTTTGCAACCGAGTGGATGTTCAAGGTAAGCTTTAATTAACCTCCGAATCACAATAGATTAAGTAAGACCTTAACCGTTGAAATACATAACCAGGTAGCAGAAGGCGCAACGGCTCTGTACATGGAGCAACTGAGAGGAATCCAATACATTTCGGACCGAGGAGCACAACAACTCTCTGTAGATATAGAGTACTTGAGCAATGTGCTCTCGGCTTTGTCCATGCCGATTCCGCCTGTTCTTGCAACTTTTCAGACGTGTTTGGCTACACCAAGAGATCAGCTCAAAGACGTGATGAAATCAGAAGCTGGTATCGAACTCGATTTCCCTACGGCTAATCTTGTCTGTAAGATGCGTCGTATCAGTTTCGATTAGTCTCTCAATCCTGGAAGTCCAAACTCAAAACATACTTTGGTGTGCCTACGAGAGACTATGCTAACAAATTGGTTCGACCACTTTCGTAATCTTGTGAAAGTTTTGATGCCTATATAAAAAAGACTAGTTTCACACTTTTGTAGTAAATGTTTTTCTTAAGTATGCAATATATTCTTTACTTGCTAAACTGAAATTCAAAACAAGTGATATTATGAAAGAAAAGACAATGGTATAAATTATTTTCAATACCGCTAATTGTTACTACAATTAAAAAAAAAAAAACTGTACTAAAAAACTGAATGTAACACTTTTTGATACAGGTTTTGTGATCGGGATAACTATCAAAATGGTATAGCTACCAAACCCATTATATTATTTTTTTACCGTTTGGGGGTAAGAGAGTATTAACAGTAATTAAAGTTTTACTCTAAATTATTTAACTTTTCTTTTGCTTAGGTGGACATGACTGGTTAAATTGGGGATACAGTCTTATATGATAAAACGACGCCCTTTGCAAAGTTCGTGGCGAACGAAACCCTAATCATCATTCCTTCTGCACTTTTTTGTTCGTCATCCTTTGGAAATCTTCTAGAAAATTCGATCCTACAAACTGCATATTCTTTCTCTGGGTTCAGTTCGATTTCTTCGTAGCCCGCCATGGATGCTCAACGAGCTCTGTTGGACGAGCTTATGGGTGCAGGTGAGTATTCGAAGATCAATCTAGTTTCAGCCCGAAATTGAGCCCTCGGAAGCTTTTATGTGAAGATTTTGGTAAATTTTTGTTTAAACAGTCAATAAGGAAACGAATTTCTCTCTCGATTTTTTGCAGCTCGTAATCTGACCGACGAAGAGAGAAGAGGTTTCAAGGAGATTAAGTGGGACGACAGAGAGGTCTGTGCATTCTATATGGTTCGATTCTGTCCTCATGACCTCTTCGTCAACACCCGAAGCGATCTTGGTTAGTTCACTGCTTCTTCGTCTGGAAGTTTTGTTTGATTCTGTCTTTTTTCTATCATCTTAGCTTCATTGTTTTTTGTCCCTGGTGGTTCTTATTCAGGAGCATGCTCGAGAATTCATGATCCAAAGCTGAAAGAGAGGTGAGGCTCGATTGGAATCTCCATTATCTTCATTTGATTTCAGTATTTGGTAACGTTTTAAGTATGAATCTATGAATCTGAATCGATTCTTGTGAGATAGTTATGCCTCATTATGAATCTGAATCGATTCGTCTATCAATGTTCTCTGTAGATGTTAATGTTAAGCCTACTTGAGAGCGCCTTTTTACTCAGTGATCTCAATAAGTCTTAAAGTTTTGGTGTTTTTGGCTTTTCTTATTTCAGCTTCGAGAACTCTCCAAGGCATGATTCCTATGTTCCTAAATTCGAGGCCGAGCTTGTTCAGTTTTGCGAGAAGTTGGTGCGTAACGCTTGCCACTCCTATTACTTTTTTCGTTTAGAATCGGTTACTTCTCTAAGCTAAGATTTGGAATTTGGCTACAGGTGAATGATCTTGACAGGAAGGTAAGGCGTGGAAGAGAACGCCTAGCACAAGAAGTTGAACCTGCTCCACCACCTTCTCTATCTGCAGAAAAAGCTGAACAGTTGTCTGTTTTGGAGGAGAAAGTTAAGAACCTTCTGGAACAAGTGGAAGCACTTGGTGAGGAAGGCAAAGTGGATGAAGCTGAAGCGTTGATGAGAAAGGTACTATTCTTTTAAACGTTACCATGCTGTTGAGTTTTAAAAAAAAACTTAGAAAAAATGAGTTTCCAAGTTTGAATATCATGATGTGTTCTGCTTGATTCCTCCCTAGTTGCAGTTACATTGTATGCGACACCTTGACTATGTTCATTAATCTTGTGCATTGAGCGAGCGCTTATCTTTTGGCAACACTTTGTAGGTGGAAGCGCTTAATACCGAGAAGGCAGTGCTGTTACAACGACCAAATGACAAGGTACTGGCGATGGCACATGAGAAGAAGATGGCACTGTGTGAGGTTTGTGGTTCATTCCTTGTGGCTAACGATGCTGTAGAAAGGACTCAGTCTCATGTCCTTGGAAAGCAGCATGTTGGCTATGGCTTGGTCCGGGATTTTCTCGCTGAACAAAAAGTACGTCTCTATTTGAATCTTGCTTCATGCTAATTTGCTACTCCTTGGAAGATGGGGATACCGATGGGTTTTTTTTTAAAATTGCAGGCTGCTAAAGATAAAGGAAAGGAAGAAGAAAGGCTAGTCAGAGGAAAAGAAGCAGACGATAAGAGGAAACCGAGGGACAAGGAAAGCGAGAGTAAGAGGAGTGGTTCTAGTGAAAGAGAAAGATACCGTGATCGGGATCGAGACAGAGTTGGTGACAGACACAGAGACCGTGGTAGAGACCATAGAAAGTCATATGACAGGAGATCGAGGAGTGGGAGAGAAGGTGGTCGTGATCGAAGCAGGTCACGGTCTTCTCATGGAAGGTCTGGTAACAGAAGGGTGTCGAGAAGCCCCATTCGCCAGTACTAGTTTGAGATAACGTGTTGTCTCCCTTATGTCTTGGGGGGCCAGGAACTTTTGCAAACTCATGAGGTAGAAATTGTGACAATCCCCTTTTAAGTTTCATGAGCATGTATTTTTCTTTCGTTTTTATGGAACTTCCTTTTGTCAAAATTTTATGGATGAAAAATGTCTTTCTACCGGTTCACAGCTATTCTAAAGAGCTTGAGACCTTAACCCATTCTCCTTCATCCGGTTATTTGTTAAGAGGTCCAAAAGCGTCGAGGTAGGTATAACCATATATAACTCTTTTACAATTTTTATTGTATGTAGCTTCCTTGTTTCTAGTTTGATATGCGTTTCTGAATCAAAGACTACAGAATCGGGAAATATTGGGCCTCGAATGACAGATACCATTTGAGGTAACAACTATATGACAGAACTCATCCTTACTAGAAGTTGGGTTCATTAGTTTTGTTTATTTTCTTGGAGTTCTCTGTCTGCACTTAGGTGTATGTATACGCAGGAGGAACAATAATCTTTGGCTTTGGGATTAGGTATATATATATATAACTGTTGCATTTCTTGTATTTACTTTGAACAACTATATTTAAGGTTGAAATTCTCTGGGGTTGAAGTATAATCAGCAATCCCGATCGTCATCAACCCAAGAAAACTCGAGGTTCGAGCAGGCTTCTTTCACGTGCTTCGCTAGTCCTACGCAAGTATCAGTGAGATGATCATGTAAAGAAACGTGGAAGTTGCGATGAATGTGAAGAAGTTGCAGATTTCAAGATTCTCTTACACTTTTCGCCACTGGTAATTCACTTTTGGACCAAGACCTTCTTCTTTTTTTTTTTGTTCAAAAGGGCAAAGACCTTCAAAAGGGCTTTCTTCTGATGTTTCCAACCACAGGATCAAGCATATTTGCAATCTATAAAGCAAATGTAATTGGAGAAAACCAGTGATTGTGTCATCACATGCATATATTCCTCAAGTTAGAAAGATTAATTGATCTTATCTAACTCTCGATGCACCTTTTACTCGTTAAATAGAACATATCAAACCGATTCAGTACGATTGGAAGAAGCCAAGTAGGATTAAAAAGGTGAAATATGTGAAGAGATTCAAATGGCAGTCAATTACTTAGCAAAGGCTTCACATTGTTGCTCTGCAAATTCACCATGAAATACCACTCTTATATCCTCAAGAAGCTGCAATATCAATCACAAAAATTTATAAGAATCTTCAAACTTTTTCAATCGAACAGTACCAAACTCCAAAAAGTTTCAATGAGTTTTCTCAATGATCTCTTGCACAAACTTCTCGTGCTCAAGATCCTTTACTGGATATAGCTTAAACATAATTGGTTGGGAAATACTGATGGAATCGATAACATAAATATTTCCCGCTCAGCAAAAAAAAATGAAAAAAAAAAGAATTTCCGTTGCCGGGAATTGATTCCGGAATTAGGATAGTTTTAACCAATGTGCTACAGCCAATTTTTTCGGCAGTTGGAACCCAGAACTGATTCCAAGTTAGGATAGTTTAACCAATGTGCTACAACGAAACTTTCGCTTAATATGAATTATAATTTTATATAATCTTTTGTTTTCGTCATATTCTCTTTCGGGTCGATAACATGGCGGGGTTTGAACCCGGAACTCATTCCAACTTTAGGATAGTTTAACAAATGTGCTACAGTGGAACTTTTGCTTAATATGAATTATAATTTTATATAATCGTTTATTTTCACTACATGCAGATACATAATTTAATTTTAAATATTTTTTTCCTAAATTTTTATACTGTATTGTTATTTTGTTATTCATTTTAATTTTGATATCGGCTACATACGCATATATGTAAAAGATTTTGCTACATATAAAAGGCTCTAGATTAGGGCAGAGCAAAAAAAATCGTTAAGAAAATCATGAATTGAAAGATGGATCTTGTTCTATATATACGTATTAAGTATTTTTTTTAAACTAAAGCTATTTTGGTCAATGTATATAATTCAATAGTTTGGATATATACAAATTTAAAAAAAAAAAAAAAAAAAAAAGTTGAGATATGTTACGGCCGTAGTGTCCGAAACGGCATCGTTTTGGTGAGACGTAGCTTTAATGAGTTGGGTAAGTCAACGGAAGAGAAAGACCAATTAGTCTTAAACTCGTTTGGTATCAGTTTGGTTAAAAGCACAGAAACATCCCAAAAATCTATTCAGATTAAAAAGTAAAAACAACAAAAAAAAAACTCTTCAATCTCTCGATTTTTTCATATGGTTCGTGATTTTTTTTTTTTTTGGCTTCCTTTTCCGATTCGATTTTGGTTGATTTGATTTTTTTCTCATCGTTAAAATTTTGGGATTCAGATGTCTGACGGAGGAGCACCGTCGAGGTACGTCAAGTTGACGAAGGAGCAAGCTCCGGTCGATGAGGTTAATCCCGGAGAACTCAATCAGCCGATTCAGGTTCCTCATGTAATGTCTCTCTCTCTCTCTCTCTCTCTAACTGATCTGATTTTTTCTGAGGATTATCATCACGGTTATTTCTTTGGATTCAATTTATTCTGATCGATAATGTAATCTGCCATAGATCCGTGATTCCTGTTCATCAAGTGACCACCCAATTTGATTTTGGATCTCACTAGAATTAAGAGCTTAGTTTGACATCTTCAATGTCTTTCTTGGAGAGGTATTCTCAGAATCTCAATATTCCATAACTTACTACTCTTGTTACAGTTTGGCAGGGACTCTTTTGCCCAAGTGTTCTGTTCGGACGTGTCTACGAGACTCTGAGCGAAGAGGAAACCTCGTGGACCAAAGCGTGTATTTGGTAATATCATCAAGTTTTCATCTCCAGGTAAATCATTCATCTACAGAGGAAATATCATCTCCAGGTAAATTATTCATTCACCAAGTTTTCATAACATCTCTACAATCCTCTGGCTCTTTAGAACATTTGGATCGATGAGTTTGAAAATGTGTGTGTTTGGTTTGATGAAACAGAACTCTCCGTGTGATCCGTGTATGGTGCATTGTTGCCTCCATTTCTGTGCGGTTTGCCAAGAACACCGTGAGATGAAGAACCGTCTTTCGGACAACTTTGTGATGCCCATGACCGTGGTTAACCCGCCGCCGGTTCAAGAGATGAGTGCCTCTAATGACAGAGACCACCACCATGGCTCTGTCCCGGTATCGCACCATAGCTCTGATCTCGAGATGCGGCCATTGTAGTCAGTCTCAATGTTCCAACCAGATTCAAGGGTCTTGTTTTGTTCTGTTTTTGTATGGGACCTGATGGCTGGCTTAATGAGGAGGATGATATGTAAAACTGACTTGGTTTGTTTAAAATTGAATTAAACGATGTTTACTTCTACTAAAGAAATGAATTAGAACAGATCAGCAGCCTTCATACTTCTTTTTGAGACATGAATCGATATATAAATAAAGTACCCCAACAAAGAAAAATCGGAGTATGATAAAGTTTTTTTTTTTTTCTTTTTAAATGAGAATGAACTATATCAATTTAACTTCCCAAAAAATCGATATAGTTCATAATCATAAGTTGTAACGTTTTTTTACAACTCCTAATAAATTTTTTTTTTTTGGTCTATTTTTTGGGTTAGAATAGAAATTAAACAATTGTCTTCTTATTGGTTCATAATCATAAGTTGTAATGTTTATATGGTTGTTCGGAAGCATTTTGCGGGATACAAATGGGGAGCGTGTGTTCTTCAGGGTGGTTGAATTTCGAATTCCGGATTTGTCCTCTGAATAGATGAGTAATACTCGAGCTGGTGATGACTCGGGTCTCCGGACCATGAAATTACTAGCAGACGGATTAGACAACCTTCGGGAGAAACGAAAAAGAGTTTTCTCCGAAGATTTTCCGACGTCCAACTTAAGGGTGCACAACTAAAAACAAGTTTTTAGAATTTATCCTGATGGTGTATCCGAGAATAAGAAATGATATAATGACTTGGGTTTGATGATGTGTTACTTTAGAAATTTTTGTTTTTAGAATTGTTGCCTTATATTTATTTGGAAAAACTTTTTTGTTACTTTTTGGTTAGCAAATTACATGTATTTTTTGTGGATATATACTATATCAATATACTACTTTCTAATCAAAATTAACTTTGCAAAAAAAAATTGTGCTCTTATATGTTTTTAATCAAAAAATATCACTTTCATTTGGAAATTTGGTATACAATAAAAAATTAAATAACTAATCAATAAAATAATATTTTTTCATTAAAAACATAACCATTACGTATTCAACATAATTTAGATAAATGACAGTATTAAGATCTTATTTTATTTAAAGTATAAATATTAGCGGGAGCACAGATTCGAATCCGCACATTAATTTGCCTCTCTTTTTTGCCGGAATGTAAAAGTGCATGACTTGAGCAAATATAGATTTTCAACTCTATATCGCATAAATATAATAGTGTAGCCGAAGATTGCTCTCATAGCCGTAATAACTTCATTCGAAAATTTGGTATAAACATAAACCGTAATAACCATGATATTTCATATTTCCGTGATAACTTCGTTCTAATAACACGTAATTGAACTTCATTCGAAGATCGTACTTAAACATAGCATGATCTTCGTATCATAAACCGTAATAACAAATTGAACCTACTTCATTCACAAATAGCTCTCATCTTTTATAAAGAAGAAGAAAAACGATGGCTCTCTCTCTGGTTCACAAAAGAAGCTGCTCCTACTCGTCTTTGCGTTTGCATGTCTCTCCTCATCGGGGGCAGAGGCGTGGAGCTGGAGCTGGAGTAGAGGGTCGGGTAGGGGCTGGGGATCGGACGGCTCAAGCAACTCTAGCTCAGGTCCAAGAGAGATAGTAGTGGGAGGATCTGACGGATGGAAACTAGGGTTGAATTACGAAAAATGGGCTTCCAAGAATGCTCCTTTCTATATAGATGATGTTCTTGGTAAGTAAACGGATTTGGTTATAGATACTATAGTACTATATGTTAGATAGATTTTGATTGGTCTTTAATGAATATATCTTTGTTCGATATATGGTGCAGTTTTCAAGTACGATAAACATATCAAGCCAAGGAATAATGTTTATTTGTTACACGGCGACATATTGAGTTACATGTACTGCGACATTAGGAATGCGAAGAAGATTGGATCAACGAATACAAGATCCGAAGAAAGCTTCAAGTTTACACTAAAGAAAGAACATCCTTACTACTTTGCTTCGGGCGAGCATGATGGTGCTGATAATTCTTGGAACTCAACTTATTGCTGGAAGCACAAGATGAAGTTTGTCGTGATCCCAGTTCGTCACCGTTCTGACTAATTCCTTTAGCCGATCTTTGCCTTTACTCATTAATTTGGGTTAATGCAATATTAGAGTTGTTACAATCATTAATGAGTTAAGCTTCTATGTAAGTCTTCTTTCTTTATTATCTTTTGAATGCGAAAATGCGGAATACATTAAATAAGTAAGCAAGCTATATGTAAAATGTGTATGCATCTGTAACGACATATGTAAATCTCTATATAATGTTTGGATGCTCAACAGAGCTTCTACACCTCGTGGGCGGAGAATTAGCATTGGGTTTTGCATCTAGATTTTCGTTCAGGTTGGAGAAACAAGCTCAAAAAAACGCATGGAGGTTGTTGCTAATGTGCATTCTCTTTGCATACAAGATTTTTGTTGTTATCTTATTAAAGCAGGTTTTAGTTTCCTCTTAACTTTGTGTCTCCTTCTTTGGCTTATTCTTTCAGTTCTATTTGAAACTATAAGAGAAAATCCATGAAAAGGAAGTGAAGAAGACCACTTTCCAGACGAAATCAATAACTTATAATGGACGAACCTTTCATTGGTCTAACATTGACATTTTTGGTCAAATGGATTGTGTTTGTTTAGGAGAGTCAGGAAGAAGAGATCAAAAGATTGAGGAAGCGCTTGACGTTCAAGGCTGGTCCCATGCCCAGTTTCTACAAAGAGCTAGCCACCATCTAAGGTTGAATTGAAGAAGGCTTGTTTCGGTGCTCTTCCTATGTAATGTGATCATACTTGTTCTAAATTGTTGTTGTTGTTATCGATATGTGGTCCATGAAAATGTTGCAGATATCATATACTCGTCCAAAATGTCCAAAGCTAGGACGCATAAAGAGTAACAGCGATGCAATAGAAGGTGAAAGCCTTTTCTTCTCTCTTTTTTTTTTTTCCTTCCGAGTCATTTTCATTGTATTTTTTTTCTTTGAAAGAGGAGTCATAACACAGTTCACAATGAGTTCTAAACAAAACTATAAAGAATTCGAAACTTCAAAAACACACATATCCTACCTCATGATTATACAATTTAATTAGATTAACACAATCAACAACAGAATTCCTGCACATTTGTGAGGTGACCACAATTCACAAAAATATATTTCGGCTCCAGAAACAACATTAAACATGAGCTCTCAAACCTAGATTAGCAGACAAACAAAAGCATCTTCCAACTCTAGAACAAAGACAAAAACAATTTCCAAGTGTTAAATTAATTTGTGTCAAGAGGAAAAGTAGCAAAACCATAAGACAAATCACAAATTTATACTTAACGCTGAGCTAAGAAATTCAATTATACAGGTGAAGAAAATATGAAATCATCTGTCACAAACATAAAATCCCTAACACATTTATATCTAACCAATATTTTGTCTATTCTATCTAAAATCTTTAAAAAAATTAATAGCAAATTTTTAATAAAATTTTGCTCCGCAGTTGGAAATAAAGAATATTTTTTTATAACTTTGTGAATAATTTTTTTTTATAAACTAACTTTAATTAATTTTAATGATTTAAAATAATATTTACCATATTTTTAAATCATATTATTTTTAATTAAATATTATTTGATAAGATATAAAAATGTATTCTTTTCCTTACTTCTTAAACACGTGGAAGAGAGTTCTACTTGTTTTCGAATTCGTATTTTGCCGTTGAAAAGAAAGAGCAAACTAATGATGGTGTTTCTGTCCAATTGAAAATACTGTTTGGACCGCAAGTTGTATAAATAGAAAGGAGGGATGAGGCGAATAGAGGGGCCAAGGAGTAAAAGAGTTAATACTCCCGACGCACCCCGCCTATCGTTTAATGGCTCGCGTAAGCTATCCCATGCCATTAGGAATGGCATCACTTGGTCCCCGACTGATTACAATCACCAACAGGCTCGACCGGGAATCCCCCTAGGTAGGAACTTCAATCTTATCTATGTCCTATGAGGATACCCGTCCAGATTAGTAAAGTCTTCTAGTAAGTCTTCGGTTGACACGGGTGGCCTCCAACTTACCCTGGATGACACTATTGACATTCAATATAACCACCAAACTAGCAGATATGAGTTCCGATCAACGGACGAGACTCTTCACTGTAATTTTTTTGACACCTTCCGATTATATGTTCTCAGATCATGTTTGACTTGTGTATTAGAGAACCTTCCAAAGAAAAATTCACTTTCATCCTTTCCGGAGGTCTTTATTCGTGAGTGCAGGAACTGCCTTTCGAAGGGATCTACCAATCAAGTTGATACGATCATGAGAATCAACAAAGATGATCAAATGGGAGGTAAGCCTGAACCTGAGGAAGCTATACTCGAACCTAAGGAAACTGAGCTTGAACCAGGGGATGCAATGATTGAACCTGATGCGATCATGGAAAGCATCAAGAAAGAAGGACATTATGCCGAGCACAAACGTGATTGGAGGTTAAAAAATTCAGAGAAGGAATTGGAGGATTACTTAATCAAATGATCACTCAACCAGTTCGCGTGGGCTGGAAAGGAGAAGAGTTTAAAACCATTCTGGTTTTTAATTCAAGCCTTATAAAAAGCTTATAAATCCGAAGTCTTATAAAAGCTTATAAAGGGTTGTGATCATTTGTACTCTTTTTCCTTGTCCTTGATTTTTCCCATTGGGTTTTTCAGGAAAGGTTTTAATGAGGCAATTGATTCAAAAACTTTATAAGGCCCATTAATAAGCAAGGGATTTCGACCAAAGGAAAGGAATGCAGCTGAAGAGTCAAGGAGCCAAAGAGACATGCGCTGAATCTAGCCAAGAGTCATTCAACTCATTCAACTCATTTATTTTCGGTCTTGGTCTTCCTTAGTTAATGTTGCATTGTTTTTAACACATTCTAGTCTAGTTTTCTACAAAGTATTTCCTATAAATACTCTTGTAACCCCTTTGAGAAATAACAACCAACTTTTTATCTTCCTTTTTCTTTGAGAGTGATTCTCTTTGTTCTTATGTGAACATTTCGCTTTCTTAGTGTGCAATATCTAAGATATCAAACCGGTAAATCAAAAGTCATTCCGTAGTCTCTTGTGTGACCATTCTATCAACCAAAAGGTGTTGGCTTGTGTTGAAATAGATCATGTGGTGAGTTTAATATATTTGCTATTGGTTCTACACAAATCTTCATTCGGAGGTTCCACCGTCTATCTTCCTTTGGATCGTTTAAGATAGCATCAGGCATCAGGTTTAATATACCTTTTGTTGGGTCTACACGAGCCATCTGAAGCTTAGGATTATCACGTTACCCCTTGGAGTGAAAGGTCTTGGAAGGATTCTTGTCGAGACTGACCAGAATCGTATCAAGTGATATCAGAACACACTCTTCAGAAATAATATCTCTACAAATTGAGCTACCAATCTATTGGAGTTTTCTGGGTAATTAATATTTTTGTATTAATTAAATATATATTTATTTTATCAGTTTTAATCTTAAAACAAAAATTAATAAATCTAGATTAAAACAAAAAAACAAAAAAATAAATACTTAAAAAACAAAAACTAAATAAATCACCATTCAAGTTTTTAAAAAAAACCAAAATCTACAATAAAAATCAAAAACCAAAATCTAAAAACCAAAAACTAAAATCCAAAAACAATTAATAAAAACATTCATCATCTAAGGATTATGTGTAATTTGGTTGGAAAAAAAGGATTATGTGTAATCGAGAGTAATAAGGAACTTTCAAAATTTAAAACTATCTAATACAAAAACTTTTAAAAACTATCACTGTGGAACAATTTTCTCAAAAATTAATTACACGATGAGAATCTATCAAAATACGAGGCTAAAAATTACTTCTAATTAAAAGAGTGGTGACGTAATTGTAATACAAAGGGAGGTTGGTTATTTTGGACCTCCGGTTCAAACTACTCTGACACGGAAGATTTGAAATTCTCACAGTTTTCAAAAAAACAAAAAATGACTTATGTACTATATGCATTATGCATATGCTTTGGTATCTTACCTGTTTAAATTAACCTTGCTGTTATCCAAAGACTTGCGCCCATATCACAAGAATCGAAAAAGATTTTCAACTATATATTACAGAGCATGAATTGAATATAATATATGCCGGCGGGTTAAACTATTAAACGTGCCAATGTGTAACTCTCTAACAGTTAACAAAACTTTTGACCAGGGTGCTCAATTTCGAACCAAACCAGATTGAACCGAGAAAATTAACAAAACTAATTATAAGCTTTTAGTTGTTTTTTTCCTTTCGTGACGTTTAAATTAAAAACCTTATAAAAACCAGAGCAAGAGTAAACATAAATAATCTTATTCGTTAACAAAAAAAAAAAGGTTCCAAAACGAAGCTAAACTTTTGTGGAAGTCCACTTTAGTGCAGTGGTTTACTAAATTAATGTTCATTAATACTTTTGTACAAAGAAGTCTGGTTTTTGAATTCCATAAGATAAGATTTTTGCTGGTTATTGTAATAGATATGCATATATATATATATATATATATATATATTTATTGTGGATTTTTGTGGAATAAATGAATTGTTCGTTAAAAAAAAATTATCATTTTAATTGTTTACATAATTTGTAGCTGAAATATTAAAAAAAAAAAAAAATTCTATCTCCCGGTAAGAAATAAATAGTGATCCCAAATAAATATACAAACAAATTAAAGAAGCGTGTAAGGAAAGTGGAGTATACAAAAATATTAAAAAAGATACGCATCTTCTCGAATGATTATCTCAATGTGTTGGCTTAATTTTAAAATCTTATTATATAAAGTAAGATGCGTCAAAGTTACTAATTAACATGATCGTGACACGTGGCGAGTCAATCTCATTAGGTTTCAACATGTGTCATAGTTAAAAAAAATAAAATAAATTAAAAGTAAAAACAAAATGGAAAATGAGTTTTTTTTTCGATTACTAATACAATAAGGAAAATAAAAAAACGAAAAAGGTAAATAAAAGACGCATCAAAGTTAATAATTAACATGATCGTGATCGGAAAGATAATTAAGAAAATTAAGAAAAAGTAAAATAATTTTTTTTTATGTTTTTCATTTAATTTTAGAAGATTGTATGATCAATTACTAATAATAAAAGGAAAATAAAAAAATTAGTATTAAAAATAGAAAAGGAAAATAAGTTTCTTTTTCGATTATTAATACCAAAAGAAAAATTAAAAATCGAAAAGGTAAATAAGAAAATTAAGAGAATGAAAAATAAGTTTCTTTTATGTTTTTCATTTAAATTAAGAAAATTGTATGATCAATTACTAATATTAAAAAGAAATTCTAGATGCTAATGATATGACATTAGACGATGATGAAATCAATGAGGAGAAGGATATCAAGAATCATGTAGAGAGCCTTTTGATGCGAGTCTTAAGAAGCATAACTTCTCTAGAGAGCAGAGAGATCATATAAGGGAGATGAATGTGAAGAGAAAAAGACACTTTATTTGTTTGAAAAGAGTTAATGGAAAGATCGTTAACATACTCAAATGACTCAAATTAAATACCCAAGATTTTAACGCAGCGGAACAAAAAAAAATAGTTAATAAAGTGTGTGAACTATATGAGAAGTAGGGTTAATGTTGCTTAGAATCCGCAACAGATTCTGTGTTTTGAATATTTTAATTGAAAATAAATGAGAATTAAAATGAATAAATAATTTTTAGGTTTCGATTTTATGATTTTCATATATATTTTTAGTAGTGACCAGATTATGCTTTCTATTTTCTTAAAAAAATATTTTAACGGGTTTTAAATTTTATTATTTTCTTAAATTTTGTTATTCATTTAAGTTTCTTTTCGATTACTAATACAAACAAGAAAATATTTGATTATTTGTTTTTCTTTACAAATTATTCGATTTTGTTTTTAATTTATTTTTACGGATTTAAAATATTTTATTAAAAACTCGCATATATGAGGATCCTATTCTAGTTAATAATATAAAACCTACGCATAGTAGAGTAAAACCTCTATAAATTAATAATGTTAGGACTATGATATTTTATTAATTTATAAGAAATATCCTTAAATAGCATCAAAATAAATTTTTAACAATAAATTCATAATCATTGTTTTAAAAGCATTATAAAACACAATTCAACCAATGATAAAACAATTTATTGAATAAAATAGTTTAAAACACTAAAAATTAATTAATTTTTTAATTGAAAGTTAAAAATATAATATAATTTGAAACATATTTTTCTCCTAAAACATTACTTATTGTAAAATGGAAGTAATATATATAAATTATTAATTTATGATATTAATGGGATCATATATTTACATAAGAGTTTCAAAAAAGTTATTATCTTATTATCTTATCGAATTTTGCTAATTTTTACACTGGCCCGATTCGGAACTCACAAAATTTATTAATTTATAGTGATAATTAATTTATCGAGTATTAATTTATAGAGGTTCTACTGTATATGTGCATGTGCAAGGTATACACACACATCCGTGTATAAATACCGATCATAGTAACTCAACATTCTCTTCATCCAGTATTATTCAATTCAAATCAAATCTACTACATAAACCCCCAAAAAAAACAAAAGATCCAATGTTTTACTTCCTTCTTGCCTTAACCGCAGTTTTGGCTGCGACCGCAAGCGCCGGCGGACCAGTTCTCGACGTTGAAGGTAATCCCATATTAAACGGCAGTTACTACGTTATCCCCCACTTCTTCGGCGGTGCAGGTGGCGGCCTGACTCTCTCCCCACGTGGTGGCAACCCATGTCCCCTCTTTGTAGGGCAGGAATCTTCAGAGGACGACTGGGGCATTCCTGTAACTTTCTCAAACTGGAGGTCTAGAGTTGGGTTCGTTCCCGAATCATAGGACCTCAACATCGAGATGGACACCAAAGCTTCAATCTGCATACAGTCAACCTACTGGTGGGTCCATAATGATTGGTTCGTGGCGGCTGGTCCGAAGCCGGAAGGGTTCGGAGAAGATTCGTCCAAGGGTTTCTTCCAGATTAAGGAATCTGAATTTGGTGCTTACAAGTTTGCGTTTTGTCCTTTATGGCGCGAGTGCAGGGATGTCGGGATATTTGTGGACGAAAATGGCCTTCGGGGTTTGGCTTTAAGCTCTACGCCTCTGGACGTTATGTTCGTGAAATCTACTGGGGCTGAGACTTCGTCCAAGACTATGTCTATTATCTGAGAGGATAAAGAGTTATATTACTTAAACGACTAAAAATAAAAACTCTCTCTGTTTGATTTGTTCTTCTTCTTTTTGTCTTTTTTTTTTCTTTTTGTTCAACTCTCTCTCTCTGTTTGCTTTGTTCATCATATCTGGAATATAACATCTTTCCTTTTTTTCCTTTTTTAATTATCTCTCTAGGTTAAGATTCAATAATTTGGAAATTAAACCGAAAGATTTTATCTTTTTGGCCGATTATATACAATCTAATACCACACAACTTCTACAGACGATTGGTTTCATGCATATGTATGTGATCGAGTTAAATTGCTGAAAACAGAAGAAAATTAAATTACACGAATGCTACTAAGTGTTTTACAAAGTTCTTCAGTATATATATAGAGAGAAACAAAAATAGTGGCAACACAATGATATAATCTTGTAACAGAGTAGTTCCGATGAAAGTTGGATTTCTGGTGAGCAATAAGCCGTAATTGATTTCTCATTTTTAAATAATAAATTAAAGACCGTCTACATTAATCATATACGTTGGTATTATTATCATTTATCCCGCATCTCTGAAATATTTAGCCACGTCGCGAGATCCAAAAACTTTTCAATAAGTTTAATCTGTAATGAAGAACTTAAACTGCATATAATATATCCCGGAGGAAACACCTAAACATGCCATGTGCAGACCAAGAATCAAGTATTGACTATTTCTTGTATATGTTCAAGAAATGAAAGAGGGTAAGAGATGAGAGATATAACCTAAGACTGACAACAACAACAACAACAAAAGCTTTCTGGTGTTTCGCTGTTTCCTTTGTTCATCAATCTGGAATAAAACATATATACATTTTTTTTTTCTTAATTTTTTTTTCTCTAGTTAATTCAAATAAATTGGAAATTAAACAGAAAACTTTCTCTTTGTTTTTTTTCATGGATTATTGGAGATTTATAGAAAAATTATAGAGTAGTTAGAGTATTTATTTTTAAACAATTATGATCATATATGATGGGGTTTGATTGTACATGGTATACTATCCCATTACATCATAAAGACATTGTGAGTTTTTCAATCAAAGAAAGATACGGCGGTTACTCCAATACTTCCTCCCAAGTTAAAATGTGCAAGTTTTGTATGTCCAACTTGAACTATATATTGCCAACATCATCAAAGTGCTTAAGAGCTTAGTTTTCAAATCGTTAATGTCATTCTTTAAGAGGTGTCTTTAAAACTATATAGCCAACAACATCAAATTGTTCTATTCGGACGTGTCTACGAAACTCTGAGCGAGGAAGAGACCTCGTGGACCAACCAGAACGTGTATCTGCCATTCGATTGTAGTAGAAGGCGGCCTTACAGCCGCATCGATAGTCGCTGGTATAGACCCGAATACGTCATTTTCTTATATGGGAAGGCTTGTTGTTTGTTTGGTGGATGTGTGGGATTTACACAGGGAGCGTTAGGAAAACTCTACAGAGGAAATATCGTCCCCAGGTTAATCAATCATTACAAGTTTCATATCCTCTGGCTTTTTAGAACACTGAATCGATGAGTTTGACAATGTGTGTGTTTTTGTTTGATCAAACAGAACTCTCCGTGTGATCCGTGTATGGTGCATTGCTGCCTCCATTTCTGTGCGGTTTGCCAAAAACACCGTGAGATGAAGAACCGTCTTTCGGACAACTTTGTGATGCCCATGACCGTGGTTAACCCGCCGCCTGTTCAAGAGATGAGTGCCTCTAATGACAGACACCACCACCATGGCTCTGTCCCGGTATCGCACCATAGCTCTGATCTCGAGATGCGGCCATTGTAGTCAGTCTCAATGTTCCAACCAGATTCAAGGGTCTTGTTTTGTTCTGTTTTTGTATGGGACCTGATGGCTGGCTTAATGAGGAGGATGATATGTAAAACTGACTTGGTTTGTTTAAAATTGAATTAAACGATGTTTACTTCTACTAAAGAAATGAATTAGAACAGATCAGCAGCCTTCATACTTCTTTTTGAGACATGAATCGATATATAAATAAAGTACCCCAACAAAGAAAAATCGGAGTATGATAAAGTTTTTTTTTTTTTCTTTTTAAATGAGAATGAACTATATCAATTTAACTTCCCAAAAAATCGATATAGTTCATAATCATAAGTTGTAACGTTTTTTTACAACTCCTAATAAATTTTTTTTTTTTGGTCTATTTTTTGGGTTAGAATAGAAATTAAACAATTGTCTTCTTATTGGTTCATAATCATAAGTTGTAATGTTTATATGGTTGTTCGGAAGCATTTTGCGGGATACAAA
Source organism: Alliaria petiolata (assembly GCA_020283515.1). NCBI lineage: Eukaryota > Viridiplantae > Streptophyta > Magnoliopsida > Brassicales > Brassicaceae > Alliaria > Alliaria petiolata. The sequence goes on along the minus strand of JAHZTW010000001.1, from coordinate 189,292,906 downwards.
TGGGGAGCGTGTGTTCTTCAGGGTGGTTGAATTTCGAATTCCGGATTTGTCCTCTGAATAGATGAGTAATACTCGAGCTGGTGATGACTCGGGTCTCCGGACCATGAAATTACTAGCAGACGGATTAGACAACCTTCGGGAGAAACGAAAAAGAGTTTTCTCCGAAGATTTTCCGACGTCCAACTTAAGGGTGCACAACTAAAAACAAGTTTTTAGAATTTATCCTGATGGTGTATCCGAGAATAAGAAATGATATAATGACTTGGGTTTGATGATGTGTTACTTTAGAAATTTTTGTTTTTAGAATTGTTGCCTTATATTTATTTGGAAAAACTTTTTTGTTACTTTTTGGTTAGCAAATTACATGTATTTTTTGTGGATATATACTATATCAATATACTACTTTCTAATCAAAATTAACTTTGCAAAAAAAAATTGTGCTCTTATATGTTTTTAATCAAAAAATATCACTTTCATTTGGAAATTTGGTATACAACAAAAAATTAAATAACTAATCAATAAAATAATATTTTTTTCATTAAAAACTTAACCATTACGAATTCAACATAATTTAGATAAATGACAGTATTAAGATCTTATTTTATTTAAAGTATAAATATTAGCGGGAGGCACGGATTCGAATCCGCACATTAGTTGCCTCTGTTTTCTGCTGGAATGTAAAAGTGACTTGAGCAAATATAGATTTTCAGCTCTATATCGCATGAATATAATAGTGTAGCCGAAGATTGCTCTCATAGCCGTAATAACTTCATTCAAAAACTTGGTATAAACATCAAAACAAAAAAAAACATATAAAATATTTACCATGTGCGGGCGCGCGGGATAGAGTCTAGTAAGTTATTATTACACAAAATAACCAAAATTGGAAGCTGAATATTAAGCAAAAACATGTACTTAAACATAGCGTATTCTTCGTATCATAAACCGTGATATTTAGACTTATCCTACACTGTGATATCGCTCTTGAAGAACGACTAAGCTGTTTTTGTTAGTTGTGATATTTAACGTGTGATAGCGTTTTGAAAACATTTTATACTACATTATCCAGCCATTTCACCTTTTGTTTTCTTTTAATTTGATATGAAATTGGATTTTTTTAATAAAAAAAAAAGTTAACTGAATTTTCATTACAAACGGGGAACAAATAATAATCAAAGGCGAATTCAGTCTTTGAAGAAGAACAATTGAACAATGGGAAAGTTATGACCATAGAAGTATCCGTGTCCTTCATATTGATCCGTTCAAACTCACTCATTAGAGTTTGAAGTCTTGCTTCCTTGACACGATCGGCTCCTAGGTGACGAGTTTTGATCGCCTACTTGCAAGATAAGTGTTTCCGAGATGGATTGAAACAGTAATCCTATTGCGACATTATTCTTGTCGGAAACTATTGAACTGGGTACAATTGTTTCCCACACCTTATGAATTCGCAGCAGAACTTTCATCCTCATGGCCTATTCGTGTAGTTCGTTGCGTTTAGCATGGGGCATTGAATTGAGGAAAGAATGACTTCCTTTGGGCGAGGATGCGGGACGACGTCTCACATGGCTTGGTTACGTTACCCTTCTTCTCCGTCAAAGCTTCGCGATCAAACCTCCTTGTTTGATTGTTTTAACCTGACACTCTGATATCAAATAAAGTAATTTAATCAAGAACACAACTTTATAAGAATAATAACTCCTTATTAGGTTTAGAAAATATAACTCAAAAACTAAACCTTTGCTCTCAATATGTTTGTCACAACTCGACAATCATATATATATTTAGAGGCATTAGCACAGTTTTGCTAATTTCCTTTTTCTATTAGAAATAAAAAAACTACTCTTTTATATTCCTAATGATAATAAAAGATTTCATTTTAAGTCTATCCTATCCTTAATCGCAACTTGGTTTATGTATCTTAGACTTCAAAGAATGTTGAAGATTATCGAACAAATATTCTATAACACGATACTTTGATGATATTAATTAAATGATTTATGGGAAATGTTTTATTTCCAACTCAATTCGCTTGGTTGGTGATACTACGTACGAGGAAGGCCTAGTACACCACCTAAATTGACTCTGCAACTCAGGCTTTTCTAAAGTAGTTTAATCATATGTAATTCCATTTCTCTCAAAAACCAAAGAAGCAGTCATTGTAAGATAAAGAATATAACCATAGTGTTTGAATAATAAACCAAATAACCATGTCACACTGTGAAATGTCTAAACTATCCTCAATTCAACATTATTTATATTCTATTTTCAATATCGGTACATACTATGTTACAGATTAGTATTTTCAATATCAGTACATACTATGTTACATATTACTATTATGTGTAAAATATAGTTTACCGGTATCAAAAATGCATAAGTGTATAGTAAATATACAGTAGGTTACATTTTACATTTGGCAACGTATTATACCACAACTATGAGGAATATATTTTACTGCGCGAGTCAAAGAGCGTTCGACAACGTACTATACTACAATTATGAGGAATACACTCGACAATGTACTATACTACAACTATTAGGACAAGAATGAAAGGAAACTATAAATGTGTTTCATATTGGTATGTGTACATGATGAGAAATTCTAAATATCCTCACTTGTTTTCGTCATTACTGTGCGTATTCTATGCTAAGTGACCGTCATTGTACTATATATTAATATTATAAATTAGTTTTATTTCAAATAGATTAAATATGTGAAGAACTACCATTTCTATTCTATTTTCCCAAATAATAGTATATGACTATGTCGTACAAGTTTTCTATTTACTTGAATAAAAATAGTATTTCACATAGTTGAAATATTTCAAATTAAACTATTCGATAATATCTTATTATATAGTACAATATTGACGGTTGTTTTTACTTGAATACGTGTGCTGTTCTGTAAATCTCTAGCCTTTAGTTTTTACTGTTTTTAATTTGAGGATATTTTCGTATATATTGTATAGAATATACAGATAACACTATAACATCACTTTTGGTATGGTTACTTTCTCCATTATACTTCTTTTATGGTTAGTTTTGCTAGTTTTCCATTTTAAAAAGCAAAAAAAAAAAAAAAAAATAAAAGAAAACGAGTTATGGATATATACGTGTGTTTACTTTCATGGTATAAAAAATTGGCGTTTAAAAAATAAAAAATGTTAACGAATTGTGGTCAATTGGATTCGAATCTTCTTAGTTCTTACTATGATTTCAATTATGTTTTGTTACATTTTAATATTTAGTTTTTCATAGATGCTGAAGATTAATTTGAACTTCCGTTTAGGATCTTCCAGTTATAAAAAAAATGTAGTAAAAAATTAAGCAGGAGATTTTACTTATTTTTTCTTTGTCATCGGATTGTCTCCATCAATTTATTAGAAATAACAAGTTCGACTACACCCTCACAGATCGAGAATGTGTAGTACCATTCACATCTTCTAACAACACCATAGCAACATCCGCAGGTGGAATATCAAAACCATGAAAACCAAAAGACAAAAAAAATGCATAGTTCGCTAAAACCGTCCGTTAGACGATTAGCCTCTCTATACACATGAGTAATGCGGACTATTCAATCCCTTGATAAAAAGCCATAGCATAAGCGTAATAGAAAAGACAGTGGATGAGCATCCCTAATCCATGTCGTAAGAAACTCGACCACAATCTTCGAATCTACTTCAATCTCTAACTGACGCACCCTTCGCTCCCACGCGATATAGAGACCATAGTACACTCCCCACAGCTCCGCTAACGGCGCCGAACATACACCAATGTTTAGAAAGAAACCACTACACCATTGTCCCTCCTCATCTCTAAGTACTCCACCCGCTGCAGCTGGTCCCGGGTTCCCTCTCGAAGCACCATCCGTACTCATCTTCATCCAACACTCTGCGGGTGGAGTCCAGGAAATAAGACACTCCACTCTACTTCCCATATATGTTGGACCCCTGATTTTGGAGTTAGTGTCAGTTACTTCCTTTGCCAAATCCTTAATGAATCTAACTCTATCCCGACATCTTCGAATGGTCCCTAACACATTTCCACATCGCCATTTTCATCCCAACCACACTGCCATCGCAAAAGCTGTATACCAAGGAGCACCTCCCATATATGAGTCTTCCCCTAAATTCGCATATAACCACTCCAGTAAAGATTGCGTGAAGAACTCTCGCCTCCTTCTCGCCGGAATGATTCGCAACTATATTCCCATCATGGCTGGACAATCCCTAAGAACATGAAGAATTGTCTCGTCTCCTCCACGACAGACTTGACAAACGCTTGAGTCGCTCAAGTGTTGTCGCCATCTCTCTATATTCGTCATGATTGCTTGATTAACTACAAGCCAAAGGAAAACCATAACTCTTTCAGGTCCCACCACGTGCCAGACCCGCTGAAATAAAGCTTTCATATTCTGTTTCGGATTCTCATCTCGTGTCAAAAAACCATATGCCGACCGAACCGTGAACTCCCCGTTTTGCTCCGAACCCCATGATACTCTATCTCTGGCCCCTGTGATATAATCTACGACCATCCCTGCGAACCGTAGCCGGTTATTTACTGAGATGTAGGGGGTAATCTGATCTAAAGCCCAACCGCCACCATTCTGCCATAGATCCCGAACTGTAACATTCGACAAATCTGCAGGTAGCACTGCAGTGGCTTCCTCGACTAATGGTGTACTTAACAGCCATTTATCCTTCCAAAAATGGATGTCACGGCCATCTCCAATAACCCAACTAATTCCCGGGATCACAACTTCTCGCATACCTATCAGCAAGCTTCTCCAAGTCGAAGACCAATTCCCTTTCCCGGTAAACCATTTTATATCTCTCACATCCTGAACTTTATACTTACCCCTCACCACTTTCGCCCATAAACTGGTGTTATCATGCAGCAAACGCCAGCCCAATTTAGCAATGAGAGCCTTATTCATGTCGTGTGTTAGCCTGATTCCCAAGCCCCCCTCATCCTTAGGACGACATACTTGCTTCCAAGAGAGTAGATGCTGGTGTCTCTGTTCTATAGTATCTCCCCAGAGAAAAGATCTCGAAATTTTGTCTAACTTGCTCAATATTGACGTCGGCAAGACTATAGTACTCATGGTGTGTACCGGAATGGATGACAAAACAACTTTCGTGAGCGTGATCCGCCCGGCAAAACTCAATATTCTCCCTTTCGAGCTTGCTAGTCTCGATGAGACTTTCTCCAATACTTCTCCAAACGTATCTTTGTTGATTCGTTTCTGTAACACTGGCATACCGAGATACTTTCCTAATTCCCGCGTAGCTCCAATACCACTCTCAGCACTAATCTGTCTTCCCATCTCGCGACTTACATTCTCAGAGAAGTATATTTTTGATTTCTCTAGGCTCACCTTCTGTCCTGACGCATTGATATATCATGGTTTTTACCCATTTTTGGACCATGATATAAGTGTTTTTATAGAGTCTTTTGGCTATTTTCGAGTCTATATAGAGTTTTTACAGGTTCAGGTACAATTGGAGATAAATTGGAGATTTGGATACATTTTGGAGCTTAGTGGAATGAAGTCGGATAGAAGACACAATGAGTGTCCAGTTTTTGAAGCGAGAAGTTTCCAGTTTTTGAAGAAAAGAAAATCTCCAAGACTTTTCCTAATCTTCCAAGGAATTGAAGATGCAAACCTAGGCCTATAAATATAGTTGTCAAAGCCATTGGTTAGGCATAATCTCATACTTTAAGAATCATAGAAGTTTAGGTTTTTGGAGAGAAGAATTTGACTCCTTTAGAGCAGATTTGGAACTCCTTTATTTTCTTCTATTGATTTCTTTTATGCTTTCTATTCAAATAATGATTTCTGTTTTATTGATCATGTCTGAGTAGTTTGCTTGTTAGGTTTATGGTTTTTCAAAGGTGATTGATGAATTGTTAGGTCGAATTAAATTGTTAGGATAAAATCATTAGAGTTCTTCATCTGGATTTGTGTTTAAAGCTTATTCTAGCTTCGCGACCTAGAATCTGATCTTAGGTTAATTAATAGATGCGAGAGTATTATTAATTGCATGAACTAATGTTAGATGAGCAAAATACCTATTCGCAAAGAGATTTGGTTTAGGGATTTTGTGAACAATCGAACCTGAACTTTAATGCTTGTCTGGATTGATAGGATTTGCAAAGAGATTTGGAATTATAGAGTTTAGACATAGAAAGTCTTCGCAGCGAGATTTGGTTGATTTTATTGTTGTGTTTCGAGTTCAAGAACGGATCTTAATAATTTCCTAACATTCTGTGTAGACCTGCAATTTAGATCACCTGAGAATTTGCCTGAACCTAGCGCCTTAGTCTCCTGATTTTAAGAACCTATTTCGTGATTACTAGTTTATTTCTTGCTTTAGTTTACTTTCTTATTATTTGATCTAGCATAATTCGAACTTAGAAACCTTAGTGTAGCATCTACTTCCCTTGGGATTTCGATACCCCTTATACTACGATTGCATTTGCTGTGCACTTGCAGTAGTTTTATTAGGATAAAACCTGAGCCCTATCAAGCTTTTGGCGCCGTTCCCGGGGAAGTAATAGCTGCCTACGGAATCTAGTACTAGGATTTTGACTAGGTTTTGTTTTTATTTTTGTTACTAATTTAGTTTCCTATCTTTTGTTTCAGGTGCATGCCCAGTACCAGAAGCAACAAGGAAGAGGAACTAATCGCACTGAACCAGGAACTAGGCCGTCTCGAACGTACGAACCGCAAATCTGCCCGAGCGTCGATCGACACCACTAGCATCGATCGACACCCTGCGCAGACTGAGATGGCAGAACCTGTGATCATGATACGCAACGAGGCAGGCGACTTTGTTGACCTACAAGGCAATAGAAGGAACGCCCAAGGCCAGAGACTTGATGAGGCTGGCGCCGTCATCATAGAACCAGCGATGCAAATCGCCCCTGCAGAAGCTGGACGTGGAAGAACGATAGGCGAGTACAACCGCCCAGACCAGTTCTATGCTAATAGAGCTGCGATCCGTCCTCCTGCATTTCAAAAGAACGACTTCGAGCTGAAGCCTGCCTACCACACATTGGTGGCTCAGCATCCCTTCCATGGTCTTCCTAATGAGCATCCGATGGACCACATTGAGAGATTTGAGGATCTCAGATCAAGCATCAAGGCTAATGGAGTGACCTATGATTATCTCTTCTGCAAGCTGTTCCCTTACTCGCTTGCTGGAGATGCATCATATTGGCTGAAGCAGCTTGATCCAGGATCCTTGACCACTTGGGAAGATACAAAGAATGCATTCTTATGCAACTTCTTTGATGACACGAGATCAGAAGAGCTGAGGACGAAGATCATCACATTCTCCCAAGGACCCACTGAAGCATTCAAGGCTTCTTGGGTGCGATTCAAGGCTTACCAGAGGGACTGCCCACACCACGGTTTCAGCGAACCGCAGCTTATCGGTATCTTCTACCGAGGGATTGATTGGAGGTACCATATTGCTCTAGACGCTGCGAGCAATGGCAACTTCAACACCAGATACCCGCAGGACGCAGTTGTGCTTATAGAGAATTTTGCCTCTTGTAACAACACCAAAAATGCAGATTTTGAGAGAAGACAAAACGCTGGAGTAACTGGAAGAAACCAAATTGCTGAAGTCAACAGGAAGCTAGATCTCTTGGTGGGAAAGAAGCAAGTCCATTTTGCTAATGAAGTGGAAACTTTTGAGCCTGAGGAAGAAGAAGTTAACTACATTAATGGAGCTGGTTTTCAAGGTCAAAGATTTGTCAATCAGCAAAGCTATGGTTCTTCCTACCAGAAGCCTTTTCAGAACAACAACTTCAACATAACTTATGGTTCTTCTTCTTACCAGAAGCCTCTTGCGCAAGACAACAAGGTGGAGTCTATGTTGGAGCAAATCTTGGAAGGACAACAGAAGTTGACAGTGGACTTCAATGGCAAGATTGATTCACTGTATCAAGATCTGAATGGAAAGATTGAAAGCATAAATTCTCACATGAAGAAGCTGGACGTTCAAGTTGCTCAAACCGCAGAAGTTGTTCATAGGCAAGAAGGTTTCCTTCTAGGGAAAACTGATACCAATCCGAGACGCCATGTGAATGCCATCACGATTCAGAATGGAAGAAGCCTTCAACCAGTGCTGACAAAGGGCCTGAATGCTGAAGAAATCGTGGAGTTTCATGCTGATGATGAAGATGTTAAAGTTGCATAGCAGGTGTCGATCAACACCACTGAGTGTCGATCGACACCAGTAGAGGAACTCAGGGAATCGGGCTCGATCGAAAAAGCATCTTCGACACAAGAAGCCTGTGTCGATCGACATCTCCATAGTGTCGATCGACATCTCCATAGTGTCGATCGACACCCTACCATGACCTCGCTGGATTAACCTGAACCTTCCAAACTTGAAGAGGAAAAGGTGTATAAACCAAAAATACCCTATCCCCTGCCTCCCAGAAGATCTAAACAGGAGAGAGAGGAAGCTAGATGCAAGGAAATGATGGATAAGCTGATGGTTGAGTTACCCCTAGTTGATGCAGTGAGATTTTCACCTGCATTAAGAAGATATGTCAAGAGAATGGTTGTCATTGGTCTGAGTCCTGAGGAAGGAGCATTGCTTACCAGAGAAATGAATGCAATTCTCTTGAACATAGTTCCAAGGAAGAAGAAGAAGGTGTGGGTTTCTGAACAAGTCAGTGCTGTGATTCAGAGGAGGATTCCAGAGAAGTTACCAGATCCAGGGAACTTTGTGCTAGATTGCTCAATCTCAACAGGAAGGTTTCCTCGCTCTCTCTGCGATCTAGGTTCAAGCATCAACTTGATACCATACTCAGTTGCTGTTCGACTTGGAATGACTGTTTTCAAGCCAACCAGAATCTCCCTTGTCCTAGCTGATCGATCAAAGAGAATCCCAGAAGGTGTTCTAGAAGATGTTCCCCTGAAGATTGAAGGCTGCATGATTCCTACAGATTTTGTGGTTTTGAAGTATGATGAAGAACCTGCAGATCCTCTTATTTTGGGAAGATCATTCTTGGCTTCAGCTGGTGCCATTATTGATGTGAGGAAAGGGAAAATAGAGCTTGACTTGGGTGATGTTGTCATGAATTTTGACATGGACAAGTTAAGAGGACCATCCACCATTGATGGTCAAGCTTTTTCAGTAGAGATGTCCGTGGAAGAAGATCCAATCAAAGAGGATTCAGATGACATTGCCGCTAGAAATGACAAGGAGCTGGATTCTAAAGAGCAAGTGAACAAAGAGGCTGTTCCAGAGGCATTGGATGGAAATTTTGAGGAAGTTGTGGAGCTTGAAGACTGGGGTGGAAATGATCATATCTTCAGGACTATGAGCAGCAAGGATGTTCAAATCAATGACAAGTTGATGGAGGAAGATGCGTTCATCATGGAAGCAAGGATTGCAGAGCTGAGTTGCAGAAAAAGCACAGAAACTCGAGCTGCAAGCTTGGTGTCGATCGACACCACTAGTGTCGATCGACACACTTCACGGATCACACCAGAAGTCGCTTCCAATGCTGCAAGTCCATCATCTTTGGTCAAACAGACGACTCCACATCCTTCAGCTCAGAAACCTCGAAGGAAGCAAAGGTATGCATTTCCTGGAATCAATTCCAAACCCCTTGATCTTGTCAATAAGAACTTCAAAGGTTCAAAAGCTGCTTCACACTTATGCAAGTCACAAGATTCTCGTAGAAGGCTTGGTGTTTCTTTTGATGATGCTGCAGGAAAACGAAGTGTCCCACCCGAAGTCAAGTCCCACCCTGCTGCTGTTCCTCAAATCCTTGGGCGATCTCATGCACTTATTGCTTATACACCACAGACGAAGGTAAGTCTTCTAACTGGTCTTTTCTGTTGTTTCTAATCTTTCTTTTAGCCATCTTCGGGCTTAATAACACTGGGGACAGTGTTGTTTAAGTATGGGGGAGGTGATTACTGACTTTGTGTTTTGTTTTTAGAGTCAATTGAGTCAGTCAAAAATTTTAGGTTATTGAGTCAAAATCAGTTGGAACTTTCAGTTTTTCTAGGAACTAACCACAGGAAGTTGACACTTGAAAGAACCATTGCTATAGTAGTTGACTGCAGGTCTTACTAAGAATAAAGCTGCAAGTGGAATCAGTCTAACAGGGCGAGTTCAGATCCCCTTATAAGAACTAGGTATGCGCAGAACTTGATTCCTCTTTCAGTCTGAACAGATAGACCATTGCAGTCTCTCCTTGATCTTCCCTTGAGAAAAGAAAAAGAAAAGAAAGAAAAAGAGTTTAAGTCTGGGAATAGTGCCGTTGTCATGAGTCTGTCTCCTCACAAGGAACAATATTAGTGATGCTCTTGAACACGTCTCCTCACAAGGAACACAAGTAGAGAGTAGCACTATTTCCCGAGATTTCAAAAGAAAAGAAGAGTCAATGAAAAGATCTTAGAACACCCTGAAAATGGGCAGCAGTTGACTAAGGGAAGAGAAAATATGAGAGCTGTATGAAGAGTATCTTGTTCAGACACTAAGGAAGGGCAAAGAATCTGTAAAGTTCTGTGGCAATACCACTGTTAGAGTTCGAAATGTTACCAAGGAAAGGATCTGGATTCAAACTGGGAGATTGCTAAGCTTGGGGTAAGTATGCTAAAATATTACCTAAGGTTGGCTCTATAGTATGTGGATTCAAGAGTGTTGGTTCGAGGTGGCGTTTTGAAGGTTAGCTGGATATTTCGGTTTTCAAACCTCAACTCTATACTTGGTTTCTGTTTTGCTTTCTCCAATACTTCTCCAAACGTATCTTTGTTGATTCGTTTCTGTAACACTGGCATACCGAGATACTTTCCTAATTCCTGCGTAGCTCCAATACCACTCTTAGCACTAATCTGTCTTCCCATCTCGCGACTTACATTCTCAGAGAAGTATATTTTTGATTTCTCTAGGCTCACCTTCTGTCCTGACGCATCACAAAACCTTTCTAGCACTCTCTGGATTACTCTAATCTGTGTTACTGAGGCTTCTGCGAACAATATCAGATCACCTGCAAAACATATGTGAGAAAGTTTTGGCCCTCCACGAGAGATAGTAATAGGTTTCCACTTCTTTCGCTCTATCGATTTTTCCACTAGATGGCACAGTCTTTCCAGGCATAGTACAAACAAATAGGGAGATAGTGGATCTCCTTGTCTTAACACACGCTGAGGTTTAAAAGCGTCTGTTTTCTCCTCATTCCATAATAGACTCATCGATGGACCCGAAACACAATTCATAATCCATCTAATCTAATCATCTGGTAGCCGTGCTGACTGAAGTGTATCCTCTAGAAAGTCCCAGCTTATCTGATCTTATGCCTTTTCTAGATCCAATTTTAACAGCATTCATCCCTTCCTGACCTTCTTCCGTTTCATCAAATGCATCGCTTCGTGCACAATTACTATATTATCCGTGCTCAGCCTACTCGGAATAAAGCTTGATTGTGCTGGACCTATGAGTTTTGTTATCACACTCTTCAACCTCATCACCATTGCCTTTGTTATTGTCTTGAATAAGACATTACAAAGGTTAATCGGTCGGAATTGCATAATCTTCTCGGGTTTAAGACATTTGCAATCAAAACCACAATAGCATCATTCGTTCCTTCTGGGAGTATGCATGTATTGAAAAAATCCAGGACAAAGCGAGTGACCGAGGCTCTACCATCTCCCAACACTCATGATAAAACACAGGTTGATATCCATCAGGGCATGGTGCTTTATACTTTCCCATACTTCTTACCGAACTCTCCACTTCTTTCGCCGAAAACAGTTTACTCAAATTCCTCAGCTCCTCCCGGCTCAATGGAGTAAAACCCTCTGACGGCAGCCGATCCACTATTGGTTCCACATCCTCCATAGAATATAGTCTCGTATAATACTCAATTGCCAGTTTCTCTAAATCCTGCGGAGAAGATACCCATCTACCCTCATCATCCCGAAGCATTTTGATACGATTCCTCCTTCTTCGCACAATCGTAGACGTGTGGTAGTACTTTGTATTTCTGTCCCCTAGCACAATCCACTCTCTCGGGCTTTCTGGAACCAAATTATCTCTTCCTGCTCCAGAACTATATCAAATTCTTTTAACAACTCCGCCTCCTTAGCCAATAGATCGTCTGTTTGAATGAGCTCCAGCGAGTCCTGGGTCATTTTTATTTCATTAAGAAGCCTCTCCTTACGCTGATGGACATCTCCAAAGACCTCCCTATTCCATCTTTGTAATTTCCCTTTCAGCGATTTCAAGGCTTCTGGCGTTGTTTGCTCACTGCTCCATGAGTTCGCCAATAGCTCCTTGAAACCAATATGCTTCAACCAAGCTGCTTCAAATCGAAAGGGTCTTCGACTTGGATTTCCCACCACACTCGGCTCAAGTTAAATGAAAACGGGAGCGTGATCTGAGGAGAGGAAAGGTAGATGAATAATCAAAGCTTCCTGCCACTTCAGTCTCGCGTGAGTACTACATAATACTCTGTCTAGTCGCTTTGCAATATAGTTCCTCTCCATTCTCCCTCTCTTCCAAGTGAACTTATTTCCCGTGAATCCCATATCCAGTAGGGAGAGATCATTTATCCATTCTTCAAACGCCAATGAATCTGAAGATAAACGACCATTACCTCCCGTTCGCTCGTCAAACCGAATGATTGTATTAAAATCTCCTCCAACTATCAACGGCTCATCAATATCTTGAATAATACTGTTTAGCTGCCCCCATAAACCACTCCTACTGCTAACAGTTGGAGCTACATACACCACAATTAGGTGTATTCTCTCCTCCCCATTAACCCTTGTGCATATATGTACTGCTCATCCGATTTGATAATAGAAACTTTCCCCACATCAGATCGCCATAGTAGCCCCAAACCCCCGCTTTGCCTTATCGAGTCAACTCGAAACGAGTTATCAAACCCCAACCCCTGGCATATATTCCGAGCTCTCTCACCTCCTGCATGCGTTTCAAAGATTGCTAAGATATCCGTCTTCCACTTTTACATAATATATCGAATTGATCTTCTAAAGTTGGGTTTGTTCGCCCCCCGACAATTCCACATTAGACAATTCATCAATATTTCAACAATTTTGATCAGGTGGAACACCGGGGCTCCCTGTTATGCTCACTGCGATCCCATCTCCTCCTCCGATGGGTCTCGACTCCGATTCATCTCTCCTAGCGTACCATCTCTTTCCAGAGCAAGCAAAGGTTTATCTGGCACCTTCGTCGGCGATATACTCTTCCCGCTCCCCTCCTCCATTTCTTCCGACGCATTCACAAATGATCCTCCTGTTCTCCCCACATTTCCTTCCTCAATTCTGAATCGTTTCCCAGACTCTTACGCTCAAGTTGCCAAAGACTAACCCCTTGTGGGCCTGGCAACCACCTGTTTCGATTTAAGTTTGTTTCCCTCTGTGGGCTTTTTAAATCCGGCCCGCTTCTCTCTCGGCCCAATTATAGCCCCATTCTTTCTTCCTTCGAAGGTCACTCCCAACGATCGTGCCTTGCCGTGTCCCTCACTCCTTACTTTTTCAATTCTACGACAAATATTCACATTTTCCTTATCCACTGCTTCCGATGTCTCAACTTCCCTTGAATCAGAGATATCCGTATCCACTCCCAACCTCCCAAATCTATTTGAAATCTCAATATTCTCTGGTTGGATATTCTTTGAGATTTCCTGAAGATTCCTTCCCAAATCGTTTCCTAATGATCCTGCCACAAAGACCATCGTAGACGGCGGTGACTCAGCCCTCCTCGGCGACCTTTGCACCGTCTGATAACCATCCTCCGAGATATTCAACGCACTTGCAATCTCAATCCTCCTCTGTGAAGCTCTTGTCATAGCTGCCTCCGCAACCACCTTCGGGCAAGAATGGACAAGATGACCGTACAAACCACAACTGGAACAAATGCTCGTCAGCCCCTCATATGACACAAAATACATATCCCCATTTATCACCACTATGCCTTTTAGCGGTATTGCTATATTCACTTCCACACATACCCGTGCGAACCTTGCCCGCTCAAAGTTCAACGTCGTGAGATCCACTTTAATCGGTTTTCCCAGCCCTTTAGCTATCCCCATAAGGATCGTTCTGTGGTAGAAGTTAGTAGGGAGGTTCGACAATCTCACCCACACCAGAGTCGTGGTAATCTCGCTTCTTAATTGATCAAAGTCAGGGGACCACGCTTGAACCATCAAGTAGCTTCCGAATGCTCTCCATGGGCCTCCCGTCAAGGCCGCCAAATACTCCTCCTCTTTCTCAAAGCGAATGATAAAGAATTGCCTAGGTAAATCGATCACATACATGGCTCCTTGAGGTTGCCACATCTCTCTTAGCTTTCGACTTAAGACCGGAATAGTGATATTTCTCCCCAACACTTTGACAATCATGCACTTCTTCCATAACTCGTTCATCACCTTCAAAACATCACTTCCTATCGTAATCTCGGGCTCTCCATCTTCTCCCTGTGGGAACTGTACTATCACCCTCGCTGCCACATACGCATCATCCAATAAATTTTCCGGCGTTGGTATGCCCCTACGTTTATACCCCTCACCTTCGTAGCCTAGGAGCCAAGACTATCTGGCGGGTCTCCTGGTGGCCTTGATCTCTCCCTAATGTCCGCCATGGTCGCATCCTGGTCTTTCTCCCCCTCAAAACCCTAGTTTTGCCCTCGCTCTCCATTCTTTTCTTTAAAGATAAGAAATATTCATTTAACTAAACTTGTTTTGATGATTTTTAGGGCTTTAAATCGCTCATAACAAAATCAAAAAGTATTCTATTTAAAATTTAAAATTGTTTTTTTCTCCAAATATGGTAGAATTGCAAGCAATAGTTAAAATTAGCTCGCTGCCTACAAATTTACATGTGACAACACTTTTTTTAAGCTGTCTACTTTTTTGCCGTAATTTTATTATAATGTTTTCTATTTTGCTAATTAATAATTTCCAAAATGGTAAAACTCGTTAGGTAAAGGTAACAAAAACAATGATTTGTTTTCTCACAACCATTTATATCAACACGAGTTCGTTAAAAGTTGAAAATGTGTAGAAAGCTTGTTGCCAAGCTGTATAAAGTTATAAACACATACGAATTTAATTCCTGATTCCATTCTTGACCTAGAAATGTCTACCAGTTTCTTAGCTTTTTTTGTGCCATTTCCTTACAATTTGCATCTGGTATTAACCCTCTGATTTCTGATTTTGCCTTGATATATGATTTGAGTCCCCGTGTGCTAGTAGCTGAGCAGCTGGCGGTTGCTGCTCTAATTCTCACGCCGATGGCTCTCTTCTTTGAGAGGTATAACCCTGCTTTTCTTTTTGATTACCTCTTTGTAAATTGTCTGTTTATGCTGTGTTGTTGTTTGTATCTATGACTAACAGGAACACAAGGCCCTCCCCATAACGTTCAAAATTTTTTGTCTGATTGCTCTCATGACCATATTTGAGTAAGCTTGTTTTTTCCTTTAAAGTAATTTTTACGTTCTCGGTATTGGAAGTTTTTTTTTTAACGTACATGAATCTATTGTGTGTTACATATACAGGCCCCTAAGTGAGCAAAACATGTATTACACTCTCTGTGGCAAGGCGTAGGTCCTTGGAACCGCTGTTACTTTTTCTGGAGCTATGATGGTGGCATTCTACAAGGGGAGGGTGATATGAGGACGGAATACAAATCCAAGGACGGGATACCAATTGATGAACACATATTGGGAGGAGCTGTAATGCTTGTGACCAGCTGCGTGAGCTGGGCGGTGTACAGGATATTCCAGGTTAGATTTTCTCGGCAATCAATTATGGTAGAATTGTAATTGTTTTTTCTTGTCGTTTTGGTTTGGGATTTTCTCGCAGGAAAAATTATTAGCATTGTACCCTGCAAGGCTTTCCATACTGGCTATCATGTGCGTACTTGGCATGATCGAGGCTAGTATCACAACTATGATTTGGGACAGAAAGATCTCGGTGTGGAGATTCAGTCCTGATATTAGAATGATGGCTCCTCTAATTGGGGTAAGTGTGATAAGAATCATACTTCATTCTCTCTTTATCGACTCTTGAACCACCGATTACAATGACTAACACAAGAACAAACCTCTTAACAACTCCTAACTCTCCAAAGCCAAAGGCTCCCCCTAACAAAATGGTCAAAGACCTTAATCTTTTATCCCTCCTCTCTACTTACACTATTCGAGTGCTTATCAATTTTATTGACACAACATGTCTCTCTCTTTTCTTACAGGGATGTTTTTTAGTTGCCGAGTATTGCATAGTGGGGTGGTTGCTGCCCTAATTCTCACGCCGATGGCTCTCTTCGTTGAGAGGTAACCCTGCTTTCTGGTTCCTGAATATCAAATGATGGTAGTAGTGACACATTAGCTTAGACTAGTATCTTTCTCAGACTATTCTTATAGCATAAAATAAATTTAAACTAATTATAATTTATATTTAGATTTAAACAAATTTTAATGAAAATCCTATATTCATCCCTAACAAGTTTGAGTTATGTCTCTTGTAAAATAGCTAACTCAACTCAAATTCCAAAATCATGAAAAAATGTGCTGATTTAGATTTTGAGTTAGTATTTTTTTGTTCTTATTAAACGTTTATTTTTTTGCTTTATTTTTATTATATTTTTGCTAATTTTTTTCTTTTTTCGTTTTGAATAATATATATTTCCAATGGTTCTTACACTAAATTATATATTGTATATTATATTGGTGCTTTTGGTTAATGTTTATTGCCAAATATATACATTTACGGTTAAAAATGTATGATCTGATTTTTTTCTTAACTTTAAATATATTTACTTATAAAAATTATTCGTTTGAATTTTTGTCTTGTCACCAGAACTTTGATCTTTTGCATGTTTTTTATCATTGGATAATATTCAATGGAACGTCTAATTCGTGTAGGTGATCGGATTTTTTGCAAAATGGGTTTCTATTAAAAGCAAGTAACCATACGAGCTATGACAGTGCAAGAGAAACGAGAGAGTTAGGCAAGAGTTTAATCTAGTCGTTTTTTTTGTCACAATCTAGTCGTTTTTAAAAACTAACAAACATAGTAGAGAAAATAGAAAAGAGAAGGAGCATATTGATTAGGAATTTGAATGTCCATGACCTCCACGCCCTCTTCTACCATGCTTTCCTCGACCTCCAACCGTAATCCATATATGTTTGGTAATGTGAATATTTTATTAAGGTAAACAATTACAAGTATATATACTAGTACAAAGAAAATAATAACAATTAACTAATTAATTACAAGTCCTTAAGGTTTCTATTTTATTGTCGTCTACACGTCCCCTCAAGATGAAGTGATCTCTGTAACTCCAATCTTATTTCGTGCAGACTGAAGGTTGATCGTGGGAGTGCCTTTGTCAAAGCATCAGCAAGTTGGTCCTTCGTAGAGACATGTGAAACTCGTAGAGATCCTGCTTGTACCTGATTACGAATGAAGTGATAATCCAGCGCTATATGTTTCATTTTGGAATGAAAAACTGGATTAGCACTGAGGTATATTGCTCCAACATTATCACAGTAGATGACCGGAACAGATGGTATTTTTATTTTGAGTTCCGTGAGGAGATTGCAAATCCATCGTACCTCTGCAGCCGTATTGGCAATTGCTCGGTACTCGGCTTCGGTGGATGATCTCGCGACGCTGTTTTGTTTCTTAGATGACCACGAGATAGGATGCCTCCCAAGGTAGATGATGTAAGCATTTGTAGATACATAATCATCCATATCTCTTGCCCAATCGGCATCTGGAAAAGCATGGAGGGACAACATATTTTTTTTGGGAAGAAGAATACCGTGTGTTGTTGTCCCTGCAAGGTAACGAAGTACTCTCTTTGATGCCTGCCAGTTATCAGTTGTTGGTATATGCATGAATTGTGAGAGATGATTGACAGCAAAGATGTCTGGCCTAGTGAACGTGAGGTATTGTAGACTCCCAACTACCAAACAATATTCAGAGGCATCATCTAGTGTTGTGCCCGAGAGAAGAGTAAACTTCGGCGAAGCAGGTAGTGGGGTGGAAACGGTTTTAGCATCTAACATGTTGGTCTTGGTAAATAGATCCATAATGTACTTGCATTGCATTAGATGGAGACCTTGGCTGGAGCGGGTAACTTCAATGCCTAGGAAGTAGCTCACATCGCCAAGATCTTTGAGAGAGAATCTATCAGCTAAGGAGGCGAGGACCTGAGTAACAGTGTTGGTGTTTGTTACCAGTGACAATCTAAGCTGCATGGAATCGGAAGCGGGTACGCGGAAACGGAAGCGATCGGAAACGTAAAAACGAATTTTAAAAAAAATTAGGAATCGGGTACGTGTTGGAAACGCATAAGCGTATATATATATATATATATATATATATTAAAATACCAAACATAAAATCATATATATGTATATTAAAATACCAAACATAAAATCATATTAATGAAAAATGTTTTAAATAACAAAATCCAATGCATAATTTAAATATTGTAACTCTTTTAAAAATAAAAAATAAGGCTTGAAGTCACAACTCACAAGTTGATACCATCGTCATCGTTCTCATTTTCATTAATTCCATCAAACACAACCGCCTCTAACTCTGGTTCATCAAGAGAAAGATCTGCAAACTCAAGTCTCCCTATATTAGTCTCATCCAATGAATCAAATTGGTCACCTCCAACATCCCGCATCTGATTGGGTCCTTCTTTATAGATAGAACTCTTTCTAGATAGAAGACGAAGGTTAGTATGCACAAATACCAAATCTTCAGCTCTCTGTGGAATAATCTTGTTTCTTGTTCCAGAATGTATAAACTTGTAAGTACTCCAATTCCTTTCACAACATGAGGACGAAGACGGTTGTCCAAGCAACTAAAATGCTAATGCTTGGAGCTTTGGTGCTGAAGATCCATGAACTGCCCACCATCTCAAAGGTTCTAGAATAAACCTATCATGAATCGCATCGACACTACCAAAATCTTCCAAGCATAAAGAGAAATTAGAATATTCAACATTAACCTCTCTCCTTTCATCCTGATTTGGAAAATACTTCATGATGCAATTTTTCCTTTCCCTAGTAACCTCCAAGTCTTGATGTGGAGCTTTTTTTATTGTTGTCTTCTCCAAGCCACTATGAACTATAATATCTGCATCCAACAAAAATATACAATAATTATGTTAATTAAATACACAAGAAGTCATAAACCAAAAAACACTTTTGATAATATTAGAGATAGTAATAACTTACTTGGGATTTAGAGAGTGTGTCATACAATGAAGAGGAGTGTTACTCTTGCTCCAACGAGATGTCAAAACAGAATGAATAGCATTCCAAAAGACAGAGTCATCATCACGTTGTTTACTTTCTTTTTTAAAGATGGCCTTCTTCACCTCTTGAATCATACTTTCCCACCATTCATAGACTAAATAAAGAGAAGGTTTATCAGTATCAGCAGCTCTAATCACGTTGTAGATGGGCAAAGTAAAAAATAAAGCATATTCAAGCTTATCCCAAAAAACTTCATCTAATATCTTTTTCTTCACTGCAGATGCTCTCTCCACACCATTTTCTTTATAATCATCCCATTTAAGACTGATCACCATTTGTTGCAACCCAGTTTTTAATTTTTTGAATTTCTTCAACATCACAATCGTGGAGGCAAACCTGTCAAAATAAAATTTAATGATCTTCTTAGACTTCATATTTAAAAATATAAGTAAGATTAAATTTAACAAAAAAAGATTACAAACCTTGTAGAAGCAATTGTAAGGAGCTTAAGATCATATACTCAGTGAACATAACTAGCCTCATTCCATGGTTCATAATGAAATTCTTGATCCAAGTTACATCCTCACTCATAGACTTTATCCAATAACAAGATTCATACACATCTTCATTGTTTCTTGTGGTCTGTGATGGCGCACATATATTCTTCATCTCACCGGTTTTCGTTTCACCTTGACTATTGATTGCCCTTAACATTATTGGACCACTCTCATTTGCAGCAATCAAGTTAAATATTGGTCTTCGTTGTGAATCTGACCTACCATCACTACATATACTAACTCCTTTTTGCTTCCATGTGTTCTTCAAAGGTTGCAAGTGCATGTCAATGTTCTTTCTCTCTTTTTGAAGAAGTGTAGTTCTCAATGAATTATACCCGGGTGGAACATATCCTGGGATTTGTGATGCACGCACATATGAGTTGCGGTAGTGAGGATTTCTTGCAAGGTTAAAAGACAAACCACCTGTATAGAACATTCTAGCTACCTCACCATCACATTGCTCCCTAGCTTCATTTCGAAATGCTTTTTCCAAAGGACCCTTTCTCTTCTTTGGGTCAGATTCACTTACATTAGGAACTTTATAGCTCATATCATAATCAAGAGAAGAACTAGATGGTTTCCTTGATGATGAAGGCAACCGAACGTCTTTAGGTGCTGCACGTTTTATTCTCTCCTTGCAATCATCAACTAATTTTTTCATGTGAGCTCTTTGTTGAAGAGTAACCTTCAAGCATACTTTAATTCTTTTAATCCCTTCTTATAACAAATGAGTCACGACTCTACTATGAGATCCAACATATGTATTACAGAAAAATTTGCATTCAAACCTCCATGATCCTCCTCCAGCCAGCTTTTCAATTTTTTTCACATAGATCCACAAATGCGCTTTATCATCCACATTAGACGATTCATCAATATTTAGAGGATCTTGAGACATATTAGTTCTGAAAAAAAAAACAAGTTCTCTTAACTTATATACTTTTAAATAGTAATCTTAGACTGCACGTTTGAAACTCCCGATTAGACAATTAGCACAATTAAAGTCAACAATACGATCAACACGAATAACACTCTCGAAACAACACAAACAACACCAAAAACACAAATTACATAAAATAATTGTATTACTATTCAGAATAGCATATTTAGAAATTAGAATTACCTTTACGTTTCTTCTAACTCACTGATATGGGTCAAATTTACCCTAAAGCAACTCTCTCAAATTAAGAGATCAGTTGTAGTACTTAGGGATCGAATCCACAGAGAAGGGATAGTCACACAGCAGTTTTCTAATTTCGAATTAAGCTAAGTAGAAAGATGGAATTTAAAACACATAAAGCAATTAAAAACGGTGTAGATTCAGGAGACGAAACGCTAGGTTCAGGGAAATTCTCAGGTGATCTAAATTGCAGGTCTAGACAGAATGTTAGGAATTATTAAGATCTGTTCTCGAACTCGAATCACTAATGTAAAATCAACCAACTCTCGCTGCGAAGATTATCTATGTCTAAACCCTAGAATTCCAATTCTAACAGCCAATTCTAACAATTCAAACAAGCATTAAAGTTCAGGTTCAATTGTTCACAAAACTCTAAACCAAATCTCTTTGCGAATAGGTATTTTGCTCATCTAACATTAGTTCAGGCAATCAATAATACTCTCGCATCTATTAATTAACCTAAGGTCAGATTCTAGGTCATGAAGCTAGAATAAGCATTAAACACAAATCCAGATGAAGAACTCTAATGATTTTATCCTAACAATTTAATTCGACCTAACAATTCATTAATCACCTTTGAGAAACCCTAAACCTAACTAGCAAACTACTCAGACATGATTAATGAAACAGAAATCATAACTTGAATAGAAAGCATAAAAGAAATCAATAGAATCAATAAAGGGAGTTCCAAATTTGCTCTAAGGGAGTCAAATTCTTCTCTCCAAAACCTATCTATAAATCTCTCTCTAAATTATTGTGTAAGATAAAGTGTTGTAAAGTGTAGCCTAAACGATGGCTGAAAAACTATATTTATAGGCAAACTCGCGTCAGGGGCAATCTTGTAAATAATGGAAACTTCAGCTGATTTCCTTTTTCTGATGGAAGTCCGAAATCTTTGGTCGGCTCGTCTGGTGTCGATCGACACTGATGGTGTCGATCGACACCTTGTGTGCGAATCTATTCTTCCGACTTCATCACTTTGGTTGCTTCTCCAAAATGCTCTGAAATGTTCCAGAATCTCTAACTTTTCTCCAAACGTAGTCTAACCTGTAAAAGACTCAAATAGACTCGAAAATAGTATAAAGACTCAATAAAAACACTTATATCATGGTCCAAAACCGGGTAAAAACCATGATATATCACTCACAGTTTTAGAATAAAAAACCAGAGACCGGCGTGAGTACGTGATTGAGTTCTGCAGTCCTAAATTACTTCTCTCGACTCGTTTGTTTTTTAGATTAGGGTAATTAGGTTTTTGCTGTTTTTAACAAATGGCATGGGCTACAAAATAATTTATAAGCCACAAAATAATTGTTGACTTATTTGATTTTATTTTTTACTTTAAATGTTTTAACGTAAAACGTTCTGATCAACGCTTTCGACGTTTCCGACTTCGAATCGTTCGCTTCCTCCATGCTTCCAAACGCAACGTTTCTGGAATCTCGATTCCGAGACGAGCGATTCCGCGCGCTTCCGCTTCCGGTTCCGGAGCGTGAAACGTCGCCGGTGAGACGATTCTATGCAACGTAGATGACAATGATGTCATCTACATAGATGAGTATGTAGATGATACACGAGCCATGACTGAAAATGAACAGAGAGGCATCTGCAAGACTATTCTCAAAACCAGAACAGAAGAGATAAGATTTGAGTTTCATATACCAGGCGTGAGGTGCTTGTTTAAGCCCATATATGGCTTTATTGAGACGACATACGTGATGTGGTTGATCCTAATTAATGAAACTGGGAGGTTGGCCCATGAAGACTTCTTCTGTGAGCGTGCCTTGAAGAAAGGCATGATTCACATCGAGTTGACGCAGGGGCCACGAGTGGCTTTCGGCATGACCAAGAACAAGACGAAGCGATGTGGATTTAATCACAGGGCTGAAAATTTCTTTGTAATCGAAGCCATACTCTTGATGATATCCTTTGTCAACAAAGCGTGCCTTGTATTTTTCAAGCGCTCATGTGGAAAGAAGTTTTTTTTAAAACACCCATCGACAGCCGATGACATTTTGTGTAGGTGACGGTGGGACAAGATCCCATGTGTGCTCTTTGACATGATTGTCATATTCGACAGACATTGCTTTGCTCCACTTGGCATCTTTGAGCGCTTGAGTGTGTGTTGTAGGTTATGGTTCAATCAAGTGTGGAAGGGAAACTGTGAGGCCATACTTTTTATTGGGTTTTGAAATATGATTTTTAGCTCGGGTTCACATTTCATGGTGGTTCACTGGTTGAGGTTTGGCTGATGGTGGTCGGATTGGGGCAAGTGTTTGTATAGTAGTGGTTGTCGATGTAGATGCCGTTGTGTAAGCATTCGTATTAAGTAATGTGGTTGAATCTGGGCCAGTGGGCCTTTGGTTGGTGGAGGTGATATTTGGTACTTGCGCTGTTATTTGGGCCTGGCCAATGGGCCTTTCAGAGGTGGAAGGGGACAGAGAAGAAGAAGGAAGCGTAGGGAGAGAAAGCAATACCTGAGCATTAGTCGGTGAGGATAGAATTTCTGCGGACGAAATTATAGAGGGCGACAGAGGAGTCGTCGGTGCTGGCGGAGGAATTAGGTGAGGATCCGATCTGGAGGACGCTAGGGGAAGAACCGTAGTGGATGACAGAGCTGGAATTGAGGTGATTGTCGGTGATTGAGTTGTTGATTCGGCAACTGTAAGTAATGGCATCGACGATTCATTGTGATGGAAAGGAAAAGCCAGATCGTCGAACTTCACATGGCGCGAGGCGTAGACTCTCCCTGTCGAGGTATCCAGACACAAGTAAGCACTATGTGTTTAAGAGTAGCCGACAAAGACGCAGGATTTGGAACGATCTTCTAGTTTGTGTTTTGTGTATGGTCGAAGCCAAGGGAAGCACCGGCATCCAAAAATTCGCAGTTTTTCATAGTGGGGAGGAACACCAAACAGCTCTTGATATGGAGATTGATTTGCTAGCACCGGTGTGGGCAGGTGATTGATGAGGTATACGGCAGTTGCAAACGCATATGGCCAATATGCTTTTGGAACAGATGCAGTTGAGAGAAGAGTGAGACCCGTCTCTACTATTTGACGATGTTTCCTTTCGGATATGTCGTTGTGCTCTAGAGTATGTGCAGGTGTTGTCAGATGAGATATTCCATGCTCAGCTAAGTAACCTCGAAGTGCCAGGTACTCACCACTATTATCTGAATAGAGGGTGCAGATTTTGGTTTGAAAATGGTTTTTCACCAACGCTTTGAAGGTGATGAAAATATCTTTGACTTGGGATTTCTATTTGAGTGGGTAAAGCCATGTATAACGAGTATAGTGGTCCACAAAGATTAGGTAGTATTTGAAATTGTTTGTGGATGTAATTGGGGATGTCCAAACATCAGAAAAGAGATAAGAAAGCGGGCAATTGGAGACAATAGATGTTTGAGCAAAAGAGAGTTATGGCTTTTATTGATGTGATAATCCGAACAAAACAAAGATGTTTGAGAAGAACTGAAAACTGGTAATAAATACTTAGAAAGAATTGATTGTAATAGTGGTGGTGAGGGGTGGCCTAATCGTGAGTGCCAAGAAGCCAATGTCATCTTTGCACTTGGTGAAGTAAGAAACGTCATTGCCTTATCATGAACAGGCCATTCATAGAGTTCATCCTTGGTTCTGCCTTAGAGTAGAAGCGCCCCCGAGCTGAGATCCTTCACCTGGAAATGAGCAGGAAAGAATTCAACAGAGACTTGATTAGTGTTACACAGGCGATAAACAGAAATCAAGTTCTTGTGAATGTTGGGTACATAAAGTATTTTTTTTAACGCAAGATCGCGTGAGAATTAGGGAAGGAAGGTGGAACCCGTGTGTGAGATGCTGAGGCCTGATCCATCACCAATGAGAACATCATCTCCACCGGTATAAGGTTGATGGAGTGAGAAGTTGTTGAGATCATTAGTGATATGATGTGTGGCTCCGCTGTCGAGAAGCCAGTTTGTTGCAGTGTAGGGCGAACTCATGGCCACATTAGCACGCGGCTGCTATGGCGTGAAGGGGCTTGGTGCACTGTTTGGGACTGAGGTGGTCATCGACTGCAGCTGAGGGCACCTGTGTGCGCTGTGCCCTTGAACGTTGCACAACTGACATTTACCAAGATAGGTTCGGTATTGGCGTTGTTCTGGACAAGTGTACTGCTGATTTGTTGGAAAAGGTTGCTGCCAGTTGGAAGTTTGCTGATTGTTGCGTTGTTGAGAGTGTTGCTGGTTGTTGCATTGTTGACGGTAATTGGTGTTGTTGTTACGTTGCTGAGCAACAGTGGCGGACACTGGTGTATAGGCAGTGTGATCTGAAGAGATCAGCTTTGCTTCATGATTCAGGAGACGTTCATGAAGCTCTTTAAGAGATAGAGGAATGTCTCTTCCCTCCATCTGGTCAACAACTGACTTGTACTCTTCTGGCAGCATATCGAGTACTAGTTCGATTTGATCCTCATGATCAAGGGGTTTACCGAGGATCGCAAGTTGATCAAATCGGGTGAGGAGACCCTGCACATACTCATCAATGGTTTTCGCTCTTTTGTTCCATTGTTTGAGTTGTGTTTGGTATGACCTCTACTAGACTTGGCGTATGTAGAAGACAGTGTGTTCCAGATCTGAGCAGCAGTGGTTGCTCTTGCGAGCAATGGTTGGATCGGGATGGAAATAGCATCCAGGAAAGCACTGTAGATGAGTTTGTCCTGTCGTTTTCAGATCTGAAAATCTGGATTTTCCACTGGGACAGTGTTGACGGTGGTAGTTGCGGGTGGGATGACGAGGGAGCCATCGAGATAACCAGCAAGGTTATAGCCATCAAGTAAAGCGTGTACTTGAAGGCTGCACATGAGTTAGTTGCTTGATGTGAGTTTGGATACATTCGACATGTTAATGTTGAACAGGGTTTGGGGATTGAGCATGATGGTGTCACCATTGGTGGGTGCGTGGTTGTCAGTGGCAACCATTGTTGTGTGTTGGAAGTTTTTAGGGTATCGACGGCTCTGATACCATATAGGTTTGGTAATGTGAATACTTTATTAAGGTAAACAATTACAAGTATATATACTAGTACAAAGGGAATAATAACAATTAACTAATTAATTACAAGTCCTTAAGGTTTCTATTCTATTGTCTTTTACAATCCATTGTTCTTGAATTTTTTGGGTCGGTTTTAAAGGCCTTCCCACACGGGACCTTGGGCAAGAAGCCTCCTCATCCTGCAAGGTTTCTGTATCCAAAGGCATGCCTTTGGGAGATGTGCATCTCCCTAATCCCCATTGTAACTATTCTGTCACCCTCATCTAGTTCTTCATTCTCCACTAACACATCAGAATTGTCTGATATATCTTCGTGAGGTTCCAGAATATAGTAAGAGTTATAATGGATTACCATAGGGACAGCAGGTAAGGCATGTAGAGTCGTAGTAGCATTTCCATCATTTACAGATGCAGTTTGTATCAGAGCAGGCTTGAGGAAACGGTTTGCTTAGCTTCAATTCAACTAATATTTTAGCTTCTCACATTTGAGTTGGGTCAAGCCAAGGCTTGCTTGATAGCATTGGTATACCTATTCCTGAAGCAATCCAATCTATCCCTTTGAAAGAGCTAAGAAGCACGGGGACGCCTAAAATCCGACGTCTTACGCTTCGGGGACGTTCTGGGTACGGGGACGGCTCGGGGACGCCGTGGAGACATCTCCTCTACGCTTTGAAAAATGGGGACACCGAGTGATTCACGGGGACGGTTCGGTACGAATGTGGAGACGTTTATGGTACGTTTCAACGAGATTTTGGGAGTCCCCAACAAAAAATCTTAATTTTCCAATAAAAATTAAATGTAAAAAGTAAAAGTGGATTAGTGGGAAATAACTCCTAAATCCTAGGTTGAGTAAACGAAGAGACTTGTTTAACTAATCAACTCTCTCGACTCTTCAGTTTTCATTGCAGAAGTTTTCATCAATCAATCTCTTTAGCTCTTTTCTTTGTGTCTCTCGCTTCCCTCATCACTTTTGTTGGTCAGTAACAAACTTAACAAATTCTCAAGCTAATATCTTTTGTCTCTTGCCGCTCTCGTGATGTGATATTGATGTTTTTTTATTCTTTATTTTTTTAAAAAAAAAATTTGTGCAGTTTGATCGCTGGTTTCTCTATTGTGATGTCTCAAGAACAAAGTGATAATGGTGGATCTGGAGACGCTCCATTATGGAAGTATGTGGACAAAATAGAGAAAATAGGAGCGATTGGAGGAACTTGGAGATTTCAGTGCAATATCTGTAAGGAAATAAGAACTGGATCATATTCTAGAGTTAGAGCACATCTCCTTGGATTAAAGAATACTGGCATTGCTGTTTGTAATAGAGTAAGTATGACTGCTAGAAATCAAATGCGCCAGTTAGAAGAAGAGTTTGAGAAGCAAAAAATGGAGTCTGGTCCTAGAGAAGTTCCTTTGCCTTGTGACACTCAAAATGGTACAGATTATTTATCTAAGAAAAGGAAGCCCAGCTTGTCACCTCTTGTTAAAGCGTTTGGTGTTGAGATCAGGGAACAACTGGATCAAGAAATCGCAAGAATGTTCTACACTGGAGGGTTGTCCTTTAATCTTGCGAAGAATCCACATTACTACAGGTCCTATCAGTTTGCTGCAGCCAACAAAATCGATGGCTATGTACCTCCTGGCTATAATAAGCTCAGAACGACTCTACTGCAGCAAGAAAAAACCCATGTTGAGAAGATGTTACAGCCACTTAAATTAACATGGAAAGAAAAAGGAGTGACCATTGTGTCAGACGGTTGGAGTGATCCTACAAGGAAGCCTCTCATCAACTTCATGGCTACTTCTGGAAGTGGTCCTATATTTCTGAAAGCTGTGGACTGTCAAGGTGAAGTGAAAGATAGGTTTTTTATTTCTGGTTTGATGAAAGAAGTAATCAACGAGGTTGGTCATGAGAATGTTGTGCAAGTGATTACTGACAATGCAGCAAATTGCAAAGGAGCCGGAGAGATTATTTCAGGTCTGTTTCCTCACATCTATTGGACACCATGTGTTGTCCACACTCTTAATCTTGCATTGAAGAACATATGTGCAGCAAAGAATACAGAAAGCAATCAGGAAACATATGTTGAGTGCGATTGGATAACAACCGCTCATGAAGATGGTCTCGCAATCAAGCACTTCATCATGAACCATAATATGCGATTATCAATTTTTAACAAGTTCTCCCCTCTTAAACTGCTGTCTGTTGGTGATACTCGTTTTGCATCTATTATTGTGATGCTTAAGAGGTTAAAGCTTATTAAAAGGGGTCTTCAAGCAATGGTCATAAGTGATGAGTGGACTTCTTATAAAGAAGATGACATCGGGAAAGCAAGCTTTGTAAGGGAGAAGATTTTGGATGAAGAGTGGTGGGACAAGGTTTCTTATATTCTAGATTTCACAAGGCCTATATATGAGATGATTAGGCTTTGTGACACAGACAAACCGTGTCTTCACTTGGTATATGAGATGTGGGACTCCATGATTGAGAAAGTAAGGATTGAGATCTACAAGAGAGAAAAACTTTCAATGACTGAATTTTCTCCATTCTATGAAGTTGTTTATGATATTTTGGTGGCTCGTTGGGCAAAGAATAACACCCCTCTCCATTGTCTAGCTCATTCTTTAAATCAAAGGTATTTGCTTTATGTTTTATACGTTTAAATTCTATACTACTAGTGTTTTGTTTTGTACGTGGAGTATAGTTAGTAATTGGCTAATCTTTCTTTTGTTTTGAAGGTTTTATAGTGACACATGGCTAAATGAAGACTCCACAAGAATTGCTCCACATAGGGATGCAGAAATATCTGCTGAGAGGATGAGGTGTTTTCAAAGACTGTTTCCTAATGATGATGATCACACTAAGGTTATGAATGAGTATGCCTTATTCTCGATGAGAAATGGTCCTTTTGGAGATTTAGCATGCATTACATCAATGTATCCGATGCAGCCTCAGAATTGGTGGGTTAACTTTGGTGCCCAAACTCCTCTTCTTCAGGGTTTAGCTTTTAAGTTGCTTGGACAACCTAGTTCATCTTCTTGCTGTGAACGAAATTGGAGCACTTACTCATTCATTCACTCACTAAAGAGGAACAGGTTGGATACAAGTCGTGCTCAAGATTTGGTTTTCATCCACAATAACTTACGTCTATTATCAAGGAATCCCAAAGATGAAAAGACCAAGATGTGGGACATTGGTGGTGATAAATTTGATTCTGTGGAAGGTGAAGGGCTCTTGGAGTTGGAAGACCTCTCTCTGGATGATCCAGATTTGAAAAATGAGTTGGCTCAGTGATAGTTGATTAGCTTATGTATTTTGTTGCTGTTTACGACTTTATTTTTGGATTTATGCAGGAGTTTTTATTTTTTAATGACATTTTATTTTGGGATTTATGCAAGAATTTTTATTTTTAACGACATTTTATGATATCATATATATATATATTAATATATATAAATATTCTACCTTATAGTATTCCCGTACCTATGCCGTCCCCGTTTTTACAGATTTTTAAGTTTTGCCGTTTACGTACCCGTTCCCGTCCCCGCTTTCCGTCCCCGTATCCGTCCCGGTGCAACGTTGTGAAAGAGTATAACTGGTTCGGTATGTTCTTGAAGAACAGGAACCGTAGAGATTGCCGGCATATAAATGGTTTCAGATGGATCCCATGGAGAAACAAACATTAAGCAGACATCAACATGCCACACCCCTCGCTAAAGCACCCAATTCCGGGTTTGTTCATCAAGAATATGAAATAAATGAGAATTCACCTAGTTTGCGGGTAAAAATACGACCCTTTCTGCCCCCCCATAAACGATTCACTACTGCATGAGTTTGACCTCCAGAAGAAATCAAGCATCGGTAAAACTGGCCAAATACATATTCCTTTTGATTCTCAACCCCTTCAAGAAGAATATGATTTGAGACACTTACCAATGGAGTGCCATCTTCCATATAACTAGGATTTGTGACTCGATGCAAGTTACATTTCCCTTTCATCCTTGCAGCCCATGGACATTCTTGGTCATTTGAGATGGAAACTTGAGATTTCCTGAGGAAAAACAGAGGTTACTTCCATTTCCTTAAGCATTCGTGTAGGTGATTGGATTTTTCTACGATTATTCGTTTGAGTGTTAGTTTTGTCACCACAACTTTGATCTTTACATGTTTTTGATCATTGGATAATACCCCATAGTGGAACGTCTGATTCTGATTCGTATAGTTGATCGGATTAATTCATAACTTAATATAGTTTTTCAATGAAAATAGATTTATCTTTATTTTTTATTTTTTATTTTGTCAAAATGCCAAATATCTTAAAAAGATAGATTTTTTTATATACTTTTTATTAACATTCATTATCTTTCTTCCATATCTTATTTTAATTAATAAAATTGAAACAATATATTTTGAGATTTTGTTTTTAAATTAATTGTAAATAATAAAATTGGATTTAATACCAATTTTGATGTTTTTATTTATCTAAGGTATTTTGGTGATTTTGGATGCAAATAAAGTTAATTTTTAAACTTTTTAAAACGTAGGTTTTTAGTTTACAAAATATATAAAAAATTTTGGTTTTGGTAAAATCCTTCCATTTATTTTAGATTTCTTTTTAAAATAAAATTTTATTATTAGTATTTATCACACACACACAAAAAATAACTATCTGATTTGAAATATTCTACTTATACAGTAGCTTGTTATCTCCTGATATTGATAAGTTCTCTCTTTCTTTCGGATATAAATATAAACACATTTAACAATCTTTAAAGAATCGTTAAACGTTTGCAATTTCTTACTAAATTCCTAGTCCTATTAAAATAACGAAATATCAAATCTTTTCTTATAAGTAACGATAACTACAAATTTAGGTACGCAACAAAAGTCTTTGATACAATCATATACAAAAGATCACATCAAATCTCCACAACATGATCGGAAGAGACGCTGGTTCGATTCCCGACGGTGATTTACTTTCGTCAACGGCGGAGTCACGAGTTTCTGCATCGTTACCATGCCGACGGAAAGGTTTAGTCGACGCCGGAAAGAGAGATGTCTTCTACGGCGAAGATGACGAGGCATATTTGTTGTTTAGAGAAGAAGAAGTGGAACAAGACATGGTGATGAGAGCTTATAGAAGTGACGAAGCCATGAGATCTCTCCAAAATACAAGACGAAGAAGAAGAAGAAGAAGGTTCTTCTTTTGTTTCGAATGTTTTGACTTTCTCAAACTTGTGTTCTCTAGAAACCGAAACTAATCCTAACCCCTAACAATCACATACATCTTTGTAAATTCTTTTGTTAGCTTTTTAATTTACCCAAATTTCAATTGAAAAAAAAGTACTATGGACAACAAGAGTTTTATTATTATTATACATAACAACAGAACATTGCAAATACATAAAGAGTTTTTGTTTTGAACATTGACTACAAATTTGTTATCAAAGACAGATTTTACAACAGAGTAACAATGCCCCAAGAAGGATATAACTAAAAAAGTTTGTCTATCTCAAGATTTTTAAGAGCACATAACTATAATAAATCATCTCTTTTTGAAGAATTTGCTACCTCTCTTTCCGATTCCGGCACCTTCGAGGCTCGATGAGAGATGAGACCTTGTGTCTGGTCTCCACGTCAGTTCTTTGAGAAGTGAGAACAAAGAAGAGAGCGCAGGTGAGATCTCGCTGTCTTTGATGTTCTTACATGAAACTACTCTCATGCTCTCAAGCTCTTCCCAGTGCAGAATCACTGACTCTAAACCGCTTGTTGTTAGGACTGAGCATCCTTCCAAAGACAGAAACCTCACCCTCCTGCAAGAACAAAAACGATGATCAAAAGCATGTCCTTTCACCTCCTTAGCAGAAGAATTCATTATTTGCAAAGGAAGTCTTTTCAGGGTTTGGTGGAAGTTGTTAGCTTTATGTATCACCCGCACACAAATCAAAGTCAAAGCTTCAGTAAAATAGCATGGAGTTTATCTCTTATGTTAACCATATTATGTGCAACTTCAATACCCAAGTTTTAGTAAACATTTGACTAACGATGTAAAAGCCAAAGTTACCTGAAAGCTTTAGCCAAGCTGAAAGAATCATCATCCAATCCCCAGCAATCTTGAATATTAACTTTCGTTGCTCCATCACAGACCTTAAACAAAGCTCTCATCCCGTCTTTATCATTCAAACAACACCTCTGGATTTGCAAACTCTCCAGAGCTGGACAAGATCCAAGCAGCTTTTCCGGTCCAGGACAAGGATCCATCTTTCTGCACGACGAGACTCTCAGCGTCTTCAGATTCGCAAAGTACGAAAGCGCGGCTATCCAGCCATCATCCATTCTATGGTCACAGATAGTCAGCTCATCAAGCGCTTCACAGCATTGCCCAATCGCTTTAACCCCATCGAAGCTACCTTCGCAACCACTAAGCTCAAGCTTCACTAGCCTCTTACACCCTTGTGCTAATATCGTCAAACCTATATCGGAAACCGACGAAGTGTACAGCCCGTCTACGCTCGCAACCAATCTCAGGGCTCTAAGATTCTCACAAGCAGCGATGCCACGCAAGAGATTATCATTGCACTTGTGCAATTCAAGCTCTTGCAAATCAGAACAGTCTTCAGCTAAACTCAATAAACCCAATTCAGTAGCGTTAATCACCACGAGTCTGAGCAAATCACAGCTCCCTCTTCCTAATACCCTAAGCCCTCTATCGACCATCTCACTGTGCAATAGATTCTCCTCGACGAAACCCCAATTCGACGAATCCGAAGATATGTGAAACGAAACCGACTTGTGACATAACAAAATACCCGAGTTTTTTCGCGGCGGATTCAAACACGCGCTCGACAAATCGACGTTCGTGAGCTTCGGAAACCTAGAGACGAGCTTCCCGGACAAGAGGAAATCCCAATCGAAAACCTTGAGAGTCCGCAGACGCCGTCCCTGGAGATTCAGCCAGCGTTTGCAGACGAGCGAGACGTCGGTGTTCTGGGAATCGGGAAGCTTCTGGAGGATCTTGAGGAGGAGAGAATCGGACAAGGAGAGCGTTCGATCGATGATGTCGGGGAAATCGAAATCGGAGGTTAGGGATTTGGACCTGGATCTTGGGGATTGAGCATGAATCACGGCGGAGACTACTTGCTTGAAAGAGGTCGTCGGATGGTTCAGCCATGACCCGGTCCAGCTCGAGCGTCTCCTTCTCAGAGGCGATTTGGGACTCGTCGGCATCTTCTCCCTAAACGACATCGAATCAAAACAAAAATCAAAAATCGTTGTTCAAACTTCAATTGATTCTTCTTCTCTGCTTCACCGTCGATTATCTCTGCTTCTTCTTAATGGCGATTTTGTCTCTCTCTCAGATTACGAACTGTTCCAACGGATACTTTGAAAGAGATGTTCGAGAGAACGAGAGAGAGAGAGAAAGCGAGTTCGAATTTTCTTTTTTCTTTTTTTTTGGGGTAAAATGAAAAATAAATTAAAAAAATTGGGTTTAATGGGTATCACGGTGGGATTGATTATATAGTTGACTGTTAGAGAATAGAAGAAGATAAATTAGTCTTGTGCACATCTCCACTTAAATTGTTATTAATGGGTCCACTTCAGACTTCAGTTTACTAATTATAGCCTTAACATACTTATTAATTATCTTAAAACCTTCAAAGTATATATATATATATATTATCAATTTTTGTTATTTCTTCCCCAATCTTGAAGTTTTATGGTCTAACGACGAAATGCAAAGTTTCACAACGTTTTCCCGTTAAATTTCGAAATTTAAATTTCTTGTTCAAAAAAAAAATCGAAATTTATCAACGCATATAAGAAAATTATTTACCTTTTGACTAATTTCCTTTGCTTACAAACAAATCAGTAAAACCAATCTTTACGCTTTTAGCACGAACATTTGAACCATGTTTGACTACTTTTACAAAATTTATAGGGGAAAAAAACAAGTTTTTCTTAATTAATAATTATACAAAATTATGTAATCTTGTATTATTGAGTAGGGTACACGCAAATACCCCCAAAACTTGCAAGAAAAAATACGGTATTAAAATTGATTTTATCCATTCAGAATTTCAGCTACATGTCTCGGATACAGAAACCCTAATTTCAGCTATCAATGTTCCATCATATTTTACAAATTAACCCCTAAAATTAAAACATATATTAGATAGAATGAAAACACCAACTAACTTAAGAAGGTCCTACACAACAATTCCTTTTTAATCAACACCAAGACATCTACACAAACCTTACTTACACTCAGTATCTCTGTCTCTCTGTCTTTGTAAAGTTATTATTACAACCTTCTCTTTCCCCATCTTTTTCCGGTGTCTAAACCAACAAACCTCGACGAGGACTGAGCCATTGATGGACCTTCGACACCAACAGACTCTGGAATGTCCAGACTCGATTGCCCGTAAGTTACTACAGACTGTTCTTGTGCATCCTCCTCCACCAGATGCATCTCTAGCCTAGCTTTAGCGACCTGTAAGAAGCAACAAGCAAGATTGTGTTTAGCCTGAAAAGATCTTTACGTATTGCAATAACAGTCAAAAGAGATATCATCATTTCGGTTGTTTTAACTAGTTCAATGTGATGAATGGATCCACGAGCTTCAGCGAGTCTACTCTGCAACTCATCATATTTCTTCTTCCGGTGTTCTTCGTTCTCCATCTCACTCCCTTTCTCACCCAACTGCTGATACAGAGCTGTTGATAACAAAAATTCAAATCCTTGTGCTCAGAGATTTGGACATACTTTTAATTTTCATTTCTGTTTTCTACAAGACTCTGATGAAATAATTAACCTGTGAAGATGGATAGAACCCATAGCTGAGTTGGGATATCAGAGAGTTTCTTTGCAAGTGTAAGAGAGGAACGCAAGATCTCTCTGGCTTGTACCGTGTCGTGTAAGCAAAGAGCCAGGTTTCCCAGGAGTGTCAAATACTGTGAAACTAGCTGCAGGTTACCCATATGTGTATGCGCGATCTGCAAACCCTTGGCAAGACGGTTTCTGCATTTGATATCATACATATTTACATTAGATCATGAATCAAATCTTCACATGTACTAGGAGTTTAGTGAGTTTTCTTGATATTAGCTCTTTATCTTCCTCTGAACACAGAGATAAGTTGCATCATCCTGCTCTAATACCAATGCGCAAGTGTATACCTTGCTTCCTGTAGATCTTGTTGCTTCATCAAAAGGAGACCATAAGCAAAGAGAATACTAGCTTCCTCTCGAACACCAGATAGTGAATTCGTCATTCCACAGAGTGGTCCAATTAAATCAAGTGCCTAAAGACAAAATCAGAGGATTGAAATCAGCCTTCTTAAGCTCACGGCTATAAAAGCAAAGCAAGTATAAACATCCAATTAACTGCATGAAAATGTCACACCTTAGATGATGATTCAGCATCTCCAATAGTAAGGTAAGAAACAGCTGCAAAAGCTTGACACGTAGCTTGCATCGATTTACTCTCTGTCAGCTGAAATTACATTGCGTATGAAATAAAAACCATAGACACCTCATTCCAAAATTAAGCAAAATATCTTCCATTTACATAAGGTTTAAGATTATACCTTGGTTGCTTCGATACAATGGAAAGCAGCTTCACTGTAGCAACCAACAGAATGAGAATATTGTCCTCTGAGCATCTCAATCACACACTCAGAAGCTTGCAAAATCGTTGGAAATCGAGTAAACAAATTCTTCATCTCAACCAGAGCCTGCACAGTCGATATTTATTGGTAACATTAAATTTTCCTTCAAAAACGCATTTTGCTAGAGAAGACAGCTAATATGACCTAATGTGAGGGGAACTAGATTGCTTATACATACAGAGCTTGTTAACTCAGATAAATAAGCAGGCTCTATATCACAGTAATGTGATGAAGAGGGAGGCAAAAACAAATATAGGAAAAAAGAAGCGATGATCTACCTCTTCTGCTTCAACATATTCAGACCTTGTAAGTTCCAAAGCCACTCTATTCTCAAGGAACTGCATCTGTAGCATAAGATAAATCCCAGACATCCAGATAGCTGTGTGACGCAAATCAGCTTCTGCCGAGAGAGAACAAGAAGAAAGAAAAAAAATGTGAGCTTCAGTATTAAGAATCGTTGCTTCAACTAAGTGTAGTTACAACAGAGAAGTAGATTAAACCTCTAACTTCGTCAGTAATTCCAAGCTTGATCAATTCATCTGCATAAAACATAGCAAACACACAACATGTCATGCCATGAGATGGAATCCCCTAAGCTTCTTAGCTGCGTTTTTAAGAAGCAGAATGCCAATTTCCTCGTAGAAGCCACATGTAGTAAGAGAATGGATAACTCATTAACACTGATTCAATTTTTGAGGAGATTTTCTTTTGATTTCAGTGAGACAATCAGACAAAAGAAAAGAAAGAATGCAATAGTAGGAAGTAAAGGAAGAGAGAACGGGAACTTCAAGTGATAAGGATAATAGAATAACCTTGAATGATCTGCAGTCCAGAGTCCATACGTTTTGAACACTCTTTAAATTGTCCCTTTGGACGTCCCGATATGACAACCATAAGATGGACCAAAGCATAGATGGCACTTTTTGGTAGCCACTCTCCATCGATCGGAGAGTGGTGAAAGCAGTAGCCTCTCTGTCCATGCACGATCTGTACTGCCAAAGTATGCGGGCTCCAGAGAGTTATCGGTGGTAGAAGAAGACGGAGACAATGCATTTACACGATCTTGGAGCTGAGATTGTCTGGCGGTGAGGGCTGCTCTTTCTCTGGAGGGAAGATTGTAACGGGAGAGGCTATGGTTTAACGAACTGAGCTCATCCTGAAGCTGCTGAACCTCCTGCATTTTATGTGAATGAGCATTCATGGCCTGGTCTAAGCGGTCCACATGGTGCTGAGCGTTCTTATAATCACAGAGCCTTAGGCGATAGAAAACATGCAACATCTCATTGTAGAAGAACAAACCGGCGCAGCGTTCAGTCTACAAATGACAGAGGAATTAGCTGACTCGGGACAAAACCAAGCAAGCAGAAGAACAAATGTTGTCTGTACTGTAAACATACCTTGTCTGCAGAAACGGTCTCCCAGATCTCATCGCATTGCTGAACAGCCTTTTCCACTGAATAATCATCGGTCCATTGCATGATATGAACGTGAAGCATAGAAGCTGTGAAGAACATCTGATTGCATCACAGACACACAAAATCAAAAACAAAGATCACATGAACCTCAAACGCAAAAAAGAAAAGTAAAAAGAGAGAGAATATAATCTACCTGGAGCTCAGGAAAACAAATGTGTGAAGCAGAGAGGAAACCAGACTCGAGAGCTGAGAGAGAGGAAGGGAAATCGGCTTGGATAACGAACGTGTTAGCGAGCTGAGAGTTGAAGTTGCAAGACCAGAGGTAGGCAGAGACGTCCTGAGGGACAGAAGACGCGAGCTCGAGAGCCATGTGGAGAAGGTTGCGTTGAGGAGGGAACGAGGCAAGGAGGTGGTAACAGTGGCTGAGCAAGCTATAAGTCCGGAACTTGAGATCGAAGGAGGAAGGAATAGACTTGAGGAGAAGAAGAGATCGCTCGAGATGGGACTTGGCATGGTTGACATTGTGAGAGTAACGGAGCAGAAGAGCAGAGACACGGAGGCGAGTCTTGACTTCAACAAGAGTAAAAAAAGAGATTTGGCTCTGGCAAATGGCTTCCAAGCACTTTATGGTTTTCCCGATCTCACCAAGCTTCTCGTGGTGATCCGCTAGTCCCCACAGACCTTCCGCCAACGCAGCACCTTCCATAGCTTTCTGCTACTGATTGAGAAGAGAAGCCAAAGATAAAACTCATAAGAAATCAATAAAGCCAAAAGTGTCAACATCTCTAGAAAAATGTACAAAGGAAACAATTGAACTAAGAAGTTCAGCAGAGTTTGAACAAAGGAAGAACTTGGCAACATGAGATCATATCAAAACTTCGATTAAACTGTGAATTTGACACAGGAGTGACCAACACAACGCACACTTGAAATGATGAGAAGATTCACAAAGACCACAGATCAATAGAAAATTCCCAACAGTCACCTAAAAAAGCTCATGTAACTCATCCCAATAGGAGCAAAATAGAACAAGATCAAACAAAAAATTGAAGTCAACAGTGGCATCTCCTGCTATTTGTAAATGAGAAAAGAGATAGAGAGAGTACCTCGGTGTTGCGAGAGTGACGGAAACAAACTTGGTCGTCTTCTTCAGTACTCAAAAGTAGAACGGCCCCAACCAAAAGAGAGCTAAAATTGCAAATTCTCACGCTGTTTCTCCCATCCATGTCGCTACTTGACGGAGATAAATTTGTTTACTTTGTTATCTTTTGACAAAGTAGCTTGGGCTCGTCGGGTTTTTGTTCGAGCGGTGTTTAGAGTTTCAGGGTCTCGGTTAGTTTTCTTCGAGTACGAAGATCTGTAATTTGATAGCTGCGTGACTGGAGATCGGAGACGGTGGAAGAGCACAAAGTTCTGATTTTTCTCCTCTCGGCGATGAAGATCGAAACTTTCTCTTACTCTCCTCATCAGATCCGACCCGCTCTGAAGGTATCCAGGCCCGTTGCTTTTGATTCATATTCTAGAATTTGTCAGCATTTGACTAGGCCCAAGGCCCATTTTTGTAAATTTTTCAACTTTTGTTTTCTTTTTGGGGCTTGATACTTTAATTCAATTAAATCAATTGAGAAATTGCATGCATGAAATTACATATCTAAATATCTCGTAAAATCTAAACTAGTCCAGAAAAGTGTGAAAATTTGGGTAATTTGTTGACCAAAACATTCATATAACCACCGGTTAATTTATTCATAGAAAAAAGAAAGTTACCTTTTTTTTTTTACTTAAGGGTTTTGATCAGCGATCGAATTTTTATCACTTGTGTAAAAAATGAATTATATATGAAATAGGGAGCAATAGGCGAATACAGTAAAGCTATTTATGATTTTATGGCAGTAAAAAGGCATGTGGATTCATAATTAACGGGGAAAAATTAAACTTTTTTGCCGGTTAAACAAAAAAAAAGGCTTGGGATTATAAAAAAAAAATGTTTTGGAACCTAAAGTATGTCAAAAAAAAAAGAATCATCCACGTAAATGATCTTTAAAAAAACAAACAAAAATGTCATAAAGACTTTATTTTCCTCAAATCTTCATAATCTAAAATGGCATTAGTCAATTTCACAACAAATAATTTTGCATCGAAAATTGATTAGTTCACTTCATCTCCTAGACAAGTTCATAGCTAATATACATCTGGACATTTGTTTCTCTTTAAAACAATAATAAAAAAAAAATAACAACAGTGGAATCAAAGTTTTTGTTTTTGCAAACAATCAAAGTCTTTAGGCTTATCATTTGTTTTCATCGGATTGAATTCTTTCTAAATTCTAAAAAAGTGAATCGAGTTAGATTCAGTTCAACAACAACAACAACAGAAAAAGGCTAGAACAAGGTTGATATATCAGAGACATCAATGCTTATGAAAAACGGATTTAGTGTGACTTAAGAGGACATCAATCATATTTCATGTCACCTTTAGGTTTGTAATTTGTTTTTTCTTTCCAAAAATGATACTTGCATAAAATTTTATAAATCAAATGATGAATAATAAATACATAGGTATCAAATAATCAACGATTTTGATTTGCTCACGTGTGGTAGTCGTCGGTCCCCGCTCTAGACTCTAGTAAGTAGGCTATAACGGAGTGATAACCACACACGCGCGTGTAATCACCTCAAAAACCACACTGTGCACAAAAGCTTTTATCCAGTGCGGTTGATTCCACTGTCCCGCATGTTTTATCACCGTCAAAAAACCTCAGCGTTTCAAAATTCAACACGTGGCACGAATCCATCGTCTCATTAGCATTTTCTGTAGAGATGATCACAGACAAACAAAATCGCGCGAACGAGCACAGTTACGTCGTTACAGACAGTTTGAGGGTAATTACGTCAATTGTGCCCAACTTGCAGCGGAGGAAAACTTCTCACGTGACAGTCACACGCTTACGAGGCTCAGTCTTCTCTCTCTCAGTCTTCTCTCTCCTCCATATATAACAAAAGCCCCTGCAGATATATTTATTTAAAGCGACATTTGAAAACTTTTCTTCCTTTTCTTCTTTTTTTGTTCCCTTTCAGTTTCATCCTTTCTTCTTCCTTCGTCTTCTTCCCCAAAACACCTATTTTCTGGTAAGAAAAAAAAAATTCCTATGTTTCTGGGTTTATGTTTTATGTATTTTCTGATTCTCACTTTCGATTCGTAATTTCTAAGGTTTTTTCCGATCCTTTTTTTTTTCAAACTCGCTCAACTATTTACAAAATCTCTTCCATGGTGTTCATGTGAACTGTATCAGATTTATAATCTCCGTTGCTGAATTTGTTTTTCTTTTCCCTGGACATTGAAGGTGGAGAAGAAGATCATCGGGAGCAAAAATCATGATTGTAAGCTTTCTCTCTCTCTGTAGTTAATGAACCCAAACAAACAAATCTTTCTCTCTCTCATGACGATCAAATACAAAATCATCATCATCTCGCTATAGTGATGTTGATACTGTTTCCTTTGTGTCTCCC
Organism: Alliaria petiolata; assembly: GCA_020283515.1. Taxonomy (NCBI): domain Eukaryota; kingdom Viridiplantae; phylum Streptophyta; class Magnoliopsida; order Brassicales; family Brassicaceae; genus Alliaria; species Alliaria petiolata. Next base: position 189,252,263 of record JAHZTW010000001.1, on the reverse strand, counting down.
ACGCGCGTACCAGAGAGCGCGTGTGTGTGGTTTCTTGTTATTTTCCCAGAGTCGGCATTTTTTTCAAATATATTCTCCAGGCAACAACTGATTTTCCCATTTTCGATTCACCCAGAAAAAGTGAACCTCTAAGTATACTTGTGCAGGAAACGATGATCGTGAAAAGGAATCCGATTAGAGGAGTTTCCGCCGGCTCTCCGCCGCCGCCGCCTGTGAATGGTAAAACTCTGGAACGATTGTTTCTCAGTTTTTTTTTTGTAATCTTCTCGCTTTCTCTTCTAATCTCCGTGTTTATCTGATTTTTTTCTCTTTACAGTTGCAGTCGCGCACATAAGAGTCGGTTCTTATTACGAAATCGATTCCTCGATTCTCCCTCAGAGATCGCCGGAGCAACTTAAATCGATCAGAGTCGTCATGGTATCAACGGATTCTCTGTTTTTTTTCGTCATCGATTTGAGACGAGATCTCGTTTTGTTCTTCTGGGTTTGTAGACTGATTTCTTATTTCGCTCTGGGTTTTTTTTTTTGTTGCAGGTGAGCAAAATCAAGGGAAGCAGCGTGACTCTCCGATACCCGAGCATGTACTCACTCAGAACGCATTTCGATTCCGGCGGTAGCAGCAGGATGAACCGGACTAAACCGGAGAAGAGGAGTGGTGGTAGTCTTCTTCCCGTTTTGGAAGAGAGCCATGTGATGGCGGCGGAGCTAGCCGGAGATTTGCTTTACAGAAGAATCGCACCTCACGAAGTCTCTGTGAACAGGAACTCGTGGAGATTCTGGGTTTCTGATGCTTCTCTCCGGAAGAATGTCTCGCGAAGGGAAATGGTTACTCAACCGGCGTACAACACCAGACTCTGTCGCGCGATTTCACCGGAGGGGAATTGCTGGTCTGAGCTGAGATCGAGAGGGATGATCAAGTGGGGGAAGAGATTGCGCGTGCGGTACCAGAGCCGTCATATCGACTGTAACAAGAATAAGGACGATTCTCGAATGAAGGGAGAAGAGGAAGAAGCACAGATCTGCAAGGAGGAGACGGAGAAAGATGATGGGAAAGAAACAGAAGGCAATGATCATGGACCGGAGAAGAATGCAAACGAGATAAACGATGAAACCCGTAAGAGAAAGATAATTGAGTCCACGACTGGGAGACTCGCTCAGAGGGCCAAGGTATCTGAGAAGAAGAAGGAAACTCAGATCGTGGTTTATAAGAGGAGATCAGAGAAGAAATTCATTGACCGATGGTCTGTCGAGAGGTAAATGAGCATGTTTTAACGAATTTGATGAACTCTGAATCTGGATTTGCCCTTGATTCATCTGATTCTATGGTTAAGTTTTGGAATTTGAAGGTACAAACTAGCTGAGAGGAACATGTTGAAAGTGATGAAGGAGAAAAATGCAGTTTTTGGTAACTCCATACTCAGGTCAGAGCTGAGGTCAGAAGCGAGGAAGCTGATCGGTGACACGGGTCTATTAGATCATCTGCTTAAGCACATGTCAGGTAAAGTGGCTCCTGGAGGTCAAGATAGGTTTAGGAGGAAACACAATGCAGATGGAGCAATGGAGTATTGGTTGGAGAGTTCTGATTTGATTCAAATAAGGAAAGAAGCAGGAGTCGAAGATCCTTATTGGACACCTCCACCTGGTTGGAAGATTGGTGATAATCCTACTCAAGATCCTGTCTGCGCTGGAGAAATCCGTGAGATCAGAGAAGAATTAGCTACCCTGAAAAGGTTGAAAGCTAACTTATTGGGTTGGTTATATGATCAATATCTGTCTTTGGTTGTCTTATAGCAATTGTAACCATTGTATGTCTTGGTCTTGAGTAGAAATTTGGAGAAACTCGCGTCAAAGAAGGGAGAGGAGGAGCTTGTTACCATGACTACACCTAATTCTTGTGTTACTAGTCAGAACGTGGACCATGATAATCTGATGACTCCAGCAATGGTAAGAGCTCGAAACACTGACTGATATCTATCTTGTGACAACACTCTTTAATTTGATGCTAACAACTCTGCTGCTTCATTTCAGGAAATCTATGCCGATCTGATGAAGAAGAAATACAAAATTGAGGACCAGCTAGTGATAATTTCAGAAACCTTGCGTAAAATGGAGGTACATATCTGAATACAAACACTCCTTTTGGTAGTTCTAGCTGAACCATTACTCAAAAGTGAAAACCTTCTAAATTTGTTATGATGTAGTAACCATTAAGTAGTCAGAAAAGAAAGAAAAAAATCTTGATATGTAGCAGATAGCAAGGAATGATGAATGATGAATGATGATGAGACATTTGTGTATTTATGGATGCAAATGCAGGAAGACATGGGATGTCTTAAGAGAACAGTGGAGTCAACAGAGACGCCTTTGCTTCTAGAGGATTCACCGAAAATGAAGACACTAGAAGGAGAAGTGAAGCAAGTGAACAAGGAAAACCAAATCGCAGAGTCACCTCAAGACGGGAAGAAAGATGATCGACAAGACCAACGATCACCACTCTCGCTTATAAACAACACCGGTTTCAGAATCTGCAGGCCTGTGGCGAGTTTCTCATGGCCCAAGCTCCCTGCTCTTGCTGCTGCTACTGATACCGCTGAGTTTGCTTCTTTGCCAAGTCACCGACCATCTCCTTCCTCGCCTCCTTATCCAGTCAAGCCACTTGCAGCTAAGCGTCCTCTCGTCTTGCCTTTTCCCTTCGCCATCGCTCCCTCGGAAGCTCCCATGAATCTCTTCAACCTTTAAAGCTCCCATTGGAAACTGATGCATCAGATGTAAGCTCTGATTTGATTTTGGAAGATTTATAAACTACAGGCAAACAGGTATTTACAACTATCACTTTATTATAGAATTTAAAGTACTGAAAGAAAAACAGTAATTATTCTTATGGCAATAATTGGGAATTTTGAGCTTTTTTCCTCTTTAATTTAGGGATTTTTATGTCTCTGATTAAGTATATAAGAGATGATTTAAATCGGCTTATGATAGGAAAATATATTGAAGACTGGGATCAGATGATTCTGTATTGCTGAACAATTTCTATTAATGATACCGTTATATATATATATATATACTTTATTCAATTCGTAAGGCTTTTGATTTCAAATCCATTTGATGCCAAATTGATTTTGAGAAACTTGTAAAATGTATCACGCCGGTTAATTATGTCCCATGAATCTGTAGAAAAAATATTTTGCGATTACATGAATGAGGCACAAACTATAAAATATGAAAGTAGAGTAATGTTGTGGTAGTTAACTGATCCATTCCGGTCCGGTCCGGTTCTGTTCTTTTGTTCTTGGATAATACGGGTTTCTTTGGTTCATCCGTGACGTGATAGCTCGTATAGGTTAACAACTTCTGTTTAGGTGTTTCCGGTCATTTATTGAATTTTCACAAAGTATATGAATTTTTATGGTCATCTAATATACGAACTAGGTAGGTATTGTAAAAATTATTTTAACGAAAATTGTTTCATAATAATGTAGAAATTGGGGAAATAAAATTATAATTGTGTAGAAGAATATAAATAAAACATAATAATCCTAAATAAATCTCCAAATAAACACTTATCTCAAGTTGAAAAAAAAAATCAGTGAGAAATAAATAAAAACAAAGCAGTGTTTGTCAACAAACAAAGTAATTATATATGTTATTTGCCCAATTGCCACTCCTAAAATTTGTGGCGTATTAAAAAGATTATTAGCCACTTGTATTTTCTGTTTCAACTTGTAAATTTTTTATACATATCATGTACCAAAATCAGTTATAGAGAAAAAAAAATAAGTAAAGCATATTTATTCAGAAATAGTCTCAGTCTGATGATAGTCAATCACTTGTGCCCAAAGAAATTTGACGAAAAGGGTTACAAAAAAATGGCCAGCACAGCATTATCATGTCCCGGCCTTATATTATAAGATTTTTGCGTTTCACTTTCATCAATATTGCGTAACCGTCGAGTGCATAATTAGACTTATATTTGATATTAAAGAATGGTAATAATTCTAAAGCATCCGACTTTGGTTTATGTTGAAATATTAATAGAGAACAAAAAATAGTTCACAAACAAGATATACGTAGGTTTTCGTTCGTAATAGCAATATTCATGTTCGTTTTCTGACTCTAGAATCTGAATCTACGTTCAGAATCCTTTTTTATAAAACTTTAAATTCACATTCTACATTGTTCCTTTTTTTTTAACATTATGAATTAGAGTTTGAAAAAGAAATATACTCAAAAAGTCAAGACCAAACGGAAAATTTCTACCGTTGCCGACAAATTTCAAATGTATTTTCTAACGATTTTCTTTCAGTTAGAAATTAGTTGAAAATTTTTCCACCCATTTGATCACTTTTTGGTTGGATTTTTTTCACTAATTTCCTACCAGCTCACGTAACTAACTGTGATATTTTGGTGGGAATTTAGTCAATTATTTTTCCATTCAAAAATTTTGTGACAAATTCGGTGGAAATTCAACATGTTTTCTTGTAGTGCATGACTCATTAGAGTTCGTTTATATAACTCGTCGACTCCATTAAACTTGAGTTGGGCTGAACCAGCTCATAAACTAGCTAATGATGACTCTTTTAACAGTCCTAACCGTAAATCAAATGTATTTAATATAGTCTATACATTTAAATAATGTTAATATTTGTCTCGTTTATAACGATTGATGTTAAATATTTATATCATATATATTAGTTGATATTATATAAATTATAAATAAATGATATTAAAATTTATGTAAATTTTAAATTTTGTGTTAGTTTTTATAATATTATCAATTAGAGATAACTAATCATTTTGTATTTATTATTCTAAAGAATATATGTAAATACATATGTATGATTTAACATATAAAAAAAATTATGGTGTTGATCTTTTATAGAGGAGAAAACTAGTACTCTTCATCCTTCTTTAGCAATGTGGGACAAATAGTTGTTTAGTTAAAATTTTGTTTACATCATTTTTTAGTGTCAATTTTTAATAAATGATTCAAAATAGAGTCATTTATTTTGTTGACACTTTATAAGTGATGCTATCTACTTTATTTTTATTAATTGATGTTAATTAAGTTAGTATTAGTATCAATTATTTTAACTGATGCTAATCAAGTTAGTAATAGTATCAATCTTTTAAACTGATGTTAATCAAGTTAGTATTAGTATCAATTTTATTTAATTGATGTTGATCAAGTTAATATTAGTATCAATTGTTTTCATTGATGCTAATCAAGTTAGTATTAATATCAATTAAAAAAATTTATTCAAAATTATATATTTAATGTCAACTTTTAATAAGTGATTGTAAATAGCATCAATAATTTTAATGACACTTTATAAGTGATGTAATATACCTTTTTTCTTGTAGCGTATGTGTTTTTTTTATAATCTATAAATTTTCAGTTCAATGGAGAGAAGGGGGAGAGAGTTAAGTTGGCAACCACATATGAGAAATAGTTGACAAATATATAAGAATAATTAAAAAAAAGTTTGCAACCATAACAAAAAAATTAGGGAAATAGTTTGTTTAAGATTTTCGAGGACGAAGAGTTCTAAACCTTCCTATAGAGCCGGAATGGAGCAGAGCAGCTAGCTGTAAGTGTTTGACCTTCTTTATTTAATAACTATTGGAACTATATTTAAACTCATTTTATAATTATAATTTATGTATCATGTTCTCATTAAAACTAGTTTTCAACTCGAAGACAACTGTACGTATAGGCTTTGCCTTGACCATTTTATTTCGGCTGAGTTTGTGACAATTAAAAAAAGAAAAGAAATGCTTTGTGTGTGTCAAGGGGACAAATAAACAAAGTTTTCATTGCTTAAAGACTTTGTATCATTTAATAACCACTTAAGAATGATAATATACATATAGAAACTATGATTAAATTTTTGTGTTATGTGAAAAAATAATGTTAAGTGTTCTGAAAACTGATTTAGGTGCTAGGCCACCACTCTTCTTTCTTTCTTTTTTTAATCGAATAAAATGAATAGCTCTTTTTTTTTATATCATTTTATCAAATAAATGCCAGATATAATCATCTAGGTATAGAGTTTATGTACATAAATGAATTACAATATATTTTCGAAATGTAATTCTGTAAGTTTTAATTTATAAAGCACATATTCATTTTAAAATCAATTGTTGTTTATAAACGTTAGTCACTCGCAGTAACATACCATTCATTTACTTATGTTTCAGCTTATTAAACTCCTAAAGACTTCTATAGTTTTGGTTTTTCTTCTAATGTGATCGTTTTAATTAGGGTTAAAAGGGTAGTTTACCACATACATGTTCTAGGGTGATGATGGATGGATTCTCAATTTTTCACGCAAGAAGTGTCTAAACTATTTTTTTAAAAACCTTAATGTTTAAGCATTTCCTCCCAATTTGAGCGATAAATATAATCCCACTAAAATGGTCGAATAAGAATCTCGTTTGGGACCAAACATCTTGAAATGTAGAAATACTTAGAATAAAAAAGATGGTAGTTGGTTTTGATTATTGCAACGACGACAAAGATTAAATTAGCATCTAGAATTTCTGATTATTATACGAAATAAAAGACTAGATTTATGTAAGAGTTCAACCAAAATATATAAGAATCGTATAGTGGAAATAAAATTATAACTTCTAATTAACCAGCTATCTCTACACAGACATATATAAACACACGAATAAAACCTATTTGGAGCACCAAAGGAAACTAAGTTGTATACGTTCATAAATTATCAATCATAATCATCATTTGGGGTAATTAATGTCTTTGGAACTTCCGGTGTTTGACATTTCAAGGCCTCTAAGCGAGTCATTGTTGACGTCACTACAAGATGCTTGTAAGGAGTGGGGTTTCTTCTACGTGACCAACCATGGCGTTTCCGGCGATATGTATCAGAAACTCCGGCGATTCTCCGGCGGAGTTTTCGAGCTCGGAGACGAGCAGAAGATGAAGATGGGAGCTTCTAATTACACTCCTCGTTTCATTGCTTCCCCTTTCTTCGAGAGCCTCCGTGTCTCCGGTCCCGATTTCTATGCTTCGGCCAAGTCTTCCGCTGATGCTTTTTCCGACCAAGCTAAGGATGAAGAGTTCAGGTATACATATACATTACATTACATATATTATGTATATACAAAAAGTATATATAAATGAAATGCTTGTTGACATTTTCTCTGGCAACTCTCAAAACGATGTCATTTAATTGGTTGAAGTAAAGTCGTTTCATATTTTGAAAAAAAAAAATAGAAACCAATTAAGCTGGTCTTTCAAGCAATTTATATGCAACCCACCTTTTGCTTATTGTTCATATTTAAGTACTTAATTAGTACCATCTTTTATTTTGGTTGTAGTTTGTAGTTTCTAATTTTGGTTGTTATAAAGTATTTACATAATTCAACTTATTGTTTCTAAGAGATTAATGTTCATGCAAATTGTTTTTTCTCAAAACATCAACCCATCATTAAAAAAAGAAGAGCATCAATCAATAATTAGTAGAACGGTTTTGTGACAATATGATTATTAAACAAAACAAAACAAAAGACATGTAGGAGGAATCCAACTATATTAAGTGGTCACTTTTTTATTTCACAAGTGCGCATTGCATATTTTCATTTTAATTCTTTAAGCAAATATGCATATATTCTTTGTGTCTTTGGGATACATAAAGTATAAAAAATGTGAAACTATTAAGGTTTGTTCAAAATCGCTTAACTTCTTTTGAAATTTCAAGACCGGTCCTCTAGTTTTGTAGATAGTTAACATAGTTTTTAGTGAAAGTGACGAGATTCCTAGTGAAAGTGACAAGATTATATATCTTGACACTAAACCAAATTGGTGACTAATACGTACGACTATAGTAGATGCATGATCTTATATATATTTTTCTGAATCGTTTTTAATGTTGAATTTAATTTGTTTTTTAAAGCGTGTTGATGAAAGAATATGGAGAAAAGATGACGGAACTGTGCGAGAAGATAATGAAAGCCATTCTTGCCAGCTTCGGAGACGATCTTCATCACAAATATTACGAATCTGAGTTTAGAAACTGCCATGGCTACTTCAGGATCAACAACTACACAATCCCTTTGCAAGAAGATCAAGAAGATGATGAAGACGAAAAAGTTGATTTGATCGAAGGGCTGGGAATGCACACAGACATGAGCTGCATCACGATCGTTGATCAAGATGACATAGGAGGTCTTCAAGTCAGAGCCAGAGATGGGGTCGGTCTCATGGACATTAACCCTAAAGAAGAAGCTCTTGTCGTCAACGTCGGAGATCTATTGCACGCGTGGACCAACGGACGGCTGAGATCGTCTCAACACAGAGTTGTATTGAAACGGCGTGGTTTCGTCGGTAACAGATTCTCCCTCGCGTTCTTCTGGTGCTTCGACGATGAGAAAGTCGTTTTTGCCCCTGATGAAGTCGTTGGAGATTGCGAGGGTGTGAGGGTATTTCGGTCATTTAAGTGTAGGGATTATTTGAGGTTTAGGGAGAGTAATGAGAAAGGGAAGTTCGAGAAGGTTGGGCACACGGTCGAAGACTTTGCACGAATTGATGAAGACCGTAATTAATTTTTTTCTTCTTTCGGTTTGAAATGATAAATTAATAACAATGTGAAAAATATACACTACTACAGCTACTTGCGTTTTTATTGCTTTGTATATTATAAAGAAAACTTGCTTGCATTTTCTCTTATGTTTTGAATTATATAACCGATTTAGTGGACCATGATGTAAGAATAGCCAAGTCTTTTCAACGAAAAAAAAAAAATAGCCAAGGAAAACTTTGAGAATATTAGGAACTTGGCATTGTATTGGCTTAAACTTTAAGGTTGTTTGTTTTTTTTGTAAACGTCAAATTTTTAAAATATGTTAACTGTTAAGTGGTGTTTTATGTTTTAGGATTTTTATCGTCCAAAAATTATTTATTGCTACATATAATCTTAGCTTTTCAAGAAAATTTTGAATTTTATTTCGTAGAATAATTTTCATAGAAGAGCAAGTCATCTAACTCTTTAAAAACTAAAAAAAATTATGAGAAAAGATGAAGAAAGTAATTCAAAAGTTTATTTTCAGAGACGGTATTATGTCACTAGGTGTTGTTGCATTGGCATGTACTCCTCATGTATATGCGGTATCCATGGTGCGACTAAGATTGTCTTGAAACGATTCATGAAAATCTTCTAAGAACTGTTCAAGCGGAGTTAAATCGTCGGCTCTCAGTTTTCCCGTACGAGGAGCCATTGAAACAACAAGATCGAACTGCGAATAGAACCACAATAAGAGTCTCTGATACCAACTGTTCGAGCAGAATGATAGATTAAGACGAGGTTAACATTTAGTTTAAGAATACCCGTTATCCAAGCTTCACAAAGCTGGTGAATTCTCAAAGAATGCTCGGATTTATAGGTAACTAAAGTTACTTCTTTTTGGTTTTTCTTATTAATTATCGAAGAAAAAGTGAATCATTACAAAAGCATCGATCCTTCTTTTATAAGCTCGCGAATGGGCTTAAAAATCTTAGAAAGATTGCAAAAACTAAAGAAATCTAAAACAAAAGAAAAACTGAAAACTAATGGAAAATTAAAATAGAAAGCCAAAACCTAACGACTAAAAGACTTGTAAAACACGTCATGTACGCTGCATCAGTTGCTAAGATCAGAAGAGACCTTATGAAATGCCATGACCCTATGATTATTATTAGGAAGATATCAACTAGCTAATAAATACTAATTAATTGATATGCACTTATACTATTAAAAATAACTAGATAATTTATCCGTGCTACGCTGCAGGATGTTTTGTATTTACTGATTTAATCATGTGATTTTTACATTCTAATATTAAAATCACTTTTATATTAACATTTTATAGTTTGATATTTTTTTTCCAGATGAGTTTCTCGAGCATACATAATCATCATTAATTTGGAGAGAACACTTTAAATTAAAATCTTGCTAACTATAGTGAGTGCACCATTCTAACTTTTATAATTTTTTTATAAAACATTACTGTCGATTTGTTTATTTTTCGTAATTTAAGCATGTCACAAGTTAGACATGTTTTTTTTATATCCCAATTTATATTCACATTTAATAGTTTTCACCCAATAAAACTGACATCTAAGCTGCCACTAAGAATACAATACCACGAAAATTAAGTATATATGAGAAACACGTTCTTAAGAATTTATAAAATTAAGACCATGAAATTTTTCAGAAATTTAAGCGAACATTCTCATTTCTGGTTCGTATGCAAACAAAGGCTGAGCAAAAATCAATATAATCAACATAATACAATTTTGGTTTAGGGCTAAATTAGTCACTATCTTTTATTTTTACTTAAAATCTCTGCTCCCATATTTATTTACTTTTTTTGTCACCATATTTATATACTTCATATCTCAAAACTTGATATCGAAGCTAATGAATTTTTTCAACATAATTTAATATTTTCTCTCCACATTTTTAATTCATTTTTTAATAAACTTGATGCAAACTCGAAAGCAGCATCGAACAACTGGTTTCCATGGCGATTTTTTGACTAAAAATAAAATTTGCTTATTAAGAATAGAAGGAGAGACGAAAAGGATCTCTTGATGATGACGACTTTGGAACCCTGACGCATCACCATGTGACAGTTAGCAAGAAAAATATTTTTCAAGGCCCAACCAAATTAAATGATCAGGTCCATATATATTAAAATGTTTCTATTGGTACTTCAACTTTTTTTATTTATTGACATGTCACATTTATAGAGCTTAATAAAGCTGAGTTATCCTTCTCTTAAGAGTATCTTTCAAAATTACTAGGTATTTTTCCGCGCCACGCGTAGATTGTTTTTATAATTATTTAAGTTATATTAATTTTTAACTTTAATTTAATATTTTATTAAAACTCATTGTTGTTCAACTACTTTCAAAATATTATTGAAATTATTTTTGTTTTAACTGAATTCGATATATGATTGAACTAGTGTATATGTTTTCTCTTTCTATAATCGAAAATATTTTTTCATTTTAAATTGAAAACAAAAAAAACAAATCAAACATATGATCGCCAACTCAAGCACCTCATTGGATACGTCAAAATTAACTTATAAGCTAAAACTTCAAATACGTATCGAAACTCATTGTTGAACAACTTTCAAAATATTATTGAAACAACTTTTCGATTAACTGAATTCAATATATGATTGAACTCAACAACTATAAGTTTTCTCTTTCTTTAATCGAAAACAATTTTTTATTTTAATGAAAACAAAGTAACTTATCAAACATATGATCGCGAACACAAACACCTTATTTGATATGTCAAAATTAACTTTTAACATAAAACATGAAATGCGTATTGAAACTCATTGTTGTTCACTAACTTTCAAAATATTTTTGAAACTATTTTTGGATTAACTGAATTCGGTATATGATTGAACTCAACAACTATAAGTTTTCTCTTTTTTTAATCGAAAACAATTTTTTTATTTTAAATTGCAAACGATATAACTTATCAACTTATGATTGTCAACTCAAACACCTCATTAGATATGTCAAATTTAACTTTTAAGCTAAAACTTAAAATGCGTATTGAAACTTATTGTTGTTCACTAACTTTCAAAATATTATTGAAACTATTTTTGGATTAATTGAATTCGGTATATGATTCAACTCAACAACTAAAAGTTTTATCTTTCTTTAATCGAAAACATTTTTTCATTTTAAATTAAAAACAAAATAACTAATCAAACATATATCGACAACTCAAGCACCACATTGGATATGACAAAATTAACTTTTAAGCTAAAACTTGAAATGTGTATTAAAACTCATTGTTGTTCACCAACTTTCAAAATATTATTGAAACTCATAGAGTTTTTTAAATACTCGCAGATCCGCAGAAGGTTAGCTACAACAATCTCACTATACTCTTCCGATCGATCCACATGTACCATACGATATTATCATTTTTAATAACGACGTCATTTTGAAAATGGTTTGGTTTTTCATTTTTGGTTGTAGCGTTGCCGATTTGCCATTGCTGTTTTTGAGAATACAAAGAATAACTGTTATGTTTTTACTGCAAGGAATTTGCTTTCATGATATGGAGAACGGAGATGTGCCAAGAGCTCACCAAGAAATAGTTGTTAATCTCATTGTTACAGTTGATGAATCTTAATTACAGCATGGATCATTCACGATATTGGGAGTTGTTGGTCAGCGAAACGTATCGGTGATGATTTCTGCCAACAACTTGATCAAGATAACCGGTTTCACCTCCATTCTATCTATAATGAGGATTATTCTGGAGTTATTATTGCAAATAGTTGAACAACTAGTTTCTATCACATGCAAATAACCAAATAAAGACACCAAATCTACAAACATCGAAAAAATCATATGGAGTGAAGAACTATAAACATTAAAAAATTGGGTGGCAAAAATCACTTTATTGTGCATGTTTTGTTCACAATTACCAAATCCACATTCATCTAGAATTTTAGAAAATCTATCATCTAAATATTATTAGCTCAGATTATCACCAATTTTCCAATAAATAAAACTATGTTCATATTATGGAACGACAACCATTTTATTCCTCCTCCTAGAGAGAGAGAGATTCAATAAAGTGTATCAAAACAGCCTCACATAATCACTAACCTTCTTCATTTTCAACTTCTTTGCTGCCAAAAACTCAATCAACCCTTCAAGAATTTTGTCCACAGATTCACGACCCATCAACTTCTGTGCAACATCAGCAGGAGTAACTTCAACTTCCAGTATCGCGCTTGTGGGTAGTGATACTGAGATAGTTGGAAGCCAGAACCTCAAATACACCAAGTGTGAAGTAGGACATATGGATATGAACATCCATGCGACCTCGCCTTAACAAGGCCGAATCAAGCTTCTCTGTGTATTTTGTTGTGAAAATTTTGATGTCAGCCCATCCAGAACGTTAAACAAGCATGCAAGTGTAACCTTTGATTGCCTAGAGTATTCTAACATAAAACGTTATTATTGCTTGGATCAAAAAAAAAAACGTTATTATTGCAAATAATTGAACAATTCAATAGTTTCTATCACATGCCAATAACCAAGTAAAAATATCAAATCTACAAATATTGAAAAAATCATATGGAGTGAGAAACTATAAACATTGAAAAAGTTGGTGACAAAAATCACTTTATTGTGCATGTTCTGTTCACAATTACCAAATTCACTATCATTTAAAATTTTAGAAAATCTACCATCTAAATAGTATTAGCTTAGATTATCACCAATTTTTCAATAAATAAAGCTATGTTCATAATTATGGAACAACAACCAGTTTATTCCATTTTTTATCCATTTCATATTTGTTTCTTTATTATTTACATATACAAAAATGTTTTATTTATTTATTAAATTTTATTAAATTAACTATGAAGAAAAATACAATAGCTAGCAGAGATAAGAAATTTTTCCGGAATCAAGGATTAATCTTAAAACGGTTTATTATTATTATTATTTTTATTATTAATATTTTAAAACTTTTCATACAAGTTGGAGCTATGGGCCTTTAAAGATATCGCAAAGTAACTTTGGAAGGTGATTGTTTTGGAGTTAGTTTAATCACTTTTAAAACAGACGAGACCAAAAAGAATTAAAAAAAACAGACGAGGAACTCCTACCGATTACAAAAGAACTATTTGGGCTTACCATGGGCCTAAGCCTGACACAGCCCAACAGAGCTAAACCGCCTCGGTTCAATCGAGAGTCTTCGTTGTACGCAAATTGGAGCTATCTTAACCCTACATCGTCCTCCTCTTTCATCTATCTCTCTGCTCTCTCCTGGATCTGAAACCCTAGATCTTGAGCTCGCCATGGATTCAGTTGAATTGAACAATTCCAATCCTTATTCGCATACCCTAGATCAACCTCCTCCTTCTTCCAAGGAAGACACTGCTTCCCTAGCTTCGGAACACCCAAATCCGCAGGTTTCGTCTCCTGAGGCCTTAAATGGTTCTTCTGCTCCTGTGCCTGAGACAAACGGTTCGGCTGCAAAGCCTGAACTCCTGCGCCCTTTGTTATCAGAGAACGGCGTTAGCAAGACGCTGAGTGGTAACGACAAGGATCAATCAGGTGGTGAGGAGGAGACGACAAGCCGGAGGAGGCGTCGGAGCCGGTGGGATCCTCCGCCTTCGGAGTCGATTAACAACCCTAGCGCCGAAGGGGTTGATTCCGGTACTGGGACGAGGAAGCGTAAGTCCAGGTGGGCGGATGATGAGCCGAAGCCGTTGATCCAGCTGCCCGATTTCATGAAGGATTTCACGGGAGGTATCGAGTTCGATCCAGAGATTCAAGCTTTGAATAGCAGGTTGCTTGAGATCAGTAGGATGCTTCAGTCTGGTATGGCTTTGGATGATAGACCAGAAGGACAGAGGTCTCCTTCACCGGAGCCAGTGTATGATAACATGGGGATTAGGATAAACACTAGGGAGTATAGAGCAAGGGAGAGGTTGAATAGAGAGAGACAAGAGATCATCTCTCAGATCATCAAGAAGAACCCTGCTTTTAAACCCCCGGCGGATTATAGGCCTCCCAAGCTCCAGAAGAAGCTTTTCATCCCGATGAAGGATTTTCCCGGTTACAATTTCATCGGTCTTATTATTGGTCCCAGGGGAAATACTCAGAAGAGGATGGAGAGGGAAACTGGTGCTAAGATTGTGATTCGGGGTAAAGGGTCTGTTAAAGAAGGTAGGCTACAGCAAAAGAAGGATTTGAAATACGACCCTTCGGAAAACGAGGACTTGCATGTTTTAGTCGAGGCTGAGACTCAGGAAGCTCTTGAAGCTGCTGCTGGTATGGTTGAGAAGCTCCTGCAACCTGTTGATGAGGTGCTGAACGAACACAAGAGGCAACAGCTCAGGGAGCTTGCCACCTTGAATGGAACAATAAGGGATGAAGAATTCTGTAGGCTGTGTGGTGAGCCAGGACATAGACAGTATGCGTGTCCTTCTCGTACAAATACCTTTAAGAGTGATGTTCTATGCAAGATATGTGGTGATGGTGGACACCCAACTATTGATTGCCCTGTGAAGGGTACCACCGGGAAGAAAATGGATGATGAATATCAGAACTTCTTGGCAGAGTTGGGAGGAACTGTCCCTGAATCTTCTCTCAAACAGAGTACTACTACCTTGGCTCTTGGTCCGGGAAGTGGAGGAAGTAATCCTCCATGGGCTAACAATGCGGGGAGTGGGGCAAGTGCGCATCCTGGCTTAGGGTCGATTCCGGCCAAACCCTCCAAAGAATACGACGAAACGAATCTGTACATTGGGTTCTTACCTACGATGCTTGAGGATGATGGCTTGATTAATCTTTTTTCAGCCTTTGGTGAAATTGTGATGGCAAAGGTAATCAAGGACCGTGTGTCTGGTCTGAGCAGAGGCTATGGTTTTGTGAAGTACGCTGATGTCCAGATGGCCAACACCGCTGTACAGGCAATGAACGGCTATCGGTTAGAAGGCAAAACTCTTGCCGTCAGGATCGCTGGTAAACAGCCACCGCCTTCTGGACCCCCAGGACCTCAACCACCGTCTCAAGGTTATCCTCCTCCAAACCAGCCGCCTGGTGCCTATCCGTCGCAACAATACTCCAGCGGTGGGCAACTGCCAAATCCTCCTTATTCGACAGCTCCGGTTCCTTGGGGTCCTCCTGTTCCTTCCTATTCACCATATGCTCCTCCCCCACCTCCTCCTCCTGGCTCTTATCATCCTGTCCATGGTCAACATATGTCTCCTTATGGAATGCACTACCCACCACCACCTCCTCCTCATGTGACACAAGCTCCTCCTCCTGGCACCGCTCCTAGCGAAAGCCAGCAAAGCTTCCCACCAGGGGTACAAGCAGACAATGGTGCTCCTGCTTCAACTGTGCCACCAAATGTCTATGGTAGCTCGGTTTCAGGTTTGCCTGGACAGCCTCCATATATGAGTTATCCGTCTTATTACAATGCTGTTCCACCTCCAGTACCGACCTCTACCGATCAATCGCAAGGTCTAGGTAGTGCACCTTGGGCACCTAATCCTCCTATGCCACCGTCTGTTGGCTATTCACAGGGCATGGGTAACGTACCCTGGGCTCCCAAGCCTCCGGTACAGCCACCTGCAGAGAATCCATCCGCTGTTGGAGATTCTGAGTATGAGAAGTTCATGGCTGAGATGAAGTAGCATGTGTGTCCTGAGGAGAAACTCCTTAGTGGAGAGGTAAGATGTCCTCATTTGATGTTTTTGTTTGTTCTCCCTACATGGTTTTGAAATTGAATCATATGGCTTTAGCATATGATAAAATATTTTCTTCCTCAAAAATTTTCAAACGTTTTAGAAAATGTTTTTTTTCCCAACATCATTTTTTTTAAACTTACAGTTGCAGGATAAACCAAGTCGAGCGTGTTGTGTGATACTGCCTTTTTTCCTTCCTTTTTTTTTTGTTTCTTGAAAGTTTTTCTACTTATATGTTTGTGAGCAATCCCACAGCTAAAGGAGCATCTGGTCTGGTGTCCGATTCTGAAACATAGAACTCGGGAGTTGGATGTTCCAATATTTGTCAGTCTACCCTGTGGTTTTAATCATGTTTGTCACTAATGTGTTTTCTGTCCCATATGGGGATGCATATGTTTTCAGTTTTTCCATTTGACAAGATCTAAACTGCCACTAGCATAGGTTCCAAAAGTTTGTCTCTCTGTTATTGTATACGGCTCATTAACACGAATCTTTGTTTTCTTCTTATTGTCTAATTTTGTACAGGTGTGATGTTTCTTGGGAGCTCTTGTACCATGATTTCTTACATCTTTGTTGTTGGAAGTTTGGGACTCACATCTTAACCCCTTGCTATGCTGTTGTGAAATATGCAGAGATTCAGGCTGGAAGGCTCCCAATTGATACTGTTGCTCGCTTCAGAAAGTCCCATAAGATATTTTTATTCATGTTACTGATAAGAATTGCTGCTCTTTTGTAGGACTATCTATATATGTCTCTCGGGGTTTCATGTTTCATTTCATAACACTCGTATTTACCGGGTGACCAGTGTGTTATATCTGTCTTGAGCTCTCTCATTTTACTCAAAATTGCTTCTTCTGCTACTTTTTTTTCAATCTTGTGATATCTGATACCGTTATATTTCAAGCTTACATGTGGCAGGTGCGAGTTCTGTTTTAGTGATCGGGACTAACTTTTATGCCATTCTTTCTGTGTTGCATATTTGATTGTGTGCATTAAAAGAGAAGCTGTATCTTGTTTAATTTGTTGGATTTAAACGTGGGGGAATTAAGG
This sequence comes from Alliaria petiolata, assembly GCA_020283515.1. Classification (NCBI taxonomy): domain Eukaryota; kingdom Viridiplantae; phylum Streptophyta; class Magnoliopsida; order Brassicales; family Brassicaceae; genus Alliaria; species Alliaria petiolata. Next base: position 189,234,960 of record JAHZTW010000001.1, on the reverse strand, counting down.
GCTCATCATAGAAACCATTTTTTTTTAAGTGTGCTCACGTTAACAATTTTGGTAAGTGGTGTGATGTACGAAAACTAGGGGATATTGGCATGGAGCGTATTCGTATGGAGGAAGTTGCTCATCCGCTTTGACCATTTGTGACCATTGGCAAATCTGGGAGTCTCTGTCTGAGCTACCGGTGTTACCGTATCTTTGTCTTAAAGTTAAGGCATTGTTTTTATTTTTAGTATCTGGAACAATACATATAAAATTTTTTTAGAGAACAAGAAATTCTGCTATCTAATTTTAGTTAAAATAAATAAGGCACCCGCGATTTACTTAACGCACAGAAGTGAAAAATAAAATTAGCGTTCAGAAAGCATTAAAAATTTTGCATATATAATTTATTTTACATACTATATCTGAAATTATCATCAATGTTGTAACATATATCAAATAGGTATTTTGACATTTAGACAACAATAAAATAGACAATTCTCTACATTACTGTTCTGTTTAAAACTGTTGATTAACAAGTTTGACACTTTACCCGTACGATTATGAGATGTTATGAGTTATTTACTTTATATAATCAATCTATTAATACAAAGAGTTGACTGAAAAAAGAGACTTATATTAAGCCCATATTAGGTCCGGCCCAACTATGCAATTAGCCCATTATTCTCCAATCAGATCTAGAAAGAAATCCGCTGATAGCTGCTTCTTCCTTCTTATAACTACAATCTTTCAAATCATCCGTCGGAAAAAAAAAAAAAAAAAAAAAAAAAATCATTGACGTTCGTAGCTGTTACTACCAAAATCTAATTTGGGGTTACTTTTTTCTTTTTCTTTTGGGAAGTTGTAATCTCGAAAGCTAAAGCAATATCGATTTGATTTTGTTCGAGTAAAATGGAGGAAGTGCATGAGGATTCTAGTTTTTCCGGGTTGGACGACGAATCCGGCAGTAATGTGGATCGCGACGGTGAATTGTCTGTCATGAGCGGGTGTTTTTTCTTGGATCATGTTGGGGAAGTCTTGCTTTCTCGGAATCAAGATGGTTTGTCCTGGAAATGTCTGGATTCTTCAGATTGTGTAAGATTTGTCGATAATGGTATATGTTCATGCTTCCTCAGGTTAATCCGACGACTGTGTTCGTTGACTCTTTTCATCTTTCTGGGTTTCTCTAAAATTCAATCACATGAGCATGAATTATCGAGTGTTGATGTTGGAGCTGCGATAAGCAAAATCAATCGAGCTTTTCCTTCTTTATTGCTTCGTATTAGATCAGAAAGTTCTTAAATTTTTGTGTGAGTTGTTTAATTATGTTACTGATTTTGGGGTTTACTGTGCCTAAGAGAGCGAATTTTTGTTTTGTTCTATGTTGATATAGGAGGGAACGACTTGTTTGGGAATTAGAAATTCAGAGAATGTAAAAACTGAGATCAAATTCTCAGATGTTTATGCTGTGGAGTTTGCTAACTATGGATTGGTGCATAGTCCAAAGTTAGGCCTTGGACACGCCAAAGAATGTTTCCGGGAACGTTTGTTAAATACTCAAGAGGTTTTGTTTTTAACTCTCTTTTTTTTTTGTCTCACTTCTCGTATCGTTTCTTGTTTTTCTTCAGGAGATTACAGTGTAATGAGTTCTGCTTTGATGTAGATGTATCGGTTCACTGTGCACGGATTTCAAAGTTCACCAAAGGAGCCTTGTCTCTGGAAACTTGCGGCATTCACTTTTGGCCATATGGATTTGCAGACGTGCCAGAGTTGGATGGATCAGTTGAACTACTCTTTGATCAAGGAAGTCGAAAGACCAAGAAATCTTTTGGTAAATCTTGCCGTGTCAGATTCTAGCACTTTGGTTGCTCCTATTTGTATGAATGCTTTGACAGGACATCTTGCAACTTTCTTAGGTATTTGTCCATCCAAAAAGTGGCAAAGGAAATGGCTCCAAGATCTGGGAAACTGTTTCGAAGATCTTCATTCGTGCTAAAGTTAATACGAAGGTATGCTTTTAATTGCATCACTAGCAGAATGATCAATTAAGTAATTTATTTTGCTTCTTGGAGTAACTGATTGATTTTGTGCCAGTGCCACGGTAGAGCATTTAGAGAAAAATGTTATTTATCATGTAATGTATTTGCTTCATTGTTACCAAGGTTAATAGTTATCGGTTGGTTCTCCTCTAGTCATACGTTTATGTTTGCAGAAAAAGAGTAATATATGTTGTTTTTGTAGATATTGCAACATGACTTCCACAATTTTCGCCATTTGAGATGTTGTTTGGCCATTTGTTTGCACAGTTACTTGTGATACTATATAGCTCTCATAGAGAAAGACTCATAAACGTTTTTCTCACTGTCCATACTATGGTCCCTGGTTTGTTATTCTTGATTTACCATTCAAATCAGGTGATTATGACAGAACGAGCAGGACATGCATTTGATGTAATGGCATCTATCCAAAACAAAGAGCTCCATTCATATGATGGCATCATAGCTGTTGTAAGTTGTAGACCTCTTTTTTTTTTTTCTATGTTTCGATGACCCTAAGTACATCTTTTAATAATAATTGTAGTGGTTGATTTGCTGGCATAACCTTCAATTTATATTATTTATGAGTCAAGTAATGGATTAGTGATAGTTGATGAAGCTTCTCCACTCCCGATATCTGTTGTCACATTTTCTTCCTCATGGCGCTTACTTGTGAATCAATATATCTGCTTTTCATAAAATGTTTGTCATTATTCTCATGTCTTGAAAATTCAACATACGTTCAGGGTGGGGATGGTTTCTTCAACGAAGTCCTTAATGGATATCTTTTGTCGAGACTTAAAGTCCCTCTTCCACCAAGTCCTTCAGAATCCTTCAATTCTGTTCAAAGTAGAGGTAGTTCCTCGGTTCCAGAATCAGGAGGTGCGATTCATGAGAGTGACCAGAAGGAACACTATCCTCTTCTTCCTGATTCAGTTCAAGAAGTGATGAATTTCAGTATGTATTTGATAAACTTTATCTCATTTTTATTCAAGAACTGGGACTGTTACCTAGTTGTAATCTCTGGGTGTTGCTGTTAACTTACAGGGACATTCAATGGCTCATGTGAAGGTTAGTTGGTTTTGTTCTCTGCAAGACATTCAGTGAGATTGTCTGCTTCCGTTAGTCAAGCTTATTCTCGTTCTTATTAAAATCTCATTCTTTACTGTTTTTTCTTGTTCCTTTTTGTTGACAACTTCGCAGGAACTGAAAATCCCGATCATCCCTTCAGTGGTGAAAGGCCTAGATTCGGCCTCATTCCGGCAGGTTCAACTGATGCAATAGTTATATGGTAGAGTTTTTTTATCATCATGTATTCGTAGTTATCTTTCCTCTAGCGAAGATTATCCTGCGCCATAAATGGGAATATGTTTCACTTGTATGAGCAATAAGTTGTAGTTGATTACCAAATAGATAACAACTGCATATGCATTTTCAACCTCTACTGTCTGGTTTCTCTTTTTCTTCTCCATACAAATATTTGAAAGAATTGGTGTATGTATCTCATAAATTCAGAAATGTAAAAATAGCTTCTGATAAGCTTAAAGTATTAAACTACTGTTTATGCTTTCGCATTACAGCACCACAGGAGCTCGTGATCCTATAACATCTGCGCTGCATATCATTCTAGGCAGAAAGCTCTTCCTTGATGCAATGCAGGTAGTGCGGTGGAAAACGGCATCAACCTCGACAATTGAACCTTTTATTCGTTATGCAGCCTCATTTGCTGGGTAATGACTAAACCTTTTTAGTGAGTTTTTTTTTTTGCATTCCGTAAATAAGGAATGGCAGATTCTGTTATGTCATGAAGCTCTAATTTTCATCTTTCACTGCCCAAAGCCTTAGCTTCTTATTGTTAGTGGCATTCTCATTTGTCTAATAAATCACTTCAGTTATCTTTAAGCAATAGTGCCTGCGATATGAATATTGATTGCTCCGATCTCTAACAGAGTTTTTAGTACAATTGATTAGTTCAGGTACGGGTTTTATGGTGATGTCATTTCAGAAAGTGAAAAGTATCGGTGGATGGGTCCCAAACGCTATGATTATGTTGGAACTAAAGTATTCTTGAAGCACAGGTATTTTTCATAACATGTTTACCAATGTACATACACTTCTAAGAAGCGCAAAACATTAATGGAACGATCTATGCTATTTTTCTTCCAAGCAAATCAGTTTTGTTTGAGTTGTTGGTTTTATATGTTAATATGCAAGATCATATGAGGCAGAGGTTATGTTTGAAGAAGCTGAACCAGAGAACGGTAAAGCTTCCACACACACTCGGAGTAAGACGTGGCCGTTTCGAAATACGGCAAGATCAGAGAAAATACTATGCCGTGCAAAATGCAGCATTTGTAGCAGTAACGCAGATGGGAATGCTACACGCACACTACCTAACTCGTGTCCAGAAAAAACAAGATGGTGTAGAACGAAAGGGCGGTTTCTGAGTATAGGTGCTGCAGTGATGTCAAACCGAAACGAAAGAGCACCTGATGGTCTTGTCGTTGATGCACACCTCTCAGACGGCTTCCTTCATCTCATACTCATCAAAGATTGTTCTCGTCCCAAGTACTTATGGTAATGCCTTATCTTCTTCTTTGCCTTCTTCAAATACGTAGTTCCACTGTCTTCTAATAGATACGCACACTTGGGAGAATAGCAAATACACAGAAGAATCGTTCTTTGAAGTTATCTGGAACATGTTCTTAATAATAGCAAAATACTTGGTCTATGCCACAGGCACCTCACCGAGCTTGGGAAAAAAGGCGGGGAACCTTTGAACTTCGAATTTGTGGAATATCATAAGGTTTGGAAAATTTGTTTTGCTTTTCAAAACTTGATAACTTGGTCTGTTTCTGATCATCTCTACTCAAATGTATTGGGAATACGCAGACGCGAGCTTTCACATTTACTTCGATTGGGGAAGAGAGTGTGTGGAACTTGGACGGAGAGATCTTTGAGGCTCACCATTTATCAGCTCAAGTCTTGCGTGGTCTTATACCTTTGTTCGCATCTGGTCCCGAGGTATAACGACATTCATTTGAATGTGATTTTTATAAGGAGCTTTGTGCATAGTGACCGAAGTGAAAACTGAAAAGCTATATGAGATTAGAAACTAGAAAAGTAAAATAAAATGAACATGGCAAATATCATTCCAAAGAAAATGTATGTAACGTTCCCAATTTTACCCTATGAATCTCATTATTTAGGTTGTGCAGTGGATAATTTAAGATTATTCTTGTTGATTTTAGTATTATCCATATCAACCGAATTATTTGAGACTATTGTTTTGCAAAAGAGAAACTGCCGAAAGTATTCGAGAATACAGATGTTATTTGCTAGTAAAATCTCAGTCTTGCAAATCGAGTTTCTTAAGCTATCTATTCAACAATGGCTGCATAAAGAGAGACCAAACAATGGCTGCGTGTTCTGAGAAGAGCACCTTTAACGAGTCGAGTGATGAAGATGCCCCCATCCAAACCTTTTTTTGTTTTTTTTCATTTTTTCATTTTGAGATACGTCTCTACCAATGATTATTTATTGGTGTGAAGACAAATGTTGCTATCTATATGCAATAATACTAGAGATACTTAATATAATTCAACACCTGAGCGAAGAAATATGCCTCGACCTTAATGCAGTGAGCAACTCGAAGCATTTCTTCCTCGTGAGCATTGTACATTGAAGATTAAGAGTAATTTTTACTCTTGTCCATTTGAAGAACTAAATATAGTGTGGTCAGGATCATGTTAAGTATCGTAGATAATTGGTAGGAAACAGCTATTTCCTTCGATTTTTCTACGAAAATAAATCGTAGGGTATCTCTCGTCGGAAATCGCAGGTGGTAGGAAAATGGAAAAAATTTTCCTACGAAAAAGGAACCGTAAGAAAAGTCGTAGAAAATATTGGTAGGAAATTAGAAGAAATTTACTCACCGATTTCTTACCAAAAAAATCGGTAGCAAAACTGTTTCCTACGGGTTACCTACCAATAAAATTCAATCTCCTACAAAAAATTTCCTACCAATTTCCTTCAAACTTTTCCCTCTTTTAATAAAAATTGAATTACAAATATTTTGAAACAAAATTATTTTCTGTAAACTAAAATTTGAATTAATTAATTATAAATTTTAAAGTTAATATATAAACCAAATATTTTAACGATACAAAACCCCAAAATATATATATAAATACACTAAGTTAATGTATCTATTCAACAAAAGTAAGATAATTTTTAACTGAAACCACTGAAACACCAAAGAACTACTCAACTATTCCCGTGTGTATCAATGCCAAGTCCATAAAGTCTTCGAGGAAGTGATCTTTCATTGTAGCAGGATCTTCAAATTCCTCTGGATGACTCTAAAAAATTGTTTAGGTCCTGCAAATGGCCAAGTCAAGCAACATGTAAGTAAGAGTACACAAATGGTGGTTGAAACTATTAATGATCATGCCCTTTTGTCAAAAAAAAAAAACTATTAATGATCACCACGTATTCTCACCCACAAGAACTGATCGTTGATAAGGGTATGGTTAATTTGGAGATCTACAAACACACATGAGAAACCAATGCCCAAAGATAAAAAAAAAAAAAAAAGACAAAGATCCAAGGAAGCCGATCTAACCTGGACAGATCTGATGGAAGCTCTTTGCAAGAAAGTCTTTTGAAGTGTTCCTTCACCAATCTCTTTGAGTCGTACTCTCTGATCTTTTTCCATTGTTCAAAATGAAACTGGAGAAAAAAACAATACGAGGAACGAAATCAAATCAACCACCGCTAAGCTTTTAAATCTCACAGATCCATAAATCAATTTGATCCCAATCAAATCGATTCAAACCCATATTCTGCAATCAAACAGAAAACGAAGAATCCCAGAACTAAAGAGAAAGCATTTCACCGCGGAATCTCTCACGAGCTCGACCAAACAATCTTTGAATCGATTAATCCAAAAGAGAAAATGGAGAGAAGAGAAAGATGAATACAACTTACCTAATAGCAAAAGGATCAAAACCGTGATTCGCCGGAATAGCTTAAAAATCCACCTGAGAAATCCGTAATCTTCCAAGAAGAAAAAAACCCGAGATTGAAGAAAACCCAAGCTCTTGACTCTCGATCCAGTAAAAATCAGCTCAGTAAAACCCAAATCTTACCAAAAAATGAGAGAGATGATAGCGCGAGAGAGAGGAGGCGTGGATATTGGGAGTGAGAGATGAAGAAAATCAATTAGGGTTAGGAGGCGGAGATGATCTTTTAACTAATAATATTATTAATGAATATTTTCCTACGAAAATCATACGACTAACCAACGGACATATGTTGGTAGAAAACCGGTATAACTTTCCTGATGATTTATCTATCACTAATACGATCAAAACTTGTCAACCGTCTTCCTACCACTTTTTTACTAGATTTCCTACGAATATTAGTTTCGTAGGAAACTGGTAGAAAATAACTGACCCTAACCTGACGACTTATATTCGTAGAAAATTTCCTACCAATTTTTTACCAATGATATTTTTCGTCATAATTTCATAGAAAATTGGTAATAAATATTTCCAACCAATTTTTTTGTAAGAAATTTGGTAGAAAAACGTGATGTTTTCTTGGATTGAGCGTAGATGTCTGGATCACCAACGATGGCTACTGTACAGTTGGCACACCCTTAGAGTGGAGGACTAAGTTACTATGTTTCGGCCAATATGATATTAAGTACAGATAAGACTGGTGCTAATCTAAAAGTCTAGTTCATTGAACTTATCTGATTATTGGCGAAGGACATACATTCATGTATGATAACATATGGACACTGCATATGTTTTGGCTTTTAATAACAATATATTTTTGTCTCTTTTCATCTGTTTATTTCCAAGTGTATTATATACTCTTCATATATATAAAATGATCACTTTTCACTTTCTGAATATATCATTGGATTGTGTTGTTGACCGAAGATTAAAAAAAAAGAATTTGTGTTAAAAGAAAGAAAATTAGACTGCACATTCACATTGACACACTCGAACCCATATTATAGGGAAGTCAAAACTCAAAAAGACGTGAGGACAAGATAGATCATGCGTGCAACTAAGGGCAACCAAATAATTATATATAACATTATACATTTTATGATATTAATTTACAATTATAAGAATTAATTAGTAAACTAACTCCAAAAAAAAACGATGTGATTTTGGAAATTTATGAGCATTTTAAATACTACTGAAAAGATAAAAAAAAATCATAAAAATATAGGGAGAGTTAGAAAATACTCAAATTTTAAGAATATTTTAACTAAATAAAAATAATAATAATTTACACAGGTTAAAAATAATAACCTTTTAAGTATTCATATGTAAGGTTTATCACTTTAATTATTATTTTTTGTTTTGTGAGAATTTAATTTGTATTATTAGATGATATACCATATAGAATATATTTTATCTGTGAATTGAGTTATATATTTTTTTTCTATGTTGAATATGTTATGAACGTGATTTACGATTTGATATGGTCTTAGACTCTCAGTTTGTAATATTTTCATTTGAAGTGACATGCAGAAGGGTTGTATATATATCATACATGGCAGAACTATGTGACAAGAACATGCATCTTCGTTTCAAAAAAAAAAAAAAGAAGAACATGCATCTTAATCATTTAATTAAGTTTATTACTTTACACCATGTATCTTATATAGACTATGTCATTTACACCATTTTCTCTTATATATATATATATATTAGATTTTTTCACAAATAATTAGTGAAAACATTCATAAAGACATGTTTTTCGAACGGCATGATCATTGACATTACCAAGTATGCAGAGATATCTATTGTTTGTTGCCATTAAGCATGCAACTATAGTCTTCCGAAAATTTTGTTTGTTTACCTTTTTGGGGACTTGATGGTGCATATATTTTTAGTGCACATATAGGCTCTAACTGGTGACCAAAAGAATGATGAGGAATGGTGGATTCTCTTTCATTCCTTAATTTTTTTTACCATTTATGAGTAAATTTTTTTCCAACAATTCCTTCTCATTCCTTATTCAAAAAGGAATTATAGAACAAAATCATTTCTTATCAAATTTGATGAGGAATAAAATATGTTTATTTATTTCCTTATATGTATTTCATTCCTACACATTCCTACTAATTCATTCCTTTCATTTTTTTCATCTTCATTCCTATTGTTTCTTTTAATGGTCACCAGTTAGAGTCATAATCGAACACAATACAATTTTTTATGTAAGTAATGTATTAGTGTAAATGTAAACACATGAGCATAGTCTCATCTATATATGATCCACATTTCAAGTAACATGAGACAATTAAGAATACCAACAATAACATGTTATATAGTACTATCAAATAAATAATGTTGTCATATTATTTCAAATAGGTAGATTAACACGTTTCAAATCATATGTTCCTTTTACTCGGTTTTATTCTAATGAACAAAATATTGATAGTCACATCATTTACCTTATGAAGATTATTGATAGTCACATCATTCACCTTATGAAGATTTTGTACCCTTGATAATTAATACAGAAGTCACGAAGAGTTCATATTGCAAATACTGAAAATGCTGATATATAAATTAAAGGGAACAACATATCATGTCATGAATCATGATGTGGTATATATATATATATATATATATTTTTTTTTTTGAAGTAAGAAAATCATATGTTCCATTTTTTTTTTTAATTTTTCGATGAGTTGATATAATTTCCAGCTGTTCACAGAGAAAATAATAGTTTCCGAAACAGACATTTTCCAAATCTAAAAAAAAAATACTTGTTAGCAAATTGTCCCTTCATAAGATTGTTTGAGGAATGCCTAAACACAATTTCTTTGTCGACAATATGACCACAATTAAATTATTATAGGAATAAAAGCCCTTAAAGAAAATAAACAACTAATTTAAGAGCATCTTCTCTATCACTTTGATAATGAAGGAGAATTCTTGCGTGAGCAAGAGAGTAGTAAATAACAAGCGTAATCCTTCAACAATTAAATTTTAGTTATCTAATTTTATAGTAATAGTAATAATAATTTAAGAAACTTTATAAGATTCTGTGGTTATTCAAAGGACTTGATTGTCTCAGAAATTAGGAGCACGAACGTGGCTGCTCTTTTGTGAGAATACAAGATTCCATTCGCTTATTCTTCTTCTGCCACAACTTCTCTCTTCGGGTTTGACTTTGAGTTTCTGTATAGCTTAAAGCTACTACATCTTTTATTGATCAGGTAGGTCAATTTTGTGACTTCTTTTCTTTCTTTCTTGTTTATTAGAGATTATGATCATGCTTGGCTTGATGGGTTTCTTGTTTTTTTTTCTTGACTTTGGAATGTGGCATTGTGATGTCTAGATTTTGAATTTTGAGAGCCTCGAATCAATAACCAAAACATCTCTTAATCGATGCACTATCTTGTCCTGAAATCAAGATCTTGTCAATAACTTACATCATTTCTTCAGCAAATGTGATATCAATTTGTCTACTGTTCCTCGGTTGCCTCTTTTTGGTTTGGCTCAAGGATCTTGATTTTCAATTGTGATGTTTTGAATGATACAGATTGCTAGTGCCTCATTTTTGGTTGGAGGAAAGATAGGCGATAAGTAGTAGAACCGTTGCATACCATCTTGCGCAGAGCTGACCCTGACATTTTCCAAAATTAGCAACTTTTTTTTTCAGAGATAAAAGAACAATAAATGGACGCTTTTTTCAAGAAATCGATTATGGAACAGAAGCCGGCGCATGGCAAGCTTCCTACGAGGGCTAGCTCTGATCTTGCATCTCCTTCTCAACCACAGACCATTGCCATAGCTATTAGTGGGAGCAACAAAAGCACGAATGTAGTTAAGTGGGCGCTCAAAAAGTTTGCTTCCGAGAAAAATATCGTTTTCAAGCTGATTCACATCCATCCAAAGATTACTTCACTACCTACACCTTGTAAGTTCCAAAAAGGTTTCTTCTTCTCTACCTGAAACTTTTATATGACTACTTAAGATTCTGATACCGGTTTCTTTTTCCTTCCTAAGCCGGAAACATAGTCTCTATCTCCGAGGCACCAGAGGATGTAGCGGCTACTTATAGACGAAAAGTGATGCAGGAGACTAAAGAAACTCTTCTTAAACCTTTCAAGAAGATGTGCGATCGGAAAAAGGTTTTTCTCTTCTTTTTTTTCTTCTCTTTCTTGATGTTCCTTTATTCGATATCTTATAGCTAAAAGATCGTTTTGAATCTTGTTAACAAAAGGTTGCAGTGGAACTTCAAGTGCTCGAATCAAATAGTGTTGCAGTGGCGATAACCAGAGAGGTTAGTCAGAATTTGATCAGCAGTCTTGTCATTGGAAGGTCATCTCATGGTGGCTTGTACAAGTACGTCTTGAAACGTTATATTTACGGTTTTATCATCTGATTGCATAGAGTTTAATTTCTCCATGAGTTTATGTGTTGAAAACAATTCCAGGAATCATGATATTACCACGAAGATATCAGCATATGTGTCAAACCTTTGCACAGTCTACGTTACCACGAAGATATCAGCATATGTGTCAAACCTTTGCACAGTCTACGTTGTCTCAAAAGGAGTCTACATTCTTCCAAGGGAGAGATCATCGTCAGATGCAGAGATGAATGAAAATATAAGAGATTCTGGTAGTGAGAGAACCGATTCCTCTAGCTGTTCTTCTGGTTCAGGACCCATCTCAGGTTCGGAGCTTTCGTCAATCTTTAACCAGAAACTCATGTATGTACGAGATCATGAGTTCGGTTTTCTTTTGTACATATTGTTTAGATGCAGTGTCACATGCACTCAAATCCAAATCTCTTACTCTGTCCAATAAGAGATTGCAACATCTCCCGACGATAGTAAGAGGTGTTTCTGGTCGTATGGAATCTAGTTCTGCTGAGTCAGAAGATACTAGAAGTGTGTCTTCGGATGCTGCAGAGGAAGCAAAAAAGAGAGGTAGCCCTGAAACATCGCGTACTGTTTCTTGGAATGCACGGTTTAGAGATTTCGATGAGAGAAAAGACGCTATGAGTTCTGTTTCTAGCAAACGTGATGACTACGGAAATGTTACTCAAGGTGAAGATTACTTCACAGACAACCAGGTAAATTAAGTTTTGATAAGATTGTTCTTAAACCTCTTGTGAAGCCGAAAGCATTTGGGAATGATATATGTGTTTTCGTTTGATTTCAGGACACGCTCGAAGAGATTACAAAGCTGAGAGCTGAACTTAGACATGCTCATGAAATGTATGCAATGGCTCAAGTAGAAACCTTGGATGCTTCTCGCAAGGTCCGCTTGAAGAAACCCTAAAAAACTTGGATACCTTGTATTTGATGAAGTTTCTTAGCCATTGGTTTGTGTCTCCTTTATGGTTTCAGCTAAATGAGCTCAAGTTTGAAGAGCTAACGCTAAAGGAGCACGAAACGAAGGGGTTAGCAGAAAAGGAAACACAGAAGAGAAGGGAAGAGATAGAAGCTGCACAAAGAAGAGAAGCAGAGATGAAATCAACCAGTGTAGCTAAAGAGAAGGAGAAGAAGCTTGAAGAAAGTTCCCTTGTGGCTCCTAAGCTGCAATACCAAGAGTTCACTTGGGAAGAAATCGTTACCGCAACTTCGTCATTCTCTGAAGATCTAAAGATCGGAATGGGAGCTTACGGGGACGTTTACAAATGCAATCTGCATCATACATTCGCCGCGGTCAAAGTTTTGCATTCCGCTGAAAGTAATCTATCCAAGCAATTCGATCAAGAGGTAGGCCACAACCCGAAAATAGTATTTCCTTGTTTTGCAAGTTTTCTCCTTTCTTTAAATAAAGCTGACATTATTCATTCTCTCTTAGCTTGAAATCTTGAGCAAGATCAGGCATCCGAACTTGGTTCTCCTTCTAGGAGCATGCCCCGAGCGCGGTGCTCTAGTCTACGAGTTCATGGAAAACGGTAGCTTGGAAGATAGACTGTTCCAAGTCAACAATAGCGAACCAATCCCGTGGTTCGTGCGGTTCAGGATCGCTTGGGAAGTCGCATCAGCGCTCGTCTTCCTCCACAAATCAAAACCGACGCCGATCATCCACCGTGATCTTAAACCAGCCAACATCTTGCTTGACCACAACTTTGTCAGCAAAGTAGGAGACGTGGGTCTCTCCACAATGATCCAAGCCGACCCTTTATCAACCAAATTCACAATGTACAAACAGACAAGCCCCGTGGGAACGTTATGCTACATCGATCCCGAATATCAACGAACAGGGATGTTATCTCCGAAATCAGACGTCTATGCTTTCGGAATGATCATTCTGCAGCTCCTAACCGCTCAGCCGGCTATAGCACTGACTTATACCGTAGAAATAGCTATGGAGAACAACGACGACGAGGAGTTGATACAGATTCTTGATAAAAAAGCGGGTGATTGGCCAATCGAAGAGACCCGGCAATTAGCAGCTTTAGCCCTCTATTGTACAGAGCTCCGTGCTAAAGACAGGCCTGATCTTGAAAATCAGATTCTTCCAACATTGGAGATCTTGAAGAAGGTAGCTGATAAAGAAAGAAAATCGATTTCCGCTGCTCCGAGCCAACCTCCAAGCCATTTCCTCTGCCCATTACTTAAGGTGACAATAACTTGTTCGTTACGTCATCTGTTTACTTGCAAGAGAAGCTAGGTTAAGCTTAGAGAAGAATGTTGTTGTTATGTTTGCATTGCAGGATGTGATGAATGAGCCATGTGTTGCGGCTGATGGCTATACCTATGACCGGAGAGCCATAGAGGAGTGGATGGAGGAACACCGTACTTCGCCGGTGACTAATTCTCCGTTACTAAACGTAAACCTTTTGCCCAATCACACTCTTTATGCAGCCATTGTTGAATGGAGACGTAGAAATCAGTAAGGCAACACAAAAAAACATAAAACGTTTTGCTGCTTTTCTAAAACTAGTTTTCTACTGTTTCATGAAAAATTCTACTAAAACTAGGTCTCTATTGTTTTGATGATTTTTCTGCGGAACTATGTATTCATGTAAAGTGTTTCGATCATTTGATTTTTTCCCCATTAATTACTATTCATCTTAGATACATTTGAAAATATTTTAATAATTAATCAATACGGAAAAAACAAATGATTGAATGGGTCTTGAATACATTTTGTCTTGTCCGAGAAGTAAACATATCAAAAAAGAAAATAAGTTAAACTGACTAAAAAATGTGTATTTATATCTAAACAATAATAGACAAAAACATAACACCGATTTACAAAGAACTTAATTAGCCTTATGAACACGTTATTGGTTAAATAATTTAAAATTATCACAATCAATTTCTGTTAACACTGTATTCACGCGTAGTTTAGCGTGCGTGCAAGTATCCGTCGTCTTTGGAATACAAAATTGTTATTATAGTTTGGATTTAGGATCTTATCCAAATTCTACAACGTTCTGAAAAAAAATTGTTTCTCGTATGGAAAATTTTAATATATATTCTTTTTATTTTACAAAAAGTTTCGTTTTATATTTTTAAAGTAGAATTTTAAATAAAATTTCAGTTTTAATCTTATTGATTTAATATATTAAATGGAAAAAAATTATTGTTTAGTGTATTAATAAATGATAAAATATAATTTGTTTTTTATCTTGATTTGATTTTAATAAAAGTTTAGACGGAAAAAATAGAATTTTTTATAATTTTCTTAATTTATATAAAATATGTCAAAATAATATTTTTGTGAAATCCAAAAGTATCACAATACCATTTTAATACGTAGCAAAATTACATAACAAACTTTCGTTGTCCGAAAACTAAAAGAAAGAAAAAACTTTCCTTGTCGAATATAATTATCCATATAGTTTTGTAATTAGACAGTAGACACTAACCAAATAGCCAATACGAGAAGAAAAACTGAAAATAGTAAAATATAACGACGCCATCAAAGGACCAATTGTGGACCCCACTGACCATCGACGGATATTCGGATCCACCCGATTGGTATTTTATCTAAGATCCGAAACCCGAAACTCACAGATTCTTTTGTATTGGCTTTTCATACACGTCACCGGCCACTCCTGTCGTCGTCTTTATAAAGAAACAGTCTTTTTTACCATTTTCAATCTATTCTCCATTGAAACTAAAATTTCGAAGGTTTCTTCTTCCCTACGATATTCCATTAATCAAATTCGAAACCCTTCTTTATATTCCCTTTTTTTTTCTTTCGATTTCGATTTTGTATCGATTCCTTTTCGCCGTTTGTTTCATATTCCCCTCTTCAATAAACCCTCATTTGATTCAGATTTCTCAATTTCTGTGACTTCTCGGGAAATTTTTCATTTGATTCCTAAACACCCAATTAAACTTTCAGAAAACCCTAAATTTCGTATTTTTCTCTGATTGATTCGATTTCCGGTGATTCTCCGATGAGGATTTACGTGATTCTCCTGGTGGTTTCCTTGTTTTCGTCCGCGTTCTCCGACGAGATTCCGGACTCGTACCTGTTGCCGAAGCCGTCGGTTCTCGAGTACCCGTCGGAAATCGAGACCCGGCACAAGAAAGCCAACGACGACGAGGTCAATCTGCACTGCACGAGCTGGAGATTCGCGGCGGAGACCAACAATCTCTCGCCGTGGAAAACGATTCCGGCGGAGTGCGCCGATTACGTGAAGGATTACGTGTTGGGCAGAGGCTACGCCACCGATCTGGAGAGAGTCTCCGAAGAGGCTTGGGTCTTCGCCACCAGCGTCGATTTCTCCGGCGACGGCAAAGATATCTGGATTTTCGATATCGACGAGACTCTCTTGTCGAATCTCCCGTATTACATTGACCACGGCTTTGGGTACACGTTTTCTCAATCTCCTCCTTATCAGTTTTTAAGTTCTCTCAATCTTGTTCCTTTGCTATAACAATCTGATTTCATTATTCACAAATTGATTGATGGTGAGTTTTTTTTTGGATATTGGGGATTTTTTTGCAGGCTTGAGCTATTTGATCACTCGGAGTTCGATAAGTGGGTAGAGAGAGGAGTGGCACCAGCGATAGAAGCAAGCTTGAAGCTTTACCAAAGAGTGATTGATTTGGGTTACAAAGTTTTCTTGCTTACAGGTAGGAAAGAGAGCCACAGGCTTGTCACTGTTGAAAACCTCATCAATGCTGGTTTCCAGAACTGGGACAAGCTTATTCTCAGGTATATATACTCTAGTCATAGGGACAATATGTTAGCTCCTTTGGGTTTGTTAAGTGGTCATGCTTTTGTTATGCAAATGTTTGATGTTTGGTGAAATCAATCATTACAGAGTTTTGATCTATGGTGATAGTTTGAGAAGACATATCAATCATCAGTTTTGTACTGTTTATTGTGCATAGACTTAGACCTTTGTTTCTTTGCAGATCTGCGGATGAACAGGACAAAATGGCGACGGTATACAAATCTGAGAAGAGGGATGAGATGGTGAAAGAGGGATATAGGATTAGAGGCAATTCAGGTGATCAGTGGAGTGATTTGTTGGGTTCTTCAATGTCTCAACGATCTTTTAAACTTGCAAATCCAATGTATTATATCCCCTGAAGAGTGAGGAGACAAGGGAGCTTTGTTTGACAAGTGCCTTAAAAACATTTTCCTAAAACATGTATAGACTTACCAGAGAGTAATCAAAGTGTTATTAAAGGTGGTTGTAATTTGTCAGCAATTAAATGTACTAATGAATATACTCTGTTTTGTTGCGGCGAAAATAAGAAGGTATATAGATTTGACAGTAATGTTACATATGGAATAATCTACAAAATTATGGATGTTGTTAAGGAACCAGCACTTTCCAAAGTTACCATCTTTATACCTTGTGTAAAGTTTCTTTGGTAGGATAAAAGAAATTGAGAATAAAACAAAATGGAAGAATTTAGAGATTCCACTTCCATTGTAATGCAGTTATGCAAATCGAACAATACTAAAAAGCACTTGAATTTTCTATATCCTTAAAAAAAGGAGTCTTACTTCTTTTTTTATTACTTAGTGTACTATAGTTATTTGGCTAAAAAACCTGTTTTTCTTTTCTTCGATGATATTTTTTTTTGGTTCCATTTCATGTAATTTTGTACATTCTTAAGTTCATTTCTGAAAATTTTGAAAAAAGTACTTCCCAACCAATATATAAAGATAGTTACATCTTGCTTATTGACATTTCCAAAAGTGTTATTTTTTTATTTTTATTTTTTGAAAAGTTCCAAAAGTGTCATTGATGATCATTGTATAATTAAAACGGAGCTACATATGTAATAGTAATAGTTTCTGTAAGATGTCAAAAAAGTCGTTTGACCGACGTTGAAATATCTCTACTTCTGAAAAGGTAAATTACTAAGCTTTTGCACACCACTTATGTGTGTTAGTACATAAAATTTTTTGGTTTGACCTTCTGAAAAATGTAAATCCGAAACAGTGTAGTACAGTGGAGAACAAAGAAAAACAGAGCACAAAGATTAAGCTCGACTTTCCTCCAAAGCTAAGGTTGCACTTGAGCAAGTAGCACTGACCTATATGTATAAATTAGCTTTCTCAATGGTTTGTTTCTGTTTCTCTGAAGATTGACCCAAAATGCATAACAAGATCAGACATAGAGAACTCAAACGATCAAACTGAAATCAAGATCCTTGACCCAAACAAAAACTAGACAACCTATGAAAAGTAGGCAAATTCATATCACATTGCTGAATAAGAATGTAAGCGTTTGACAAGATCTTGATTTCATACAAGAGAGTTGCATCGATCAGGAGATGCTTTGATATTCATATATCTAAGCTCTCAAAAGCCAAAATCTAGAGATCATAAAGCCACATTCCAAAGACAATTTAGATAGACAGAGGAAATTTCTGCAAGTCTCTAGTATCAACTGTGAATCATTTACCGAACACAAGAGCCCATCAAGTTTTGAACTTTACCATCACAAAAGCGTCGAAACATGAAAACCCATCAAGCCAAGCATGATCATAATCTCTTATAAACAAGAAAATCACAAAATCTGACGTACCTGATAAATAAAAGATGCAACTTTAAGCTCAAACCCAAAGAGTTGTGGCAGAAAAAAAAAGAAGCTTTTTTTCTCTCTGAATTTGACCCAAAGAGAGAAGTCGAAGAAGCGAATGGAATCTTCTATGCTCACAAAAGAGCAGCCACGTTCTTGCTCCTAATTTCAGAGACAATCGAGTCCTTTGAATAACAACATAATCTTAGAGCATCATCATTAGAGAGATGCAAAAAAAGTTTTTAAACTTTATTTATTATTAAATTTTTTTATTTTTAAATCGATTTTACGGAAAAAAGAAAGAAAAAACGACGAATCGCGTCGTGACACGTAGACCAGAACCGTTTCTTCCGCTCCTGCGCAGAGAGTCGACTCTCACTCTCTCTCCTGTGCCACATCATTCATTTTTAAAAAATAAAAATAAAAAAAATAAGAGACGAGCGTCTCTCTAATAAGAATGTTCTTATTGGTCAACTTTGAGGATCTAAACAAAGGGTCCTAAAAATAAAAATGAATAAACAAAAATTAGTAGTGTCTTAAAAATAAGACAAATGTCTAAAATAAGACACTTTTTTGGGTTCTTAAGTTTTTACTTAAATTAATAATATATTTAATATTAAAATATATTTAAAACCTCAATTTGATATTTTCTATTGGGCTTGCTCTTTTTTAAACTAATACTATAAAATAAGAACAGATTAAATAAAGAGTACTTTTTCATTCATTAATTTCATTACAGAGATAGATCATATCCTTTTTTTACATCATCAAAACACACTGAGAAATTAAAAAAAAAAAAAAAAAAGAGAGGGAGAGATGATCTAATCTATACTAATATATAAACAAGAGCTTGCATCAAATCGTAGATTCCCTTTGCTCCTGCTTCACATCGAATAAATAACCAACAGGAATCCACAAAGGAAAACAAACGCAACAAGGATACAAAGAACCTGCACGATCAGGATGAAGAACATCAAGACACGAGTCAATACGATCGATGTAAACACAAAGTATAGTAACAGCATACAACACAAAACAAAAAGCATTTTGAGCAACATTTTTCTCTAAGCTCTCTCTTCTTATTTCTCAAGGTTTTTTGTTTCCACCATGAACATTGTTATCACCGTTCTAATTAACATCTTTATATGCCGAAAACAAACGTAGATTTAAGTCAAAACTTGACTCTTGAAGAGCGTTGGAGTATTGGAGACTCTCTTTTTCTACTTTCGGAAAATCTTGTAATTATTACAGATAGCTATTTTTCTATTTGATACAAAAAAAATAAAAAGTAAAGAAAATATTTTTGATCCGTTTAACACTAATGATGATTCGCATAAATAAGAAGTCATGGAATTTAAATACTTCGAGAGTGATCCATCAGTGTAGTTACCAATTCTGTCTCCAAAAGAAAGTGGGTGTGCTCAGAGATTGGAATTTAAACGGATCACAGCAATCTCTGGAATATACCCAAAAGTTTACAAAAGTTTTAATACCATTTTCTAAGTGTAACCGTTCAAGTTCGGTTTGTTTTTTTCGGGTTTGAGATATTTCAGTACTAAGGGTTTAGAATCCATTCATGTATTTTTTTTTTTTTTTTAGTTCGGTTCGGTCTGTTCCGTCTGGGTTCCGTAAAACTGAATTATCCGAAATATATATGAAATACCCCCAAAAAATCAAATATTGTTTGTTTTTTGGTTAAATTTTGGGAAAAAGAGTTAGTTTGGATAAATATAATTGTTCTCAAGCATTTTAAGGATGCAAATAGAAGGTGTGTGTTCTTCGGGATGGTTGAACTTCGGATCACGGATCCATTCTCTGGGGGATGAATAGTATTCGACCGTGAGATTGTATCAGGTTTTCGAGATCTGAAATCACTAGCAAACAGATGAGGGAGCCTTCAGAAAGAACAAGAGAGGATTTCACTCCCAAATGTTCTCTGACACTCAAGTCAGACGTGCACAACTGAAAACAAGTATTCGGAAGGGCAAGTATGTGAGGGTTAAGTTAGATATCATGTATGTGGATCGTGACATCCATTTGCTAGTTTTGGTGGTGACATAGGTAATCCCTTATCCGGCGTGAGAGGAGGTCGAAAGGATCTCATGCCGGTCTACACGGTAGATAGGGAACTACTAACCTTAAGTGGAATCCGTGCGGGACATGTTCAGAGGAATCTGACCTCTGTGAGTCGTATTTGGGTAAGTTTACCGGTGGTTATGTGTGATTGTGGGTGTTTACTGTGTCTATGGGTAGTCTCTTGGCCATCTTCCGGAGAGGATCCCCTTCTCCTTCTGGTCCTCTCTCTATTTACACTTTCAGCTCATTCTCTTATATATTGGTTCTGCCAATCCCGTCGGCTTGTCGCTTTTTCTCTCTTCTCGATGATGCCTTGTACCGCCGGGTGTTCCTTTTAATTTTGGCACTGCGGTCAAATCAGGTATGAGGCCTATAGATAGGTTCACTGTTTGGTGGACCACTCTGACTACGTGACGCTCCAGAATTGGTTTTCGTAAAACTAGTCCCACAATAACTAAAATTTTTAGGATATCTCCGATTATTTTAGTTATTTTGTTTTAAACATAACTAATATATTCGATTTATAATTGTAATATTAGGTATTTTGGTTATTTTAAAATTAAATATAACTATTTTTGGATATATAATTGTAATTCGGATATTCCAGGTACATATTCTATTTTTGGTTCAGTTCGGGTTTGGGTCCGATCTTTTGCATATAGGAGTCTACGATCCATTCAAATATTTACGTTGATTTTAGTTCAATTCGGTACCTTACAGTTCAATTCAATACGGTTCGGTTCTTCGGATCTGGGAAATATCCTCAAACCTATAAATAATAAGGCTCAAATTTAAACTCACATATTAATCTTTCCTTAATTAACACCTGAAAAATGATTATGGTATATCTCTTTCGTTTTTGGTTCTACATTTTGGGAAACCTTCAACACCATTTGGTATTAAGGACGAAATAAACCAAGCAAATAAAGTAAAAAAAAAAAAACTAGGAAATATAGAAAATTAAGGGAAATGATTATGACCAAGGCAAGGCTTGGAATACACCAGAAAGAGGAAACACCAAAGAGTAAGAGGACCAGAGAGATACCGTTTTGTCAAAAAAAAAAAAAAAACAGAGAGGACCAGAGAGATAGAACGCTCGAAGAATCTTGCCGCTTCTTGAATTAATATCAGCCTTTTCAGAGATTCTGACAATCCGAAGCCTGACTACCAATTTTTTTCACATTTGGCCCTCGAAAAAACCGATTTCTTAAAAAATTTAAAATCTTTTATCCCTAAAAATTAGTACTTCACACAATCTTTGAATGTTACAAATAGTACTTGGTTTTTCAATTTTAAACTCATGGAGTCATGGTTCTAACATTAAAAAAAAAACTTAGACTGATGTTTCTTTTTTCTTCTTTTTATTAATTACCAGTCAAAGGAGTCAAAAGTTACAATGCAGGTCAATGAATAGTGACTTGATGTCACCGGAATCATGTTCAAGGATGGCAAAGCTGACGGAATCACGCTGGAAGTGCTTAGGGCCAAAATGAAGACTTCCCGGATTCTGCTCTTGTAACAGAGAATTTAATGGTCAAGTACGAAATTTATTGTTTTTTTTTAATAGTTACCGATCACAAAAGCAGCACTAAAAACGTTACTAATAGAATTACATTCAACTTTTTGTATCCTTTTTGTTTATAGCTTTTTTATAATTTTTAATTATTTTATAACTATTTACCATTCTAGCTTACCGCTAAAAATTATGTAATGTTTTACATTACCAATCAACTCTTTCTGGTTCAGCAGAACCTACACACAACTAAAGAACCGAAAAGATTATGAACAAACAACGAAACCTCGGAATTGCGGGCAAATGTCCAAAAACTTACCTTTACGGTTTTGAGGAGAGCGGTTTGGTTTTGCGTGAGGTGAGCAACGTTTTTATTACAGCTTGATACTGACGGTATAATCATTAACAATTTGAATTGGTGCTTACGAAAATTGTCCTTTATTTCTACATCAATTTGTATAATAATTAATAAAAAATTGAAACAGTTAGATCCAATGAATTGCCTTAATCTTAGTCATCAGATACAGAAGCATTGGTTAGGTGTAGGTTAACAAAGCTTAGTTATAAAGAAATAAAAATGATTAAAATTAATTAACTTAATCCTTCAGAGGTGGGAGCCGATCATTGCTGATGACTTCCCCAACACTAAGCAAGCCACCTTAAAACTCATTATAACGTGTGCAAATCGCAACTATACCATGCATCATCCTTGTCTTCTCATTCTCCTACAACATGCACGTTAACAAAATGGCTGCGCATATCAAAATATATACCGTTATAAAAGATTAAATAGGTTGCTGTGAAATAAACGAATCCCTCAATAGTCAACAACTCAACAACATTAAAGTAATCTTGTTTTCAACAACCGATATATAAAAGTTCAAAAAAATAAAAAAAAAATAAAAAAACAACCGATATATACGTCTAGTGACATTATTTTTTCCGACTAATTTTCTAATTAATAGATAGTACATAGTAGTAGTACTTTGCAGGAGCGGATAATTTTAGTGTTTACTATGATCTTATATAAAAGGTTTTCTGCATAAAAGAAAAAAGATTTTTTTTTTATTGGTAAAAAATGAAAATTAAACCTATAAATTTTTGTTCAACTTGGTAAATATAACGTTCATGATATTGTATTTACAAAATATTATATTTCGGATATAAAAATTATAGAAATGAAAAGTGATAAAACTAAATTTTAATATGCAATAATACATATTTAACCCATAATGTGGAATTAATAAATGTGTTGATTATCTAAAACATATTAAACATATTAAACAAATAAATTTAATTTAGTCTCACAATTATGCTAATTCTAACTTTTTTCTTACAAGTGCTTCTTTCTCATCGAATAAAAATGTTAAAATCAAAAACGATGGGTCCTTAAGCGTATTTGGCCAATTTGAAAATCCAATGAAATTTGTTTTTAGTGGAAATGTTAAATTAATACAATCAAAGCCGTTTTTACAATGAATGCAACAAACTTTAGTTTGAATCTACTTTTAAAATAGCTAAAACACTTTTACAACCGAACTGAATTTACGGAAAAGAGAAACAAGAGTTTCATTCCCTCTTCGTATTTCTGATCTCTCAGGGTTCGAATTGTTGTTAAACGGTTACGTATATGCTTGTCGATCCAAAGAGCCATTTGAGAAGGGGAAGTAGGAGATTTGCCATGTCTTCTACTATTCCGTTCTCTCAATATTGAGTGAACTGCGGTTTGAAACACATATCACACCATAGGTATGTTTTTTCGCGATTCATCCAATAAGAGCTTCATTAGTCCATCCCAAGCGTGTAAAAATCCAATGAAATTTAGCACGTTATCATCTTCTTTTTTGAGGATTAGGGTTTGTAGCTGCCAAAATAGAAGGGAAGCTTACTTTTATAACAAACTTTACGCAAAAGGACAGAATTTTGTTTGTACTGTGGATATCCTCGTTTGCAAGCGAAATTGCCAAACGTCTTGATTTCTTGGTGGCTACCAAATCAAAACCAATAGTGATTAATCCTTTTTCGTTCTGGGTGTTATTAATTTACCTTTTCTTTTTCAGGAGTTAATAATTTTCTTAACGTAATAGATTTGGTAATATTTCTTTTCTCAGAAAGATATTTTAGTTGATATATGGTAACAAGTATAGGTGAACACAGGTAATCTTAATTAATTGTTTCAAAAAGGGTTTTGAAAGTACATATATAAATGGGAGTAAAGAATTGTCCATGGTTATTGAAAATTAAAAGCGAAGAAAAGACAGAAGCTGCTTTGTTGCAAAGGTAAATTATTTGTGAAATCTCTCTATGCTTCTTCTTCTTCTCCTTTTTTTTTTTCTTTTTCTCCTAACATAATTAAACATCATCCTCGTCTAAAAATAGCAGGTAACTTTCGAGCAATGATGGAGTCTTTCGTTAAACTCTTAAAGAAACAGGAGGATGCTCATGCTCTCGATGTTGTGATCGTCTCCTCATACTTGGTGACTTTCTTTGTGTTCATAATTTCGTCATTCTTCCCTTACAGGAAGTGGCATCTCAGGAAACGTATTCAAGATTGGCAACTTAATGAATTCAAAGTGGCTGCGTCAAATAACAAAATTGTCCTATGTTTGTTCTTCTACTTCTGTGGGGCAACTACACATAACGACACTTGCACTCAGTTCGAAACCGAACTGAGCGATGTTGTGTTAAGGTTTCTGACCAAAAGTTTGTTGGGCATCTTCTCTTATGCGGTGCTCTTCAAGATTTGTGTTATTTTACGTTCCAAAGTACCCCTTTAGAATCAACAGTCAAGACAAAAGCCGATGAGCTATGACGCATCGATCTTGTAGCTAGTTAGGGTTCATGCTTGAATTCATTAACTCCTAATTATTGGTTCTTTCTTCTTAGTTTTAATTAGTTTGGATCTTCTTATAAATTGAATCACTATTTTCTTTCTTTTTCGTTTTAATTAGCTAAGCAAATACTACTATTATTATATAAAGGCGCATATAACAAAAATTATTTTCCGTCAGATTTAAATATACATCTTTTTCTTTTGTACACTAAGATTTCATCCGAATATGAAAATTGAGTTTCTGAAACTTCACCACAAAAACAGATCCAAAACATGGAATTAACCATGTTTTTTGTTTCTTAATTTATGTCCTTCTCTTTTCTTTTTATCTTGTGTTTCTAGTCTTTATAACAATGTATATTTTGAACTTAATTATACATAAAATACACTAGGTCAATTATAAGATAAATTCATAACCGTTTAAAAGAATACAAGAAGAGAAGAATAATGAGATCATCAATGTGGAAAAAGGGAAAAAGCTAAGAGAAAATTAGAGAAGTGACGAAGGATCACAGATTTAACCATGAGATTGTATTGGTGGCAGATGACTGGAGAAGTGACGGCGGCGACAGTAAGTGAGGCTCTTTTTACAAAATTTAGAAAAAAAGTGCTCTCTAGTATTTGTTTGCTTTGCATAATTGCACTACAATGGAAGTGGAATCTCTAAATTTTGATCCTACCAAAAAGCCTTAACACGAGAGACAAAATCATAAACTCATAAAGAGGGTAAGATGAGTTTTGGCCTTTGGGTCTCATTTTTAACTACTTTTGGTCCATAATCCTTTTTGGTTTTTGGTGTTATTTAATTTAAATTAATATTTTTGTTTCCTTTTGGGTTGATTTAATTTTTTTTTTTTTTTCAGGAGTTATTAGTTTGCTTTACATAATAGATTTGGTAATATTACTTTTGTCAGAAAGATATTTTACCCGATATATGGTAATAACTATTCAGTATATATATATATATATATATATATATATAAAAGGGACTAAAGAATTGTTTCATCATTATTGAAAAACTTTTTAGCGAAGAAAAGACAGAAGCTCGCGGCTTTGTTCCAAAGGTTCTCTCGAGCGATGATGATGACTGAGTCTTTGGTTAAACTCTTAAAGGAGCAGGAGGATGTTCTTGATTGTATGATCGGCTTCGCATTCTTGGTGACCATCGTTGCGTTTATAGTTTCGTCCTTCCCTTGCAGGAAACGTACTCTCTATTGGCAAGTTAGTGAATTCAAAGTCGCTGCTTCAGATCACAAATATCTCCTCTTTTTGTTGTACTTCCTTTGTGGCGCAACAACACCTAACGACACTTGCGCTCAAAACCAGACCGAACCGGGCCTTGTTGTGTTGAGGTTTCTGACCAAAAGTGGCTGCTGCATCCTCTCTTATGCGCTCTGCTTCAAGATTTGTGATGTTTTACGTTCCAAACCCTTGGAATCGACCGTCAAGACAACAGCCGATGAGCAGGGTTCATGGCGTTCATTCATGAAACTTTTATTTAGTTAGGACTTATTAGGATCATTCTTCTATAAAAATTACTATTTCTACTTTCTTCTTTGTTTTAGTTTGATAAAATTGTCCCCTTAGATGATGTTTTCTTAGCAAATTTTACGATCTTATTATATAAAGGCACATATAACAAAGATTATAATCCGTCGCTTTGATGTCAAAACTCAAAACAAAATACGTACGTCGGACTGAAAAATACATATTGTTAATGACTTAAACTTTATATATTTAGTTTATTATATATCATCAACGTTTTGTCTTTGGTTAGAATTTGTTTATAATTTTTTTTTGGAAATCTCATATTCCAAATTATCAGAATGAGATTCCGCACAAGTTTCAAACGAGTAAAGCCAAAAACAAGCAAAAGTTGAGAAACAAGTAAACGAGTAAATGTGAGTGTACTTGTGTTGTAGGTGCTGGAGAATTGAAATGTTTCGTTGTTATTTGCCACACTATGATCTCTGTTATTGTCATCAATGTGATGAAACAATTCTTTAGTCCCTTTTAAAATTACTGAATAGTTATTACCATTTATCGGGTAAAATATCTTTCTGACAAAAGTAAACTGCAAAGCAAATTAAAAAAAACTCCTGAATAAAAAAAATGTAAATTAAAACACCGAAAAGGAAAGAGGATTAAAGGACCAAAAGCAGTTAAAAATGAGATCCAAAACTCATCTTCTCTCACATTTTTTTTTTCCAATGTTTACTCTTTTTGTTTTTTTTTTCTACTTAAATAATGGTTTAAGTGGGTCTTCAAATTTGGAGCTCTTCGAGAAAGACATTACAGTTGTTAATGGTTCGGGCGTCAAGAATGCCATGGTTCCACAGTTTCACCAAAAACATTCTCCAGCACCTACAACACAAGTACACTCACATTTATCAACAAAACCACTTTCTTCTTTGAAACACTTGACAGAATTGAACAATGGGAAGGATAAATGAGAGTTAAAATTACCAATTCAAGTGCGGTGTTCGAACCATTATGGGTCCATGTACTCTTGAGAACGCCTCACATGCCCATGCAATGTGACCATCTGCTAATACTCTGCAAATGGGTCAAAAGCCAGTGTCAAGCTTAATGCTTATCCTGAGTTAGAGAAAATTTATCTTTTAATGTTAGGGACCAAAAGAACATTAACACATGTGACTCTCAATTTGTATACTGTAAGAACTCGACATCACATGTACTGAAAAGAGATAAGACACATACCTCTGCTTCCTCACAAACGAGTTCCACATGTGCATCATCTGCTTCTCATCCTTAGTCACATCCACGAAATCATCGAGCATCTGAAAGATAGCAGAGTTTCAAATAGTTAAAAAAGAAGAAAAACCAAAACTAATGGGGGGAATCAGACAAACTCTAAAATGTTAAAAGCGGTGAAAATGTTAGATTCTAATACATACCCTTCTATCTTCAAAATCTGCCACATCATCATCAACTTCATCTTCGCTATCTCGGTCGGAAAGTACTTGTTCTATAGCCATGGGCTGCGATAGAACACATAGCAAAAAAATCACAATCAATTGCAATCTTCATAAGCAAAGAGATCTAAAGAAGAAAATAGATCACCTGAGCTCGATGAGAGTGGAAGAACTGTCTCTTCTGAAGGAGGCTACGGCTGAAGGAGACAAAATTTTTTTGGAAAAACTCAGCCATATAATTTGTGATTAGCAAGCTACTTGTAGATAAAACTAAGGTAGAGATTTCAAAGCATGAAATGAAACCATATGCAGTTAAATGAAAACCGAAGAAGAGGTGGATAGAACATACTTCCTCAAGTCCGACCGTTCTATAGATAGCTTCCTCGTTTTTGCGAATTGCAGCATCGTGCTTCCAGCTGCCGACTGCACATAATCTGGATCACCAAATGATTGCACGTCTGCAGGACTCGTTCCAGGAGGAGCTCTTTGGCCAGACGACTCAGCAGCCCCGGTTCTTTCACAATGCTTTCCAGGTGGTATTCGGCTCTTCTCACTTCTAACAGAATGAGCATCTGAAAAACAAAAACCAAAAAAGATGTGCCAAATAAATCCAATGTTGTGGAATGCACATAAGAAAGTAAATTACTACCCCCTCCGTTTCACAAAGAGTGTTTTAAAGAGTGTCGTTTTAAGTTTTTGATTTCTATTTCACAAACAGTGTCGTTTTGTATTTTCAAAGCAATAAACAAAAATCCAGTTTTAACCTTATTATATTAGTGTATTAATTAGAAAGAGAAATTTGTTTAGTGTATTAATAAGGGATAGAATAGACTTTCTATTAGATTTCTTAGTATGTGTGAAAAAGAGTAGAATGACACTCTTTGTGAAACAGAGAGAGTAGTAGAATATAAAACTAAGACAGTTTCTCATCGCAAAAGAAGCCAATACATACTACAAATCCAAGTAGCTATTCATTTCAATCAAACCCATTACCATCAGTCTTATCTAGCACCTCGCAGCCTAATCCAAGATGATGCCCTTGCTTTGAGCTCCGTACCTGACTCTTTTGCCTCCTACGTCTGAATTTCTTTGAACTGTCATATATTATTGTAGAGATTTTTATGATCTGGAAGGCTTACAGACAAATGCTAGTAACATATGTAAAGGCAACAAAATAGGCCAGATAACTTACGAGAAAAAGAATGTTTGCTGCTTCGGGTCAACGCCATCATCATTAGTCTGAGAGGTTTTCTTTTATGAATATTTACATTTTAAAAAAAAACTGTGCTAAGAGTAACTACGAAGACGTGGACTATATTACAGCACCAACTACTTCAAAAAGGTTTGACACTCTTATATAGTTCACGACTACATTCTTTTTTGATTGCCACAAAAGTTAAGGGCCACAGCGATGTCATTGTGATTTTAGTCTCTCCATGTCATTGAGGACAATAGCAGAGATCATAGTGTGGCAAATAACAACGAAACATTTCAGTTCTCCTATTTCACCACTCACAAGTCAACAACTCATTGAGGATATTAGTTCGGGAAACTGAAATTGTCACAGCCTAAAAGATCTAAAGCAGAGAAACTAATGGACATTAATCGAACAAACAAGATTCTCTAACCTCGGAGATCATTGTCTCAGTCTTGAGGGAGACATTTACACTCTGATATTCTTCAGATACCTAATAACCAAGTGGAGCAGATTAGTGGCACCCACACATACACACACACACAAAAAAAAAAAAAAAAGCAATAGTTTGAAGTTACAAACCCAAAACTCAAAATTGAAGAGATCATGGGTTGATGGCAAGTGAAGTGTCAGGCCCTACAACATGATTGGGAACAAAAAAAAGATTTCATCACTATAAAGACTAGTCACTACAGCTGTATCTTTGACTGAGAGGTATGAATGGGAATGGAAATGAAAGTCCACCTTCAAACTGGCACATTTTACTAAGCAGAACGGACAAGAAAAGTCTTCAGTTACTGCAAGACACAAAGCAAATAGAATCCAAAGTATAATTTGCAATGCGAAGAGATGATAGATATAATATATATACATATATATATATGGGTATGAAACAAGTTAGGGAAACAGATTATATATATAAGTATGAAACATGGTATAATGCAAATTACCTTCAGTCCTTTGCAATTTGTTGTTATAGTATCTGTAATTGAAAACTACATTCCGTGTTCTCAACCTATGCAATGAATGTAGCAGAGTGGTTTAGTATCAACATGAAGAGATGGATTGTAGGTAAATGACTTGTACACTTCCCATAAAAGGAGTGCCACAATTCAAGAAAACTGACAACTATAAATTTAGGAAGATAGAGCGTAATAGTATACAATTACAAAAAAAAGAAAATCATACTGAGATGAGGTAAGAAAGCTGAAAGCGCAGAAAAGAGATTGGTAGAACTAAACTGAAGTTACCTGATAATCTGCAGCAATGAAGAGGAAGAGATGTCATTATATGAAAATGAACTATAAGCAGATTTTTCCGTTGCCCCAACCTCTTCTGCAGATATGGTGACTTGCACTTGCTGCGGTGAGCTCTTCAAACAAGAAGTATAAGGATTATAAGATACTATCACATAATATTTTCAGAATAACGGATGGAAGTATAGCAAAGTATGCAAAGTTACCGAGGTGAGGGGGTTGCTGGGAACCTGAATCGAGACACATTTTTCCTCACTCATAGACTTTAGCTGCAGAAATGGACAAGTTATACCAGTGATGTTTTCATTTAAACGGTGAAGATTGTATTAGCAATTGATCCCAATTTACTTTTTCATGTTACATGAAAGAAACTATATCCAGGGTCCTCATTTCATTCTAGAGAACAAAGAGTTCTCATAAAAATGGAAGAGCATAACCTTACTTAAAGAGTTTAGCAATATTACCTTTATGAAGCAAGGCTGCATTTCAACAACAGAGACTGAGTCTACTCTCTGTCCCAAGTCCATGTTTGGAGAATTTTGCCACGACGCATAGAGCGATTGCAGAGGTATTTTGCTCCATAGGCAATGTCCTCCTATATTTCCTGCTAGAAGAAAGAAAATACTCAAGATCTATAGAAGAAAGAGACTTTCAAGAACTCTTATAACTAGAGTCAAAGCATCCCTGAATCATTTTGTTATCAAACAGAACTGAGGTTTCTATATTTCCACAATATGTCATGGAGAAAAGTATGGTATGTCCAAATAGAACACCAGTTACAAAAAGTTAAAAAAACGGTAAATACCTGAATGGATCTTGCCTGAATCAATGCCAAATTGAGAATTTTGTGCACCAGCTACAAGAAAGAAAAGAAAAAAATTGCATCAGTTTATCTAAACATACGTGAATGTCTTCAAAGAATATTGTACAACAGTCAAATCTTAATCACCAAAGCTGATAAATAAGATAGCGAGTGATCCTGATTTCGCCTCCAACGCAAGTCTATTCATATCAGGGAGAAGAAAGTTGGCTTGTGCTTGACAAACTCCATCAACCCCCAGGACACCAGTTAGGATACATGCTCGACTGAACCTATATACTGCAGAATACTATAATTTGAGAATGTCAAAAAAAAAAAAAAATGTCAGCTATGAAAAGATAAGTTACAAATGAAATCAAGTACAGATCGATCCATTTCTGTCTGAGGTTCAAACGCCTACCTCTTCTGCAACAGGCTTAGGGGAAACAAGTCTTGCCAGCAAAATATACAGAGGGAACAGCTTTTGAGTTTGTACCCCAGCATCTACCGTGCCCGAAAGGAACACAGACATTTGTATTCTGCACCGCAGTAAAATGCTGGTTAATTACTATCCACCAATGTGTAAAGTCTCAAGAAACATATTCTCAATACTATCCACCAATGTTTAAAGTCTCAAAAACATATTCTCAAAACCTTAAAAAGCATTCTATTGAGGTATAGTCTAATAGTTACACGACACTAATGGAGATTCTGAACAAGAAAAAGTTAAAAAAACTTTACCTCCTTTTATGTTTTGCCTCAATCTTATAATGCAAACATCGCTGAAGAAACAAGGGCTACACGAGGAAAGATAAGAGAAACTGTTAGCAAGATATAAGCATTCTTGCTTATACCAAATGAAGTCAACTCAAAAACTAACACTGCCATGGGGGTTTATCTATGTCAAAAGTAAACCAATGCTTGTGAGATATACACATTCATCTACAGAAAGGTAAGAGCTAAAGAAACACATACACTCCTAATAGCACGACGCTGAAGGATGTTGTAGAGTTCTACAGGCTTGCAATACGCTAACAAGCTCTCTTCAGCAGCCGTCTCCTCCTCCTCCGTAGTAATACGCACACGGGAGTCTTCATGGCACATCTGATCTGTGCTTCTTGAACAACTATTGTACCAAAGAAACCATAAGCATACACATATAACAGAAATTGTCTAAAACATTTTTTGGGGGAAGATCCAATTCTTGAAAGATGAAAAGAAAAAAAGCCTAAAGCTTTTTATAATGCAAGTGTAGTGAAACAGAGAACATACGAAGAGGATTCACGAGTCACGAGAGGAATGCCTGGCATTCTCGCTACGAGATCATCAAAGACACCATCACAGACTTACAAATGCTTCAGCTTTTCAACCTGCGAAATCGTAAAAACAAAAACAAAAAAGAGGGTCATTCTTCAAAATTCCACAACAGCAAGAGACATCAGAAGCAGAAAATTAGCTCGAAGCGATTAGCAGAGATGTGTGAATTTAAAACAGTGACCTTTGAAAAAATTTCTATCGGGCTAATCCAAAAAAATTCGGGATTGAGCTGAGAGGAGGTAGAATCTAGAAGAAAGACTTGGAATTTCCGAGCAGATTCAACAAATTGAAACAGAGATAAGATTAGGATTGGAGATGGAACAGTTAACCAACAGAAAAGAAAAAGAACCCTAATTTTGAGAAATTATCTTGACATACATGTAAAATTACAGCTAACGAATGAATAAAAAACAAACTTCCGAAAAAAGAATACCCACAAAAAGTTTTAATTTTTAACTAAATATTTTTCACATATATGTATAAATATAGCTCACGAATAGATAAAAACAAACCCCCGAAGAGATACAACAATATCAAGAAGGTTTTTAATCTTATATATTTTCACATAATACAGCTCACGAGTATAGAATAAATAAAAAACAATAAAACATCTATAAATTAATACCTTATAAATTAATAATTACTGTAAATTATTAAATTTTACCGATTCCAGATTAGATCTATGATAAAACATCCGAAAGGATACAACGATATTCAAAAGATTTTAACCAAATATATTTTTCACATACATGTAAAATTACAGCTAACAAATAAATAAAAAACAAACTTCCGAAAAAGAACAAGAATACCCACAAAAAGTTTTAATTTTTAACTAAATAATTTTCACATATATGTATAAATACAGATCATGAATAAATAAAAACAAACACAGAAGAGATACAACAATATCAAGAAGGTTTTTAATCATATATATTTTCACATAATACAGCTCACGAGTCACGAATAAATAAAAAACAATAAAAAATCTATAAATTAATACCTTATAAATTAATAATCATTGTAAATTATTAACTTTTACCGATTCGAGATTAGATCTATGATAAAACATCCAAAAGGATACAACGATATTCATAAGATTTTAACCAAATATATTTTTCACATACATGTAAAATTACAGCTCACAAATAAATAAAAAACAAACTTCCGAAAACGTACAAGAATATCAACAAAAAGTTTTGACTTTTAACTAAATAATTTTCACATATATGTATAAATACAGCTCACGAATAGATAAAAACAAACCCCAGAAGAGATACAACAATATCAAGAAGGTTTTTAATCATATATATTTTCACATAATACAGCTCAGGAGCCACGAATAAATAAAAATATTAAAACATCTATAAATTAATATCTTTTAAATTTATAATTACGGTAAATTAATAACTTTTACCGATTCCTGATTAGATCTATGATAAAACATCCGAAAGGATACAACGATATTCAAAAGATTTTAACCAAATATATTTTTCACATACATGTAAAATTACACCTAATGAATGAATAAAAAACAAACTTCCGAAAAAGTACAAGAATACCCACAAAAAGTTTTAATTTTTAACTAAACAGTTTTCACATATATGTATAAATATAGCTCACGAATAGATAAAAACAAACCCCCCGAAGAGATACAACAGTATCAAGAAGGTTTTTAATCTTTTATATTTTCACATAATACAGCTCACGAGTCACGAATAAATAAAAACAATAAAACATCTATAAATTAATACCTTATAAATTAATAATTACTGTAAATTATTAACTTTTACCGATTCTAGATTAGATCTATGATAAAACATCCGAATGGATACAACGATATTCAAAAGATTTTAACCAAATATATTTTTCACATACATGTAAAATTACAGCTCACGAATGAATAAAAAACAAACTTCCAAAAAAGTACAAGAATACCCACAAAAAGTTTTAATTTTTAACTAAATAATTTTAACATATATGTATAAATATAGCTCACGAATAGATAAAAATAAACCCCCGAAGAGATACAACAGTATCAAGAAGGTTTTTAATCTTATATATTTTCACATAATACAACTCACGAGTCACGAATAAATAAAAAACAATAAAACATCTATAAATTAATACCTTATAAATTAATAATTAATGTAAATTATTAAATTTTACCGATTCCAGATTAGATCTATGATAAAACATCCGAAAGGATACAACGATATTCAAAAGATTTTAACCAAATATATTTTTCACATACATGTAAAATTACAGCTCACAAATAAATAAAAAACAAACTTCCGAAAAAGAACAAGAATACCCACAAAAAGTTTTAATTTTTAACTAAATAATTTTCACATATATGTATAAATACAGATCATGAATAAATAAAAACAAACACAGAAGAGATACAACAATATCAAGAAGGTTTTTAATCATATATATTTTCACATAATACAGCTCACGAGTCACGAATAAATAAAAAACAATAAAAAATCTATAAATTAATACCTTATAAATTAATAATCATTGTAAATTATTAACTTTTACCGATTCGAGATTAGATCTATGATAAAACATCCAAAAGGATACAACGATATTCATAAGATTTTAACCAAATATATTTTTCACATACATGTAAAATTACAGCTCACAAATAAATAAAAAACAAACTTCCGAAAACGTACAAGAATATCAACAAAAAGTTTTGACTTTTAACTAAATAATTTTCACATATATGTATAAATACAGCTCACGAATAGATAAAAACAAACCCCAGAAGAGATACAACAATATCAAGAAGGTTTTTAATCATATATATTTTCACATAATACAGCTCAGGAGCCACGAATAAATAAAAATATTAAAACATCTATAAATTAATATCTTTTAAATTTATAATTACGGTAAATTAATAACTTTTACCGATTCCTGATTAGATCTATGATAAAACATCCGAAAGGATACAACGATATTCAAAAGATTTTAACCAAATATATTTTTCACATACATGTAAAATTACACCTAATGAATGAATAAAAAACAAACTTCCGAAAAAGTACAAGAATACCCACAAAAAGTTTTAATTTTTAACTAAACAGTTTTCACATATATGTATAAATATAGCTCACGAATAGATAAAAACAAACCCCCCGAAGAGATACAACAGTATCAAGAAGGTTTTTAATCTTTTATATTTTCACATAATACAGCTCACGAGTCACGAATAAATAAAAACAATAAAACATCTATAAATTAATACCTTATAAATTAATAATTACTGTAAATTATTAACTTTTACCGATTCTAGATTAGATCTATGATAAAACATCCGAATGGATACAACGATATTCAAAAGATTTTAACCAAATATATTTTTCACATACATGTAAAATTACAGCTCACGAATGAATAAAAAACAAACTTCCAAAAAAGTACAAGAATACCCACAAAAAGTTTTAATTTTTAACTAAATAATTTTAACATATATGTATAAATATAGCTCACGAATAGATAAAAATAAACCCCCGAAGAGATACAACAGTATCAAGAAGGTTTTTAATCTTATATATTTTCACATAATACAACTCACGAGTCACGAATAAATAAAAAACAATAAAACATCTATAAATTAATACCTTATAAATTAATAATTAATGTAAATTATTAAATTTTACCGATTCCAGATTAGATCTATGATAAAACATCCGAAAGGATACAACGATATTCAAAAGATTTTAACCAAATATATTTTTCACATACATGTAAAATTACAGCTCACAAATAAATAAAAAACAAACTTCCGAAAAAGAACAAGAATACCCACAAAAAGTTTTAATTTTTAACTAAATAATTTTCACATATATGTATAAATACAGATCATGAATAAATAAAAACAAACACAGAAGAGATACAACAATATCAAGAAGGTTTTTAATCATATATATTTTCACATAATACAGCTCACGAGTCACGAATAAATAAAAAACAATAAAAAATCTATAAATTAATACCTTATAAATTAATAATCATTGTAAATTATTAACTTTTACCGATTCGAGATTAGATCTATGATAAAACATCCAAAAGGATACAACGATATTCATAAGATTTTAACCAAATATATTTTTCACATACATGTAAAATTACAGCTCACAAATAAATAAAAAACAAACTTCCGAAAACGTACAAGAATATCAACAAAAAGTTTTGACTTTTAACTAAATAATTTTCACATATATGTATAAATACAGCTCACGAATAGATAAAAACAAACCCCAGAAGAGATACAACAATATCAAGAAGGTTTTTAATCATATATATTTTCACATAATACAGCTCAGGAGCCACGAATAAATAAAAATATTAAAACATCTATAAATTAATATCTTTTAAATTTATAATTACGGTAAATTAATAACTTTTACCGATTCCTGATTAGATCTATGATAAAACATCCGAAAGGATACAACGATATTCAAAAGATTTTAACCAAATATATTTTTCACATACATGTAAAATTACAGCTCACGAATGAATAAAAAACTAACTTTCAAAAAAGTACAAGAATATCCACAAAAAGTTTTAATTTATAACTAAATAATTTTCACATATAAGTATAAATACAGCCCACGAATAGATAAAAACAAACCCCCGAAGATATACAACAATATCAAGAAGGTTTTTAATCATATATATTTTCACATAATACAGCTCACGAGTCACGAATAAATAAAAACAATAAAATATCTATAAATTAATACCTTATAAATTAATAATTACTGTAAATTAATAACTTTTACCGATTTCAGATTAGATCTATGATAAAACATCCGAATGGATACAAGGATATTCAAAAGATTTTAACCAAATATATTTTTCACATACATGTAAAATTACAGCTCACGAATGAATAAAAAACAAACTTCCAAAAAAGTTCAAGAATACCCACAAATTTTTTTAATTTTTAACTAAATAATTTTCACATATATGTATAAATACAGCCCACGAATAGATAAAAGCAAACCCCCGAAGAGATACAATGATATCAACAGAAGGTTTTTAATCATATATATTTTTACATAATATAGCTCACGAGTCACGAATAAATAAAAACAATAAAACATCTATAAATTTGTAATTACTGTAAATTAATAAATTTTACCGATTCTAGATTAATAATTACTGTAAATAAATAAATTTTAAACTACAATTAAACCTATATAAATTAATATTCCATGGTTTGAAAAAAAAAATTAATATTCGATAAATTAATCATTATAATTTTTATAAATTTATATTTGATAAATAAATATTTATAATATATATAAATTAATATTTGATAAATTAACAATAATTATAAATTTATAAATTTTGTTGGTTTAGAATCGATAAAAACAAACATCTGAAAGGATACAACGATTTCTTCAAAAGATTTTAACCAAATATATTCTTCACATACATGTAAAATTACAGCTCGCGGATGAATAAAAAATAAACCTCCAAAAAGATACAATGATACCCACAAAAAGATTTAATTTTTAACCAAAAATATTTTTACATACATGTAAAAATACAGCTCACGAATGTATACCCTCGAAGAGATACAACGATATATCCACATAAGGTTTAAGTCAAATATATTTTTATATGCATGTAAAAATACAGCTCACGAATGTATACCCTCGAAGAGATACAACGATATATCCACATAAGGTTTAAGTCAAATATATTTTTATATGCATGTAAAAATACAGCTCACGAATGTATACCCTCGAAGAGATACAACGATATATCCACATAAGGTTTAAGTCAAATATATTTTTATATGCATGTAAAAATACAGCTCACGAATGTATACCCTCGAAGAGATACAACGATATATCCACATAAGGTTTAAGTCAAATATATTTTTATATGCATGTAAAAATACAGCTCACGAATGTATACCCTCGAAGAGATACAACGATATATCCACATAAGGTTTAAGTCAAATATATTTTTATATGCATGTAAAAATACAGCTCACGAATGTATACCCTCGAAGAGATACAACGATATATCCACATAAGGTTTAAGTCAAATATATTTTTATATGCATGTAAAAATACAGCTCACGAATGTATACCCTCGAAGAGATACAACGATATATCCACATAAGGTTTAAGTCAAATATATTTTTATATGCATGTAAAAATACAGCTCACGAATGTATACCCTCGAAGAGATACAACGATATATCCACATAAGGTTTAAGTCAAATATATTTTTATATGCATGTAAAAATACAGCTCACGAATGTATACCCTCGAAGAGATACAACGATATATCCACATAAGGTTTAAGTCAAATATATTTTTATATGCATGTAAAAATACAGCTCACGAATGTATACCCTCGAAGAGATACAACGATATATCCACATAAGGTTTAAGTCAAATATATTTTTATATGCATGTAAAAATACAGCTCACGAATGTATACCCTCGAAGAGATACAACGATATATCCACATAAGGTTTAAGTCAAATATATTTTTATATGCATGTAAAAATACAGCTCACGAATGTATACCCTCGAAGAGATACAACGATATATCCACATAAGGTTTAAGTCAAATATATTTTTATATGCATGTAAAAATACAGCTCACGAATGTATACCCTCGAAGAGATACAACGATATATCCACATAAGGTTTAAGTCAAATATATTTTTATATGCATGTAAAAATACAGCTCACGAGTCACGAATAAATAAAAACAAATCCCGAAGGGATATAACGATACCAACAAAAAAATTTAATTAAATATATTTTTAACTAGATTAGCCTAACGTGAAGTTTATTATTTAATAGTTTATAACCCATAAAAAAAGTGAAAAACAAAATTAGATTATTCATAAAAATTAATATAATAAATTTTAAAACATCGATATGAAATTACTAATCAATAGAGAAATCTAACAAATAATAAATTTTATTTTTTCTCTTTATAGTTTGGTTTTTTTATTTTATTGTTTCTCTTTTTCTTCTAATTTACCAAAAAAAATTAATTGTATCAATTCCATTCTAGAAAATCATTACTTTTTTCTTTTTTATTATTTTTTATTTTTAAGAATTTTGAAACTTAATTTTTAAAAATTTTATTAATTTGCATTATCAATTTGGCAAGTGTCATACTCTAAATAAATAATGATGCATGTCATGACCTGGTAAAGGTGGTTGGTTTGCACATACGTGCGAACATAAAAAAAATTAATAATGATAAGCTAATTGTAAAGTTTAATACTCATTATGTTTCATAATATAAGGTATTTTGGGTTAAATCACACATATTACGGCATTTTATACTTTTTATATTTTCTAAACAGCTTTTGTCTAAAGCACTTAAGTAAGGAAGGGGAAGGTATGAAATGACCTAGACATTCTATCTCGATATGGAATGACCCATGGAATCTGCATCTTGTCCGAGATCAGCAACTTACAAAGGGTATAACTTGTATCCTGAACTAACTGTCAATCAATTGATTGACTCGACAACATCAACATAGAATCTACCACTTCTTAACAATGTATTGCACCAGAGGATATTTCCCTTATTATCGGACTCCCAGTTAGGGAGAGTAGACCAGATATATAAAGTTGGCACTTTACAAAAACGGGAAGATATACGGTCAAGTCAAGGTATAATATTGAACAACATTACCTTTCAAAGGAAATTGTGCAAAAGTTTTATGGTCCAGATATAAGTGCTCTACAAGGCAAGGCGTGGAAAGTTAAATGTCCACCAAAGATTAGACATTTCTTATGGCAAACCATATCGAGTTGTGTTTCGGTAATGGACCGGCTTCATAACAGAGGTATTAGATGTGAACCACAATGTGGCCGCTGTGGAGAGGAGCGGGAAATGATAAACCACACATTCTTTCAGTGCCCTTCGGCCCTCCAGGTCTGGGCTTTATCACCTAATCCCATACCTACGCATCGGTTTCCGATGGAAGCGCTATATTCCAATATGGAACATTTGTTTTGGGGCCTCCCTCAAAACGATGATATGTTGATGTACCCATGGTTATTACGGTATATATGGAAAGCACATAATGACAAACTATTCTCGAATTTTGACCGAGACCCAAGAGACGTCCTAAAGCTAGCACAAGCTGAGGTAACGGCTTGGGAACGGGCACAAACAGGAGATGTGGTTACCCACCAATATCTGGAGGAACAATTAATAATTCTACGAACTACTATGGGATTACAGTGTCATACAGATGGTTCTTGGAAAGAAACATCGGATAATTCAGGGCTAGGATGGTATTGTTACGGACAAGGAACTGAAGTGACACTAATGGGAGCGCGAAATGTACGATGAAACATTTTCTCATTACATACGGAGTTAGAAACATTAATATGGGCTATGCAATGCATGCTTGATGCTAGAAAATTGGCGGTGGCTTTCGTTACAGACTGTTCCGACCTGGTGAAGATGGTGTCTATTCCAAAATAATGGCCGGCTTTCGCAATACACCTCAAGGAATACGAGAGAAGTAGGTGGGAGTTCTCTTTCTTATCACTCACGCATATCCCACGAGCTCAAAACATAAAGGCATATATACCCTGGCACGACGTGACTATCTTTATAGTCTACATTATGTAAACTCAATTCCACTGACTTGCATCTCTGAATTGTTATAGGAGTTGAGTGTGTTGTAAAAAAAAAAAGGAAGGAAAAGGTCAAATTTGATTTTTGGCTTTTAACTTTTTTTAATTAAGTACCTATTTTTGCATAGAATTTTGAAAACACCTTATATTTGTGAAACAAGAAAAAAAACTCTAAATACCTTATATTATGAAACAGAGTGAGTAATAAAGTTTATCATTTATAATAAATAAATGATTGGTCCGCACAGTCGAATAGTATATAAACACAAATTAATTTTGAATGATTGGTAGAATTTAATATTGTTGGTTTTTAAACTTATATGTATGTATGAATTAATATGTGTAAGATAATATTTTTAATATTTTGATTTTTATATTAAAAATTAAGAGTTTGTATGTTTTTAACTTTGATATTTTTGTTAATATACAATATAAATAATATATAAAAATGCTGTAAAAAATATAACAATATATAAAAAATTTGATTCCTGAAAGAATGTTTTAATATGTTGGAGAAATTATATGAATGAATGATTAATGTGTAAGATAATATTCTCAAATCCTTCAAAAAAACATAAAATTAAAAAAATTATTATTCTTTTTTTTTCGTTCTTTGACTTGTAATTCTTATATATATATATATATCTTATATAATAAAGTAAGGTTTTTTTGAGAAGTGAGTTTTGAAATGCTAACATGTGGCAGATGATGTGTCACCTACATTTGAAGAAAAAAAAACACAAATACATTTAAAAATTAAAATGTGTAATTCATAATTGTAACATTTAATTCATTTTTTTATTTTGTTGTTCTTAATTTAATAATAGGTGTACTTCATTTTTAATAACCAGAAAAACTATAATTAACTACATAACAATAGAAAAAACATATGTGATATCTTATAACATATAATAAAGTTTTTTCATCAGGAGCCCTGAAAATTTTGGGACGGGTTTCCCGTTCCCTCCTGTACTGTCCCGAATTTTTCGTTCCATTCCCTATCCCGTTTAAAATAATTATCCATTCGAAACCATTTATATTATTAATACGGGTATGGAAAGGGAATGAGTATTAGATCGTGTACCCGAATTACCCGTTCGAAAATGAAAAACTTGAAAATTATATATTTTTTTTTTTCAAATCATTCTGAAATATTCTAGGACGATCTATCATATTTCCTTTTGAGAATTATTTTTCAATTCACTAATTTTCTGTTTCTCAAATTTCCAATAGAATATATATATATACACTATCATATAATTTCTTTCACATAATCAACAGGAACAAACTGCGTCTCGAAATCACACGTCCACTCCGTCAAAAATAGAACATCAACTACACAATCTGTTTTAGCACCGATCAAGAACTTCAAGCAAATAATACTACCTTGAAAAATATGATTAACTTCTATCTCACTTATCATAATATGGAGGACACAACATCAAGTACATTAACCGAAAATTTAATTAACTTTATTCGGACATCTATGCTATCACGTCGACCACATAACACACAATGCCTCGAAGTCTCTTTTGAAATTGAAGATTTCAATCCAAATGCATCAAGAAAACTATATGTTGATTTTGTAATTGGAGACTTAGAGAGAACACAAATTCAAGCTACACAAGAAGAATATGAAAATTGTGATATATGTCTTGATCATCTACAAGGACCAAAAAATATCTTAACATTTTATTTTACATTCACAAATTTCATCACAAATGTATTTTAGATTGGTTATATTATAAAACAACAGGTCCTTAATTATTGTCGAAAAGAAATAATTCGATATTTGATATGCTTACGATAAATAAAAGAAATTATGTTCACTATAGATATTATTATTGCACCAACTTTCAATACAAAATTATAAAACTACATGATATTCACAAATTAAAAATTAATATTTATCCAAAACTTTTACTCACAACTATTATAAAATAAATTTTAAAATTAAAACATTTAGATTATCACAAATCCGTGCAATGCGCGGACCTTCTCCTAGTAACTAAATATTAGACACTAGAATATTCAAGAAATGGGAAGGTACGTAGAACAGCTTGGATTACATTATTTTGTATCGACAAATCAAACCTACTTATTCGGTTATATATTCCTCCATGATATACATGTATGTTAATAGAATTAAACTAGCCGAATTCGTTACAGTTGAGCTGTAAAGTCCATAAAGTAATCACAACGTATTCGCCTATATATACACATATATAAATATATGGTTTTTAGTGCTTTTTTTTTTTTTCATCTAAAACTTCATCTCATAAATTAAGAACATAGCGACAATCACCTTTAATGTTTTATAAAACTTTTATATTTTTACAGCATCAATTTTATTACAAAAAGATGTTTAAAATCTCTGTTTTTTTTTTCATTTAGTTATTAGATTTCGAAAAAATTTCTAAAAAATTTCTGACGAATTTCTGACGATTTTCCGATAAATTTAGTGTTTTTTTACAAATTTTATCAATTCAAATAAATTTTCAGAAAAAAAAAATTCGTCTAAAATTATCGTCGGAAAATCACGTGAATTTTTTAGTATTGTTTCCTTAGCCTCAA
Source organism: Alliaria petiolata (assembly GCA_020283515.1). Lineage (NCBI taxonomy): Eukaryota > Viridiplantae > Streptophyta > Magnoliopsida > Brassicales > Brassicaceae > Alliaria > Alliaria petiolata. Next base: position 189,191,794 of record JAHZTW010000001.1, on the reverse strand, counting down.
ACCCTAGAAATACATTATTAAATGAAATATATAAAAAGAAAATGTAAAATATGCAATATTTTGGTTATATGTATATTTTACATTTTCTTTATATATGTTCATCTTTTTATATGCATATTTTACATTTTCTTATTAGACGAACGCGGAAAACGAGTAAGAAGAACAGTTGGCTCTTCCCCAGAATCCCACCGTCCTGTCTTATTAACACACCAAAAAACTAACACAAAACATAAAAACGAGGAAGAAGACTAAAATAAAATTTTGATATATATATATATATATATTCTAAAATTTTGACGAATTAATCATCTTACTTTATCATAATTAGATTTATCATAATTAAAATCTAGAATAGGATCCGCGTATACGCGGATTTATAATAATAAAATTTAAAATCCGTTAAAATAATTATAAAAAAAATTGGATCACTACTGAAAAAAAAATATATAACACACAAAATCGAAACCTAAGAGTTATTCATGTTTTTTTAATTCTCATTTATTTTTAATTAAAATATTCAAAACACATAATCTGTTGCGAGTCCTAAGCAATATTAACTCACTTCTCATATAGTTCACACACACTTTATCAACTATCTTTTTCAGTTTCGCTGCATTAAAAGCTTGAGAATTTGAGTCCTTCGAGTAAGTTAACGATTTTCCCATGAACTCTCGGGTTCTAAGCAACATTAACCACTTCTCAAATAGTTCACACACTTTATCAACTATCTTTTTCTGTTTTGCTGCGCTAAAAACTTGAGAATTTGAGTCCTTCGAGTATGTTAACGATCTTCCCAATAACTCTCTTCAAGCAACTAAAGTCTCTCTTTCTCTTCAGATTCATCTCCCGTATATGATCTCTCTGGTCTCTAAAGAAGTTATGTTTCTCAAGACTCGCATCAAAAGCCTCTCTACATGATTCTTGCTATCCTCCTCCTAGCTCATCATCGTCTAATGTCATACCATCAGCATTTGGATATTTTTTTTTTTACTGAAATATATCTTAATTAATCTAATTTACTTTTTTTAAAAAAAAATTGAAAAAAATTCTTTTGTTTGAATTTTTTCTTTCTTAAATTGAAATACATCCTAGTCCATATCTAGAGGTCATGTGTTTGATCCACGTTCACCGCACCAGTTGTTACCGAGACACATGTGAAAATCTAAATCGATAAACTTGATACTGTCGAAATTTTATTAATTACGAATTTTGACGTTTATATTTTTCTTTTTAGTAAAATTGGAGGTCGCGTGTTCTATCCACGCTCACCACACCAGTTGTTACCGAGACACATCTAAATCGATAAACTTGATATGTGTCGAAATTTTATTGATTAACTTGCAATGTTTATTTTTTATTTTTAGTAAAATTAAAATATCTTATTTACTATTGTTTTTATTTTCCTTTTCTTAATTGAAATATATACTTTTTATTTTTCGTTTTATTTTATTTATCTATCTTTAAAAGATTGTAGTATTTTCCTTTTTCTTTTAAGATTAGTATATTTTTTTTTTTAGCAATATTTTTTAAAAAAAATTAAAACACGTGTCGAAATCTTATCGATTAACTTGTCATGTGTCGCGATCATGTGAATTAGCAACTTTGACGCATCCAACTTTATATAATAAGATTGTCAACATAACAACTTATTATATAAAAACACTGGACTAAAATATTTTACTATAATTTAATTTTTAAATTATACAAAACTAAATAAATAATAAATTACTCACCCTATGCATGGCGCTAGTTATCACCTAGTTCTACTTATTAAAATTAATAGTAAGAGGATATGAAACGTATCTAACTTCATATAATATAATTTTGAAAATATTTTTAAGCTTCTAGTTAGATCAACTGTTAATTTGGATCTTTGAAACTAGAAAAAAATAAATTCACAAATATAATTGTGTTTTCAAATAGGGTTTTGATTTTTCCGAATTGAACAAATCATTCGGAACAACCAACAATAGTTGACTAGTCAGTCGCCATGGGCATAATATCCAGAACCGAAATTGAACCGAAACCAAACCGAATTAAAAGGATCCAAACCAAACCGAATATTTATAAATGCCCAAATGGTCCCTTGTTCAAAATATTTTGGGTACGCGAACCGAACCGGAACCAGAACAGAATTGATTCTGATTTTAAAAATTAATCAAAATTTTTTTAAAGTAAAATAATTTTAAAAAATCAATTCTGATTTATAAAGTTTATAACTTGGAGTAACAAACTCAATTTCTGTGACATTTCATAATCGTGAAGTCGTGTAAAAAAACAGAGATGTCATCGAGAAAACAATGGCATGCCAACATCCATGGCTCGTGCAGCTTTAACAGCTGTTAAGATTTTATCTGGACAGTATAATCTGATCAACGACATTAGATTGACGAATACGAACCTCACTTTCTTCTACAACCGTCTCTTCTCTTATAAAAATCTAATTTTTCGTATGTCGTTCGATTAACGTTAAAATTATTTAATAAAAATAAAAAATAAATCTTTTAAAACCGAATGATATCTATTTTGATTTTATTTTATTTGTAAATAATAAATCTTAGTTTTAAATTTATCTAAAACATATTCTATTAAAATATATATTTTTGGTCGACAGAGAAAAAACGCTAAAAAACTTACGATATCGTCTTCTACCTGTAGTTCAACCATTTTTTTCTCTCCTTTTCATCGCCTTCTTTTTAGTTTCACAGCAATTGCAATGTTTCGACGTAAATTCTGATTCATTCTTTTAATCCCTGCAATTTTTCTTTTTCAATACAATCTTCTAAAGCCAATAATATTTCCTCTATCAGACAATCAGACACATATATTACTATTAAGTTTTATAAATTTTTGACTAAGGAACATCTTCATCTATTACTCAAAATCAGAATTTTGCTGAACAATAATTCATTGAACATTAACATCGATCAAAAGCCTGATTAAATGAAAAAAAAAACTGAATTGAAAAACCAAAAATAGTCTTATTGCATATCAATAAGTGTAATTACCAAAAAATCAAAAAATCAAGGTATTTTTCAAATTCTAAATCTTAATTAGGCTATTCTACCAATTTCCTCTTTTTAAGTTATATTATTTTAAATTTTTTGATTTTAATTTTTTTTTTCGATTTTTATGATTTGTTTTTATTTTTTTATTTTGTTTTTATTTTTTTTAATGTCACATCATCGTTTTAATGCCACGTGTGTTAGCTGAGTCAGCAAACTTAACGGTTGAATAACTGCTGCTACGGTCAACTTTGTTTTACGCACAAAAGTCGGAGTTTGGATTGAATTTTTAAAATTTTAAGGCATTTATGTTGGAAAAGGCACCAAGTCTTTGTTTGGGTAGGAAAAGGCACCGCGCATTTTGTTCAAGTGGAAAAAGACCATTTTCCCGATACCCGAAATATCTGAAATACCTTTACATACAAAAAAAAAAGAAGTTATATTTAGACTTGAATTAACCAAATAGGCAAATACCCAAAAGTATAGTTTTAAACTCAAAGATATCTTAACTAATAAAAGTAGCAGAGGCTCTTGAGGGATGCCACATCAGCCAAAAAAATGAAGCATAAAATCGTGACATGTCAGCACGTTTAAAACAAACCAAAATCTGTTTTCAAAAATTCTATTATAACCATATAGGCCCACGACCCCAAAAAAAATCCTACACAAACCCCTAAAAAAAAAAAAAACAATCGGACAAGTCAAATTAATTGGGCCAACTCACCTACCAAAGTTATTGGGCCAATTGGTCCTCCTAAATAACAAAGAAACATATTTCTCTAACACAAAAAAAAAACCCTTCTTCGTTTCCAAACAGTCGTAATACATTCCGATTCCAATCTAGCCACAGTTTCCGATTCACAGTTTCACCGATTCCTATCCCTCCCAGAGAAATCAAATCGACCTCTGTCAGTTACTAATTCATCACTCACTCCTTAATTCCCCTCCATTGAAAGAATTTATAGCCCACTGCGCTCGACGTTTAAACATCCCCTCAAAGATGGATATAAATTTCCATCTTCTACAGCACCACCATCTCACCATTTCTCTGAGTAACAGAAAATACGAATCAAAACATGGCTCCACCAGCTATGCTGCCCTCTTCGAATCCTCTACCCACCAAAACCTTTGATGACCTGCAAGGAGATTTCTGCAAAGATGAAATTCTGGTGAGACATTTATTTTTGGGAGGCTCGGAATTTCAAGCAAGAGAATATACTGATGGGTGTAGAAATACTCCTCATTGACACAAATGTATGAAGAAAATACTTTCTGATTACTTTCTAAACATAAATCTATATAAAACATGTTTTTGTGGGTCGGCAATTTCTACGAGAAGCCTTGATTTCGTAAATACTAATATCTAACTAACTCTCTGCAGTCAACAACAATGCAAGGATTCATATCCGCTAACCGGCTATCCCGCCACAGAGAGAATTTGAAGCCTAACTCAATTTTTAGGCTCAGCAAGTTCATCACCAATCCTTCCAAAAAGCTGTACAAAGTCTCATCGCACAAATATGGCATCAGCTTCACCGATCAAACAACTTTTCAGGAGGAAAATGAAGGCAAACCAGAAATAGATACCCAGCAGTTTAGGCTGCGCAATCTTGAAGACTTGGCCTCAATTGCCGACAAACACACATACCTCTTTGGTAAGCATCTCACACAAACGACGTTATGATACTACAACATTGATAACCCTCTTAAACTCCTAGCCTATTTACATTGCAGATATTGTCGGACAATTACGACTCCTAAATGGGGATAATTTGCACAATCCAACTCCAATGACTACAGCTCCAATACTAGCTGATGGAAAATCGAAGGACATGATATTCTTACATGTCCAGATGGAAGAGTAAGCTCCCTCCTAAACACATCCTTTAAACATGGATACCATCATAGACCAGAATTATAACATACTGCTGATCTCTCACCAAACAGCGGAGAAACAGTTTGCATCTACCTTTGGGATAAAATTGCTGCAAACTTTCGTTCACGTTGGAATGAAAGCGAGACCAAGCCGGCAGTGCTCTTACTCACCACCATAAAACCCAAAGACAGTGGGAGGTGTGTAAGATTCCATCCACTCCACTTCTTTTGTTAAATTTGTTTACGTAAATCCCAGATTGAAAATTAGAGACCTCCCCATCTTATTGTCAAAGAAAAGTCCTCATGTGTTTCATAGCTTATGCAATTTCTATAAGATCAGTAACAAAACTAATAAGTCTCACGTGTAGGGCATGAGTTTAGATTTTCATGTGAAATATATTTACAGTGAAGTTATGGTTTTTGTGGGTTACATCTGTATGAAAGTCAGTTACTTGGATTCGTTCAAAGCATATGGTCACTGTTAATATTCTTTTTTATCTCTGTTCTCTGTTTTTGTGTATGTTCTCTCTTTGGATTGTTCCTGAGCGTCTCTTGATAAATACGATTTAGGATTTAATGTAAGATGAATTTTATGTATACTAGACGAAACTCTAACTAATTGTTGTGTAGGGTTAAGACTAATTATGTTGGATAACCTACAAAATAAAATACTAGGCTGGATCTCATGATCTTCTAAGATTTTTAAGTTTTTTTATTTGTATGTTTAATGCCATAAGTAATGGATATTTGGTGAGATTTACATGTGTATATTCTAAAATGAGAAGATGAATCAATGTATAGGTCTATGCAAATCCCGGTGGGAGAGATTTGGTAAGAACACGGCCGGGAAGTACAAGTACGTCGGCGTTAAAGGAGGAGATAAGAACCGTTTAATCGTTCGTCGAGACAAATCTTGCCGGATAATTCGAGATTGCTCGGCCTACGACAAGATACCTTTCTCTCTTAGCTCAACTGCTAAGTGTCTTTGTTGGAACACCAAAAGGAGCTGAAGCAGCTTGTGAGAATCATGTGCTCTGAGATAAGACGGTCGATGAAGCGAGCGGGGATTCACGTGCCACCGTGGAGGAGGAACGGTTATATGCAAGCCAAGTGGTTCGGTCACTATAAACAAACCTCTAATGAAGTGGTGACAAGCTAAGGTTAAGAGCTCTGAATGTGGACCTGATATGCTCTCAAATTTACCCTAGAGCTACTCTCTCAAATTAAGAGATCACTGTAATATTTAGGGATCGAATCCACAGGAAAGGGATAGTCACACAACGAATTTCTAATTTCGAATTAAGTTAAGAAGAAAGATTTAATTAAAAGACAGAAAACAATTAAACGTTTAGTAAATTCAAGAGACGGAACGCTAGATTCAGAAAAATTCTCAGGTAAATCCTAATTGTAGGTCTAGACAGAATGTTAGGAATTATGAAGATTTGTTCTTGAACTTAAAACACTAATCAACTAGCTCTCGCTGCGAAGATTATCTATGTCTAAACCCTAGAATTCCAAATCTCTTTGCAAATCATATCGATTCAGACAAGCATTAATAACAGGTTCAATTGTTCACAAAACCCTAAACCAAATCTCTTTGCGAATATGTATTTTGCTCATCTAACATTAGTTCAGGCAATCAATAATACTCTCGCATCTATTAATTAACCTAAGATCAGATTCTAGGTCGCGAAGCTAGAATAAGCATTAAACACAAATCCAGATGAAGAACTCTAATGATTTTATCCTAATAATTTAATTCGACCTAACAATTCATCAATCACCTTTGAAAAACCCTAAACCTAACAAGCAAACTACTCAGACATG
>JAHZTW010000001.1:189113053-189171198 GCA_020283515.1 Alliaria petiolata | reverse complement strand
TAGGTATTTACGACGAAAATAAGTTTGCCACGATTTAAGGACGAACTCTGTTGCCACGGTTTTACGACGATTTTTTAATTTGCCACGAATTTACTACGAATATTTTCCCCTCGATTTGCCACGAATTTACGACGATTATTTATTTTGCTACGAATTTACTACGATTTGTTTCCCCTCAATTAGCCACGATTTTACGACGATTATTATTTTGCTACGAATTTACTACGATTTATTCTCTCTCAATTTGTCACGGATTTACGACGAATTATTTACCTCGCTATTTTACGACAATTTTACGACGACACTATTAACGACGATTTTACGACGAAACTTGGATCTCCCAATATTAACGACGAATTTGCGACGAATTTGCTTTCGCGACGATCGATTACAGACGATTGAACTTTCGTGGCAAATTCGTTGCGACTGTCGATTTACGACGAATTTGCCACGAATTCGGCCCTCGTAAAAAGTATGTTTTCTTGTAGTGTAAGATTATTAGAATATTGGTGTATCTTACGATATTTAATGTCGTTAAAAAAAACTTGAGAGTAATTTTCAAACCTACAATTATGAATATATGATTGAAGCTTACAAGATTAGAAATTTGGTAAAGTAGACAACTTATTTTCTCTTTCGATTGGTAATCATATGTTCAGTAAGTTATTTCATTTTGTATATAAAATTTAAATTTTTTTCTTATAACAAATTAAAATATATAGATATTGATTGTAATCGTAAAAAGAAATCATTTAAGAAAAAGATAATTTGAATACTATTTGAAAGGGCATTGACAAATGACACCAATAATTCCAACATATATTTCAAATCTTTGTTTAATTAATACTTTGAAAAGTTGAAGTTAAATCACCATATTTCTTTTAAGATATTATTATTTTTTAATATAAAAATAAATTAAAAATTAATAAATATATCGGACAAAAATAATAACCGTTAAGAAAAAAACCGCGCGTAGCGCGGACAATCCCTAGTAATGTTTAAACTAAAATAACCAAAATATTCAAGTATGCTTACTTATATTTGTCAAAATTAAACCAAATTTTATCAAAAATTAATAATTCATATATCCGAATCCGATCTCGAACCGAACCGAAGCCAAATCAAAAAAAGAAAATACTTGAATGGGTTCTAAACCCCTAATACCAAAATACCCGAAACGTGAATGAACCAATCGTTCGGGTAATCTGAATGCCCATGCTAGTAGTCAGTTAGTCTAAGATTTTGTAATGTATTTTTGTTTTTCACAACACTGAAGATTAGTTTATCATTTGTAAAGGTGATAAGAATATTTGAAGCCAATTTCAAACAGATGTATCGTTATTGGTATGTTGAGGTATGAATGAGGATGATACTGAATGCCGAGATGGTATATATATAGGAGTTATGATAGGTTAGGTTACGTATGGTTCTCTATTAAGGGATTACATTTTTAATGTTATTTAATAGTATAGTAGATATTTTCGTTAAGTTAAATAGGAAGATCTCAACAAATGCATTTTAGAAATGAGTATATTGGAGGATATACTCTTCCTTGATTGTATGAAGCACCAACTTGATTTTTAGGCTAGATTCATGAATCTTTTGGCTTATGCAATATGTTTGGATCCGAGATTTGTGTGATTGATATTTGATCATTCTAATATTGGCAGTTACATTCATTTCTGTTTGCACTTAAGGGACTGTATTTAAATATTCTCATTTTTGCTCATTTGTATTGCAGTTAATATTTGGAATGATTTGCTCCGTAATTTGAGGTGACAAAAGGGATTATACGTGAATTGCTAAGAAGGTAATTAATTTTTATTAATTAAACCAACAAAATATCTCTCTAGGAAACCCTAAATCGACACTCTCTTCTCATTATATATATATATGGTCATGCCATTCTATTGAACGCAACATCCAGTTTTTTGAACCCGTCTTGTGTGAATTCAATGTTTTATAGCGTACTACTCAATAGAGATGTGATCCAAGTGGTCCTTTTACCTACCATCTCTATTGTTTAGTACGCTATAAAACATTGAATTCCCAGAAGAGAAGAACGTATGGAATTAGGGATTGTTTGGTTTGTTAGAGCCGCTTGGATCGCTGCTATACTTCCTATGGTGATCGCTTCGATACCCAGCTCCAAGCTCAGATCTTTTCATGAACTCATTCTGCGTTTCGCCAGGAGAGGCAAGATTCAATTGGAAGTTTGGTTGAAATTCGTTCAGTATTTCGAATCTCTCAGACCTTTAAAATCAGATTTTTAATCATCTTTTGTTGCAAGTCCGATTGAAAATTCAAGGCTCCTAGTGAGAAGCATGCTACTACTGTAAGTTTGAAGCTTTCAGTTTTCAGAATTGTTCTTTTTGGGTTGCTGATTACGAAAAGGATTTGAAGCTTGTAAATTTCTGGACCCTTAAATCCGATTTGTTGCTTGTAAGTTGTAAATGTTAAGTCTCCCAGTGAAAAGCATGCTCCTTTTACTTTGAATCTCATGTTTTTAGTTATTGGAAGTTTCTGGTTTTGTAAATCCTCTTATTGCTTGTATTGTTATTATAGCAGAAGTGGACAGTTCCTCAGAAGTTCTTTGCTCGCTTCTACGTTATGGGAATGGCGTGGACGACTCTTCTTCTCGCTACCACTTGGATGTACGCTTTAAATACGGCGCCTTTATCGTCTGAGGAGTTTCAGTTTTCCGACATGGCAAGCCGCTTAACCGGAGGTCCCCATGTTTTCTCCTTTTATAAATCACATATGGCCCCTGTTGAGCATCGATTTAGAGTCTGGCGAGCAGTGTTTCTACTTGTTCTGATGGAAATCCAAGTTCTAAGACGCCTTATTGAGTCGATCTACGTATTCAAGTATAGCCCTTCTGCTCGACTTCACATTCTTGAGTTCATTGCTAAAGGAAAAAACCATACGTACCTCAGCTCCTGAGTTTGATTTATTGTTGTCTATAAGCCCTCTGATGAAGCTTGGATCGTGCCAGTTGATTGGTGGAGTCGTATTTCTTTGTTGATGGTTACATCAACGCCGTTGTCACGCAATTCTCGTAAGTTTTTTTAACATTTTTTTTAACATTGTTTGTGTGTTTTTGATCCTGAGTGATTACAGAAATGTTAATGTAGGGATAGCTCCGGGAAAGTCCTAGCCAAGCGAATGAGTACGTAATCCCGCATGGAGATTGGTTTGAGATCGTCTCTAGTCCACATTACTTGGCAGAAATCGTAATGTTACCTCCCTAGTAGATAGATAGATATCCTCGGGTTCTTTCTTCTTTCCTTCTCTTTGCTAATGGTATGATGATTGTCTGAAATTTAGGTTTTATACGTGGGCTTGCAAGTGGAGGAACGGATATAACCATCTGGTTACTCTTTGGTTTCGTGCTACGGTGCATTTTCTTGTTCCCCAAACCACCAATGAAAATGCATGCTTTGTTCTTGAAGGGTTGTTTTGGATTCAGAGAAATTGTATTCAGTGTCCTGTCCTGTTCTTCCTAGGTTGGGAATCTTACTTTGGCGGCTGATGAAACGCACCGGTGGTATCTCCGGAAGTTTGAGAATTATCCGGCTAACCGGCGTGCTATTTTCCCTTATGTTTACTGAATGGTTTAAGAGATAGAACACAACTTAACCTAGTGTGTGTACGGTAGTTGAAGAATATCCATGTTTCTGTAAAGGCTAGCTAATTTCTGGAAATGCTAATATTCATGTTTCTGTAAATGCTATTTTTCACTCTATTCTGAAGTTAAGTGCATGGTGCAGTTGAGTTTTGCTCTAACCTACACCCATTTTTTACTGCAAAAAATAATATTTCAAATATATATTTTTCTATTTAATTATAAATTGTTTGGTAATATACCCTTCTATTTGTTACAATAAGACCCACTAATTTTATTTTGAGAAAATTCACGATCTAACTCTGAATTTCGATAAAATATGTTAATCTAATGCTTTTCCAAAATGTGTTAAGAAACTAACGTTTTTGTCCTACACAATGACATTTTACCCCTCAAATTTTTTTCTAATGGCAAATCCACTATTTATCTACGTTTGTCAATCTCTCTCCGTTAATTCTCAAATCAACCGATCATGAGATTCTTTGTAAATCAGCCAGAAATTCTGATCATGAGAGGGAGAGAGAGAAATGCTTTTCATTTTTTTTTCTCCAAAAAATCTAATTTGAGATGAGGTCGTGAGGGAGAGAGATAGCCATGGAGAGAAAAATGCTTTTCATTTTTTGTTTTTTCAAAAAATCTAATTTTTCAATTTTTACATAAAAATTGTTAATACATAAAAATTTATATTAACATGTAAAAGTTTCCAAAACTTTGAAAACATTTCTAAAAAGATTTAGGGTTTAGAATTTAGAGTAGGGTTTAGATTTGTGTTCCGGAGTGTAGGATCTACATTTTCATGGGTTAAGTGTACACGATTTAGGGTATAGATTTATGTTCTGGGGTGTAGGGTCTACACTTTCATGGGTTAAGCATACACGACTTAAGGTTTAGATTTGTTTTTGGGGTGTAAGGTCTACACTTTCATGGGATAAACGTACACGACTTAAGGTATAAGGATTTAGGGTTTAGTGTTTAGATGTGTAAGATCTACACTTTCATGGGTTAAGCGTACACGATTTAGGGTTTAGAATTTAGAGATTTAGGGTTTTGATTTTAGAATATAGTTTTAAAAATTATTTTTTATTGATAATGTTTCTAGTAATTGTAATATGTTTATGTTATTACTTATACATCCAAATTTTTGAAAGTGTTAACATCTTCGTTAATATTGCTTAAAATATTAATATATCCATTAATATTACTCAAAACATTAACGTCTTTATTAAAATAATATTGTGTACAGTATTAATGATCTGAAATGTTAACGATACAATAATATTGCTCAAAATATTAAATTCTTGTTTTTAGTGAAAAAAGGTATAAATGTCCAAAAACGTTAGTTTCTTAATTATATTATGCTGAGTGTTAGTTTAACATATTTTTTTGTTCAAAGGGGTTACTTTTGCAAAAGTCTCTTTTATTTTTATTTTGTGGATTATATTCACTAAAATTAAAATATTATTTTAATTTAAATAAAAAATATGCTACACAACAAAACAAAAACAAGTGACATGTGTGAACACCCCTAACAAACCACGTCGCAAGAGATTGCAAGCGTCGGTAAAAATTTGAGAAATGGCTATGTCTCGTGCGTCGGTAAAAATTTGAGAAATGGCTATGTAAACAAATAAGATCGGATTCATAAAATGAGACGAGATCAAAACTTTTCAAGATTCAAGCAAAAACAACATCTCTATCCCATTAAACAAAATAGATATCTAAAAATTTGACAATAAGATCACATGGATAAACATCTTTTTCTCTCTCTTAAAAACGCGTTTCCTCTGCCTTCTCTTTAATAAGAACACCGCCGGATCTGTTCCCCATTTTTCCGATCAACAGTCGGAGGCTCCCACAGCTCCGATGTCGGTCGGATTTTTGTTCTTTTTCGTATTTCTCCTCTTGTTTTCTTCTTTTTCAGAAGTTCCTTGAAGTTTTAGATCAAAATTTTTTAGATCTGGTTTTCTAGATCTTCTTTTTGTTTCTTCTTCCTCTTGTGTTCTTCTATTCGGGTTAGCTTTGGAGTTTAAGCCTTTCTTCCCCTCCAATTTATAAATCTGTCGAGTTGGTTTTGGGTGGGGTTTGCTTCCTTCGACGGCTCCGGTTTGGTCTTGTCTCAGCCTTCTTCGTTGGTTTCAATCCCGTGCTCCTCTCCCTCTTCGTTGGTATGTGTTTCGTTTCTGGTTGGTAGTTGGTTTGGTGTTGCCTCTTTCTGGATGTGCTCTTTCTTGGTGTACTTGTCGTGAGGAAGTTACTTGTATGCCGCTCCTTACCGTTGGTGTTTTCCGTTTTGATTTTGCTTGCAGCTTCTACCGATTCCTCTTTGCTGCTTCAATCGAATTTGGGCTGTAATTGTGGTTCTTTGGGGTGGCTTCAATCCCGTCAAGCTTTGGGTTCTATTGGTGTTTGGTTTCGGCAGAAGCCTTGGACGTTCGGTGTGGCCTCACAGCTTTGCAGGTCGCGTGTTCGTGTAAAGGGTCCATGACAAAGGTTAAGTGAGTTGTGCTTTTTGTTGGTTTTCGTTTTCATCTAGATCCTCTTTAGCTTGTTTCTTCCTCTTCTTGTTTAATTGGTTCGGTTGTTAGACTTAATTTCAATTCGTAGTTGTCTGTACCGTTTTCGTTCTTGAATTCCATCAATGTATTTCATCTTAGTATTCCTCAGTGATCTTAATAAAATTCAGATGTTAAAAAAAAAAGATCACATGGATAAAATGCAAGCATAGACTTTAGAATGAGAGGCTTTTGGCAAAATTTTAATATTTAAGTTAGACCATGTACAATGGGATGTTGAATAAAACATTCAACAGCTTAATATTGTGCAAGGAGGTTGTTTAATTTTTTGAAAAAACAGGTGGAATCATGGATGTTTAAAAAATTCAACAAGTTGAATCCAAAGAAAATTGATCAGCATTGCCACATGGCGAACCGTGAGAGGAGGCATTAGTGCGTGGAGCCCGCGCTTGCAAAAGATGGGAACACGTGTTTTTTTTTATTGGTTGTTTATATTTCGTAATTTTTATCTCACCCACATTATTTGATCTCAGTTATTTGTTATTAAACTATTTTATAATAAAATAAAAATTATATCAAAATTCATCATTTTTTATGATCTATAAAATGAGCCTACTCTCGTTTCATTTGGATATAAAAAAAAAATCAATTTTTAACATAGTTTTTTTTAATTATCATGTGAAGAAAAAACATTTTGTCTTCAAATTTTTTTTGTTGTTGTTAAAATGTATCCTAACAATAATCCTTTTAACACTCAAAATTCTTCTAATTATCTTTACAACTATCCAAATCCCAACAACTTTCAATTTCAAAATCAATCTTACAACCAATCCCAAAATCCTCAAAATTATGGTTTTTCACCAAATTTTTTCATGCCGTCATCTGTCCCAAACTATCCACCACACTATGGATTGATGATGCAATATTCATCTCAGTATTTTCCTTATTCTTCTACTCCGACGGGTCCTGAAAATGTTCCAGAATTTCCTGGATTTTCTACCCAAATGGCTCTTGGAGGCAGGAGGGATGTTAACGAAGCCACTCCAAATGAAGAGGATACAACCCCGAGTCGCAAAAAAACCCCAGATGGACCACTACGCAAAATTTGGTGCTTGTGAGCGGGTGGATAAAATATGGAACCAACAGTGTTGTTGGAAAAAACCAAAAACGTGAATCATTTTGGGGTAAAATTGTTAAGTATTGTAATGAGCATGGGTCATTTGATTATCCTCGTGATAGAATTTCGTGCAGAAATCATTTCAACTACTTCAACAAATTAATTGGGAAATGGATTGGCGCTTACGATCATGCTAAGCGTAACAAACAAAGCGGGTGGTCGGAGAATGATGTATTGGCAAAAAAAGCGCATGAACTATATGAAAGTGAAGAGAGTGGACATTTCAATTACATGTCAGAATGGGCAGCTCTCCGTGATCAACCACGTTTTGTTAGTCAGGTAGGAGGAAATACTGGCTCGGAAAGTAGTGGATCAAAGAGAGCCCATGAGGCTGATCCAAGTGACCCCAACTCTGTAGGATCTAGTGTTCGTCCAATGGGAAGGGAAGCAGCTAAAAAGAAAGGTAAAAAAAGGGTAAGAATGCAGCTTTGGAGGTGGTCAACGAAGATTGGACAGACTACAAATAACTGAAGGCGCAAGAGTTGGAACGATTAGATAAAATAGCCAAAGCGCAAGAGGAGACAAACAAATTGATGAAAGAAAATACTCATGCCAAAAAGATGAAGATGTGGATAAAGCTAAATGAAAAGGAGCATCTCGATGACCGGAGCAAAGAGTTGTTAAACCAGTTAACACACGATCTATTTGCTAATTAATAATTATTAATTACCTGTTTGTAATTTGTCGCTTTTTGCTTTGAAAATATATGTTTGTCGTTTTCTGCTTTCATAATGACCCGTTGTCATTTTCTGCTGTTATAATGTCTGTTTGATATTTTCTGCTTTCATAATGTGTGTTTGTCGCTTTCTCCTTTAATAATGTGTGTTTGTTATTTTCTGCTTTCATAATGTGTGTTTGTCATTTTCTCCTTTAATAATGTTTTTTCCTTTCATAAGAATTCATTCTTTATCTATTACTTCACTATATTTCATATTTCTTTGGAATCCGTCGATATGAACCATTCAATATGAATTCAATCCTTATCTGTTAATTAATTATAATATGTTATCTGTTTAGAGTCCATCAATTTCAATCACTCAATTTATTATAAATAGAGACTTTTCCTTCCATTGATGTACCAAACCAAAAAATCTCATCTTACTAACAAACTATCAATGGATCCATCAAATTTTCCTTTTGATATCGAAGCTTACAAAAAACAGTCTGAAATTGAAGAGACATATATCCTAAACCAATTTAGAAAGCGTCGAAAAAAAATTGAGGAAGACCGTGCACCTCGTAGCAAGAGAAGATACTTTAAAAGAGATCATGTAGCAGCAAACCGAAGACTAATTGACGACTACTTTGCCACTCAACCTACATATGATGATGCAATGTTTCGTCGGCGATTCCGAATGCGAAAACATGTTTTCCTTCGGATCGTTGGAGACTTATCAAGAAGTGACAACTACTTCACCCAAAGAGTTGATGCTGCCAATAAAGAAGGTATATCCCCACTAGCAAAATGTACCACAGCCATGCGAATGTTAGCATATGGTATGGCGGCCGACGCGGTTGATTAATACATCAAAAAGGAGGTACTACAGCATTGGAGTGCTTGCATAAATTCTGTAAAATAATCATACAATTGTACGAGCAAGAGTATCTCAGAGCCCCAACTCAAGATGATCTCCAAAGAATACTGCATGTTAGTGAAATTCGAGGGTTCCCGGGGATGATTGGGAGTATTGATTGCATGCACTGGGTATGGAAAAATTGTCCTACAGCGTGGGAAGGTCAATTTACTCGAGGAGACAAGGGAACCACTACTGTTATTCTTGAAGCAGTTGCATCTCATGATTTATGGATCTGACATGCCTTTTTTGGGTGTCCGAGCACATTGAATGATATCAACGTTCTAGATCGTTCACCGGTGTTCGATGATGTTGAGCAAGGAAAGACTCCAAGAGTGAACTTCTTTGTGAACCAACGTCCATATAATATGGCCTACTATCTAGCTGATAGTATCTATCCTTCTTATCCGACTTTCGTCAAATCAATTAGGCTTCCTCAGAGTGAAACATACAAGTTGTTTGCAAAACATCAAGAGGGATGTCGAAAGGACATCAAACGTGCATTTGGAGTGTTGCAGGCTCAATTTAAAATCATTCGCGAACCAGCTCGTATGTGGGATATAGCCGATTTGGCTATTATTACGAGGTCATGTATCATATTGCATAATATGATTGTTGAGAATGAAAGAGCTACATATGCTCAAAACTGGACCGATTATGATCAATCTGAAGCAAGTGGGACATCGCAACCATTCTCAACTGAGGTGCTACATGCATTTGCAAACCATGTACGTGCTAGATCATAGTTGCGTGATTCAAATGTGCATCACGAATTGCAAGCAGATCTAGTCAAACATATATGGACAAAATTCCGTGATTAAAGAGATTTTAAAGTCTTCATGTGTGATTTAAGAGCTTTATTGTTTGTGAGTTTATTTTATTGTATTAATGATGATGTGTATTTCATTAATATTGTTATGTGTTTATTTGTGTATTGTATTGAATTTTAAATTATTCAAAATTTTATAATAATTATTTCTTGTTTTTATTTTTTTTGTTAGAAAATAATTAATTTAAACTATAAATAAAATAACCAATAAAAATTATTTAATAATAAATTATTTCAATTTAGTTTTAATCGATTAATTTTTCTTATTAGGTAATCAAATTTTTTTAAAAAAATAAATAAATATAAATATAAAATATGGTGGAGTAAGGTGTTGAATATTTTAAACAAAACTATTGTAGATGATTAAAATTAAATAGATGTTGAATTATTAAGGCTAAGAGAGAAGGCCATGTGAATGTTAAAAAGTGAAAAATAAAGTGTTAAATGTTGAAACTATTGTGTACATGGTCTTAGCGTTGTTAAATCTGGCGTAAGTTAGCGTTGTTAAATCTGGCGTAAGTTAGCGTTGTAATAATATCTGGCCGAAAAGGCGCTAACGTGGACGAGTAGTGGCCCTGGCCCATCATCAATCAACAGAAGTCGGAGAGGGGTTTTTCGAATTAGGGTTTTAGATCTTCGATCGGACGAAATCAAATTTTCCCCTCGGATTCCTTCGTCGATTTCGATCGGACTCATTCAAGGGCCTTTGTCAAATGTTGCCCAAATTAGGTCGGATCCTTACTCAAACCTCAAAGCTTCGATCTTTCGCCCCAAATGGATCGATGAAGAATCTCTCCTTTCTCTCGAGCTATGGGTACGCCACTGCGACTGTAGCTCCGGCCGATGATGATCTGCCGCAGAAGCATTTCCCTAGAAAATCTCCGGTATGATCCCAGTGTTGATATTTTGTTTACCCAGTTCAGATCTCTCGTATTCAGAACCAGTTATTACTGTGTAGTTCGTTGAAATCAAGCTGAAATGCTTATTATAGTGATGTTCGGGTCGCATTATAGGATTCGAAGCTAAGCTCAAAGAGGGCTGTTTATAAAAAAATGTCCATTTGATGCCGATTGTTTCTAGGTTAATAGAATTGCACTCTGAGCATGAGCTGAAGCTGGACCGTGTTTGTAGTTTTGTTGCATCTATTTAGGCTTTTACTTGTAAGCATTTAAAACGAAGATGGAATTGGATTCATCCTTTCTTCTGTTGGAGTTTCCATTAGTATTTTTTTGTGATTTAGATTCATACTCTTTCTTCTACTGATTCTGGATATCATGCGTCTGTCTTTGATGAAAAGTATTTGTTCTATGTTTTGACAGATAAACTTGGATAAGATGTTTTTGTCAAAGCCATGTTCATTGGCTCTGCCCAAAGACTCTCCTCTCAGAGTTGATGACCCAAACTATCAAGGGGTTCGTCGTTTTATGCTAAAGATGCTTATGTTCTATAGCAAACAGAGCGTGTCTATCCGTGGGGCAAACGTTATCTACAGGCGAATCATTTCACAAGTCGACACACCTGCAATTTATGATGGTATTTTTATTTGGTTTCCAACACAATAAGACACCGAAGATATGTTCGTTTTTTTTTCTTTTTTGGAAAATGGAATTATGTGTTTACTTCTTGTGCTTTGTCTCTGCTTGCAGTATTCAGCTTGGAGAAAACATTCAAAATAACGTTTTCGTTGCTTGTTCTTCATATGTGGCTTGTTTTACGCCGCTTGAAGGAAGAGGGAAAGGAAGGTGTTGATCTTGGTCAATATGTGTATGAGATCTACAATCATGATGTGGAAGTCAGGGTATCTAAGGCCGGGGTACGTGCTAGACTTTGTTTTGCTATACTGTAGCTTCCAAGATAAATCTTATTTTCTTAGATTCCTGAGCATAAGATGGTCTTAATATTTCTGGAAATTGCAGGTTAACTTGCTTCTGTTGACGTGGATGAAGGAATTGGAGAGGATATTTTATGGAAATGTTGTTGCCTATGATGCAGCGCTACTTCCAGAAGCTAAACCAAATGATCTACAAATCAAGATATGGAGGTAAAGCTTCTATAACGCCGTGCTCTATGCATTGACTACGGTAGAGATTCCACAGCAAAATAGCTCGGGTTGAATATAATTACATTATTGACTGAGAAACTTAAATGGAATTTGGATTGTAGGAACATATTTTCTGATGATGGAACAACAACACCTGATGAAACTGATTTAAAAGCAGCAAAGGCATGTTTTTCCCCTCTCTACCTCCTCACAAACACACACACAGAGATAACCAATTTTGGCTTTGTGTACCAAACTGTTTGAGACATTGCTTGTGTGTGTGTTTCAGGCAATGGCAAGATATGTCCGGAGAGAAGTTGGTTCTCTTTCTTTAACAGGTGCATATACTAACATTTATTATCTTATAATGCTTAATTAGCTGCAACACACAAATCATTTTAGATTTATAGTAAATAGATATGCTTTTACTCTAATGTTTCTGTTTTGTAATGCACAGATAAAGAGTCCATATTCTCTGGCAATTTCTCCTTCACCCCCTTGGAGAACAAAGCCCATGTGACTTGAATGAAATAGAGGAAAGCTGTGGAGCTTTACGAATCAATCTTTCATTTGTTTTTGTCCTTCAATCTTCTTATATTACACCAAAGAAACCTGCACAAAGGGGAATATGCTGGTTGTTTGCATCCAGATGATCACGAAAACATTGTGAGAGTTAATAAGATTACGGAAGATTATAATTTGCTGTCATTGGCCGCACATTACTTGGCTTACTAATGCTAAAGAAAGAAGGCAATAGTAATTACTTCTCTGCGTTTCAAACACTTCTAATCTTGTATCAGTGTTCTGAAAAACCGTCTAGGCGCTAGATTACTAATGCTTAATCTTTCCATATTTAACTCTAGCATGATTAATTTCCTGTAACCGCCTAATCTATACAATTCTCTGAATATTCTAATCAATGGGTATGTATGGCCTAGAAATCTATGGTTGTCCCCAAAAAAAATTTGCATAACGTTTCGTGGAGGTTTCAATATCTACATATAATGTCCTTAAACTTCTACTAAGCTCTTCTTCATCCATTGTCCTCATTAGGTCAATAAAGACTTCAGGAGATCAACGAAGGCAGCAAGAGCACTAGTAGTTTGATCGATGAAGTGTATTTCTTGCTCTGATTCTCTTATTTCATCAAATCTCTTAACTAAATTGCTTCCACTTTGTTCTTTTTACTCAAAACTTGAACTTTTAAGAGATTGATTGCTTTCATTTGCATATGCAAATGCTCAAGCACTTAACTGGGCCTATAGCGTCCGGCCCATGTCCATGATACCCCAAACAATCTTGCCGTTTCAAGCCTAGAAGAGTGAGATGTGCTAAATAATAGTCCCACATCGATTACACATAAAAAGAACGGCTGAGGAAGCAGAGTATAAGAAGTGAGGAGAGAGCTAGCAAATTACTTACCTGGACGGGGTCAACTCGCGATCAAGAAGACGAGTGGCCTAGGCTAGTGACTTCCATTGCACGTAAAGGAAGGTGCTTAGCTTAAGGTCTTTCCATGTGGAAGAGCCTGCGTCATTATTTGTGGTAGAGGGGCCTGCGTTCGCGCGGTCCCTACCATCGAATAGTTTAAATCTTTATTTTAACCGTATGGTCTAATTCTAGGATCTGCGACTTGGCTACAAACATATTCTATGTAACTGGTGCGAATGGAGATGATGCCGACTCAGAAATTGATTGAATCGGTTAGGGAAACAATCGGTTTGGAGTGGTTAAGAGTGAAAGAAATTCCATCAGTGAATCATAAGAAGGGAGATGGAGAAGAACAGCAACAGACTAAAGTAGTGGACAAAACCAGGTCTTTTTTTTCCTCATCAAAGGCAAATGAGGCACGAGATATTATTTAATTACAATACCCAGACGACAAAACCAGGTCTTTTTTTTTAGTTTTTTTCAGAATTTACAAACCTTGCTTTCTTCTATATCTAATCTGCCCATTTCTTTTTTATTTATAGACTCTTTTTTTAATGGGAAGAAACACCGACTAAACTGAAAAAAACGATTAATTTAAATTATAATATTATATGTTTTGAATATAAACTGATAACATCGACTAAATCGAAAAAAATGATTAATTTAAATTATAATATTATAGTAAGTATATATAAATTATGTAATCTAAAAACATAATATCTAAACAAATTTTAATATAAAACAATATAATTAACATAATGTTAAGTTGTTAACAATAAAAAACCCTATATAAAGCAGTTCTCTTTGTTTTTATATAGAGGCAGAGCCGTGAACTCAAATGACTCATTTTTTTTATGGATGACGAATATGGAAGACTCGAACTTTGCAATTCTTTATTTGATGATGGTAAAAACAAGCGATTTAGTAATTTTGTTCTTCTTTGTTTTTTCTTACGAATTTTAGAGTTTCATTGATTTTAAAATAAGACAAAGCTCTTTATTTTCTTTGCTTTTAATTCTTTTTATGTTTTATACTCTTTTTTATTGATTACCATTTTTAATTTTCTTTAAAAAAATCAAAATCCATATTATATCAAACAAAGTTTTTGGTTTTGGTTAAAATCTGAATAAACCGAAAACCTAACCAAACCATAACAGATATGGTTTTATAATGATAGTTATTTTTTACTAACCAAAAAATTCGAGAAAATCGAACTAAAACCTAATCGATATCCAGATTGAACAGCCCTATGTGAACCAAGAGGATAACGAGGCAGAAATTGGAGTTTTCAAAATCTTGCATATTACACCAGCAGGATTCTCTAGACAATGTCCTAAATCAAATCGATCATATGAATCTCTACAACCCCCATATCTGTACAATTTTCTAATTAAGGGGTACGTATGGCCTAGAAATCTATGGTTGTGCTAAATTTTTTTTTTTTTTTTTTTNAATAAAGATAGGTATTCTTTAAAGGCTTTGTTCTTAAGACACTTTAGGATGTTCTTCATCCATTGTCCTCACTAGGTCAATAAACACTTCAAGAGCACTAGTAGTTTGATCGATGAAGTGTATGATGGTATTTACTCTTCTTGTTTTGATTCACTTATTTCATCAAATCTCTTAACAAAATAATGTAAAGGAGATATACACGATACGGCTTCAACTTTGTTACACTTAACTGGGCCTATAGCGTCCGGCCCATGTCCATGATACCCCAAACAATCTTGCCGTTTCAAGCCTAGAAGAATGTGTGAGATGTGTTAAATAATAGTCCCACATCGATTACACATGAAAAGAATGGCTGAGGAAGCAGAGTATAAGAAGAGAAGAGGAGAGTTCAAGCAAATTACTTACCTGGACGGGGTCAACTCGCGATCAAGAAGACGAGTGGCCTAGGCTAGTGACTTCCATTGCACATAAAGGAAGGGTGCTTAGCTTAAGGTCTTCTCATGTGGAAGAGCCTGCGTCATTATTTGTGGCATAGGGGGCCTGCGTTCGCGCGGTCCCTACCATCCAGTAGTTTTAAATCTTTAATTTTTAGATTTCTATTTTACAATGCTTTAAGGTTGTAAAGCATATATCTTGTTTGTTCGATTTGTTGTTTCTCTGTTGATAAGAGATCTTTTATGACACACTATGGTCTCTCTGCTATTGTCCTTAATGACTTGCCACAATTTGAAAATCACAATGACATCGCCCTCTGGTGTACAACAAAGTTTTGGAACATATACAAGTTTTCCAATTTGAATAAGTTAGTGCTAAAATATATTCGCTTTAAAAGATTGGCCATCTAACTCCTAGTCTATGAATATAAAATTATTGTGAAAGTTCATCTTGTTTTAGTAAATTACACAACTAGTTTTGCAAGAAACTGAAATATTATAACTAACTACCGACAAAACATATCTTTCCATTCTTTTCCTTATGAATTTTCATCTTGAAGACTAACCATGAACAAACAAACGTTTAAAAAAATTATTACACGTTACAACACAAAACTTTTTTTTGTGGATATTAATATTGATGCGAGGATCAAAACATTACTTTACACACACACACAAAGAAAAGATGACAATGTTATTATTATACGTTGAAACACAAACATTTCTCGCTAAATACAACACATAATAACGTTGTGAAAAACTATAGGAAAAGAGATAAACGATGAATGACAATTTGATGTGGAAATCGTTTTGTCTCTTATTTAAAATTTTAAGAAGCTTGTTGTGGTTGTTGTTGTTGGTGGTGGATTCCAATGTTGTGCAGCCCATACTTGGGATCCTGCACTCTGCTCCCAAGCTTCATTCGAGCATTCTCTATCCTCTGATCCGATCCAGATCCCGTTACGTGCCTATAAATATATTCACCTTATTAATTCTCCAATATTCAAACTCAATATATATATATATATACATAGCGTGCATAGCAAGCTACAGCTTGATAACCTAGGTCAGATTTTGTGTTTGGGACATAAATTAATTACTTGTAGAGCCAAGAGAAGGCGGTGATGGCGGCTATGCCAAATCCACCGGAGGCAAGGAATCCTGTGATGATGAGAACGACGGTGATCACCGCCGGAACCAAGACGGGGCTGAAGAGGATGAGCAGAGGAGTGGCTACGGCGAGTGCGATCACTGTACCGGCGAGTGTTAAGCCGGCGAGGACTAGGAGTGACCCACCGGCTGCGACCGCGGTTGCTGCCTTCACCATCTGCATCGACTTGGGATGGTCTCGTGAAGTACTGTCTCCGGTCATTAACGTGTGATGGGTTCTTGTTTGGTCCGCCATTGATTAATTCCTTTTATGACCAATCTAACATAAATTTTAACTAGAGAGATTAGAAGAGAGAAAGAGAGAGAAGGTAGTAATATATTGGGAGTAAGAAGGAATGATGATATTATATATGAAGAAGATGGGGAGAGAGCTGGTGGGGTCTGCTTTGAGCCGTGCAACGTGTCGAGAGTGTCTTCATGCAGCCGTTGCATGTGTAAGTGAGAGTAGAGATGGTTCTGTTTCGCGACACGTACTTTCGGTGGTTTTGTTTTTCGTTAAGGCGTAGAAATAGGACCAAACGGAACACAAATGGATCGGGGCATTATAGTTATGGGCTTGATCCCCACTCTATAAATGCATGTTTGGAGTCAATCTAACTTAGCTAGCCCATAGAGAGTAGTCAAAGCTAGCTAGTGAGTACTTGCGCTTGAGTTTAAACAAAAGTTTTCCCAACAAAAATGTGATGTGACAGATTATGGACTTCGGTTCAGAACTTAGATTATGGACGTAGAACCGCTTTGAGGTTCCCTATGAAATGGGGCATGGAACGGAGCCAACATTTCAAAAAAAAAAATTTCATTTTTGAAAGGGAGAAAAGAAAGGTACTATATATTCCTAGACCAACATCAATTCATCCAAATTTTGAAGGAAGAGATCGACCTGGGTTTCATGAGTGTTGGCGGGTCCTAGAGCGCATGTCAAAGGCGCTAGCGCATACACCTGCACCTCACATCTCGGCGTAGTGGAACGTGTAATCCGTCTAGTGTCGACATAAGTGTTTTATATTGGCAAAAGTCTAATTATATATTCTTAATTGGTCCAGAACCTCTTTGGTAATTAAAAAAAAAGAGAGTGATGTGACCCATATTAAAACCAAATGAAAGAAAAGCTTTCAAATTAGCTTCAAAAGTCATTTAGTCCCAATCTCTCTATAGGTTTGCAAACAGATCGCTAAAACCACTTGCACCCTATAAGCATTTTTTTTTATGAGCATTTGTTGGATTCTTACAAAGAAACGCAATATATTTGTCTAAGTTTTCGGGAGAAGACAAAAATGGTACAATCACTCAACCCGTAAAGCAAGAAGTTTATATAGCAGCATTCTTCACACTCTTTAGGTTAATTTTTTTTTTTTTTGGTAAAAATGTTAAGTTCTTTCTAGGTTAGATGCTCAAAGTCAAAGAGTCAAAGTCCAAAGAAAAATACGTTTTGAAAAACACAAGGACAAATTTAGATAGCGGAGTAAGAACATCGTACGTGTATTCAATGTATTATATTTTTTTCTTTAATGTTTAATCTTGTTTTTTATCTTCATAATTATACTAAACCCATAAGAATTTTCAAATCTTGACCATGAATTTAATCGGACAATGCAGGAAATTCAAACTTCAAAATCAGGCAAGTGGCTCTACGTAACTCTACACTTAAATTAGCAGCCCATCAAAAGAATTAAATTAGCGTCAAGCAATTAACAAAAATATAAGTTTCAAAGAGTACATGCCAGAAGAGCAATTCCAAGTTTGCAACCACCCAATCATATTGCAAACCCAATCATATAAAATTATATAATCCAAACGCAGCGATATTGTCTAAAACAAGCAAGTTGACACACTAGACAAGACACACTCGTGCATCCACCTTTCCAAAATATAACTACTCCCATAAAAGTTAAAAAAGTGTAAATGTTTCATTGAAATTTCTCTAAAAAACCATTTAAAAAAAAATATCTGATCTCGGATATGAACAAGCCTGGAAATAGAGTACACTAGCTTTAATGATGGGCCCTCGAAAGATCCCAAACTTTATCTTAAAATAATATTTAAGATAATCCACTTGCCACACTCCAAGACAACAGTAAAAAACTTAACTAGTCAAAAAGATAGTGAAAAGGATCCTTCCTCTCACGAACCCAAGAAGCTAACTACGAAGCCTCTCTCAGTCTCACTTCCCTCATTTATATAATAAACCTCCAATCTCAAAATCTCAACAAACAATCAAAAACCACCACAATCAAAGAGAAACAAGACTCTTAATTTTCATCTATGGCTTCTTCTTCTTCACAACAACAAGAACAAGACCAATCAGCTTTAGATCTCATAACTCAACACCTCCTTACCGATTTCCCTTCTTTAGAGACCTTCGTCTCAAGCATCAACCACTGCACCACTTCCACTCTAAGCCAGCGCAAGCCACCTCTTGCCACCATTTCAGTTCCTGCTACATCACCGGCGGCTCAAGAGGATGATCAAAGGCATTACAGAGGCGTGAGGCGAAGACCGTGGGGTAAGTACGCGGCTGAGATCAGAGACCCAAACAAGAAAGGCGTTCGTGTCTGGTTAGGTACTTTTGACACAGCCATTGAAGCTGCAAGAGGTTACGACAGGGCTGCTTTTAAACTACGAGGAAGCAAAGCCATTCTTAACTTCCCACTCGAAGCAGGCAAGCACGAGGACTCTGGAGACAACAAGACTGTGTCTTTAAAAGCAAAGAGGAAGAGACAAGTGACGGAGGATGAAAACCTGAGCAGCCACAAAGCTGTGAAAAGGGAAGAGACGGAAGCTCAGGGTGAGGCTTGTCCGTTAACGCCGTCAAGTTGGATGGGGTTTTGGGACGGAGTAGACGGTAAAGGGATGGGACTATTCTCTGTGCCTCCGTTGTCTCCTTATCCATCTCTTGGTCACTCTCAAGTCTCAACTCGTGGTTAAGTAGCTTCTGGGGTCAAATTGGGAAAATTCTAACATTAGCTGACATCAGAAACTTTGGATTATAACAGAAGAAACGGGTTGTATTCAAGATTTCCTGATGGAGTGAATTAGCTTCTAGATTGGTTGATTGTAAATACTTTGCTATATTCATTCATTCTTCCTAATGAAAATTATAAGACCTCAAGAGGATAACAATTTTTTTTTATATAACAAACTTACAAGACCATACTAATGAGTCCTTCGAACAAAACGATGGCCACGAATCCAAGACTTGTGTCGTCGTCTAAAAGAACAGACACCCACATGGCGATGCACCTTGCTTCAACCCTATAAATTTCACCATCGAACAGAAAAGCTCAGTAGGTAAATAAAGCAGATGGCAGCATATAGTTACTGATGATGGTGAACTAAATTCTTACATGCCGACATCAAGCGAAGGTGGACCTACCTTCAAGAGAAGTAAATGAAAAGATATCACTTTGTCAGAACTGATCAGACAATTCCATGGCCAATGGGTCCTACAAAGACAAAAAAAAAAAAACTACTTTGGAACCACTGGGATGTTCATCCTCACTGTACATTGGAATCTTTTAACTAAGCTAAATACATGTTGCACAACATCAAACCAAGTGGGTCTTCGATCAACAACAGAGTTTAAATTTCAGATACCAAAGCCTCTTCTCTGTTGGACATTTTATGTGAAATACTTCAGTTCAACATATGTACACACTACACACACACGCAGCTGTTATACTGAAGGCAACCATTGAACTGAAGCACATAAGACAACAAGGCAAAAACTAAACTTAAGGAGGTCCTGAACCAACAAACCTGTATTTGCCAGATCATTATCAATGTCTTCACTGCAGATACAAAATGCCCAAAACGGAGATAAAAAAATCTAATCCATTCCTTTGCCGCCCGCTCCACCAGAGCTTCTGTTTCCAGATGTACTTGATGCTAAGGTCGTAACATGTTTACATCTTACAACATGATACGATTACCTTGGCTATTCACCAAATCAAAGGAAACAAAGGGGGAATACTACTGAATATGAGAGTGTATTGATCGCACTTTAGTGCTTCACCCTGACTGTTAAGACGTTGCTTATCAAGTGAAATGCCAACTCAGTAGGAATTCTTCTAAGCAGATCGAATAAATAGGCACAAAACTTCCGTCTTAAGTACACTATTTTTTACTTTCCATTGCATAATATCCATGAATACATGATACAATTGAATTGAATAAGGTTTCCTTTGTTGCTATCACCATGTATCAAGTGAATTGACCATAATCGACGTCTTGCTACCTGTAATCACAGAGAAAATGAGATGATTTCATTGTATAAACAACTAGGTGACATATAAACGACCAACTGGAAAACTGTTGCTTACCTATAAGAAACGTGAGTCCTTCGTTGTCATGTCCCGGACTCGTGGGTGATGAAAATTCTAATGATTTAGGCGTGGAAATGATCGATGATATGCTCTATGACATCGGCTCCTTCTATATGCATAGCTTTGTCTTTAACCTGTACACGGCATAACACAGGCTATTAGACTTTATGTGTTTTTACAAGAAGGTATGTAGAGATTAATCTTATCTGAATGAATTGGCACCATGTTATCATGCAAGCTTATAACGACGGAAAGATAAAATATCAAGAGAAGATGCAATTAAAACCCTTAGGAGGGAGGATAAACAAATGTTATATCTTAGGAACACGTGAGGGATGGCGTGAGAGAGTGAGAGACCTGTATAACACTATGGGCAGCGAATCTCTGCCGGCTACTGTGAAAGCTAACATCAACCTTTTCCCATGAGACAGAGGAGAGACCTTTGATCATTTCTTCTGAAAAATCGAAAAGGCACTACGTTATTAAAACATCATGCTCTACCTGTACATGAAAATAAGAAAGCAGAAGCACTAGTCTACATATGGTAGACCCACATATGAACTGTTTGTACTTGACACTAACTTTTTTTACCAGCTAATGAGATCTAAAGCTTAGAAAACAGAAATATAAATCAGAGGAGCAATGAGCAACTAATTCTGCAACAGAACCGATAAACCCCTAAACGGCAGTGTGGAAGCTGACCTTCTATGTCGTTTGAATGATTCTCTCCTTCTGGTATTTCCTCAGGATCACATGACTTGCAGAGCTCTTCGTAAACAATATGAGGATACTTCTCATTCAGAGAATCTTCCCACTGGTAAACAAGAGACTATTCAATTATCAGAGACCCATCATATCAAAATCCTGAACCAAATGAGGTAATCCAGTCAGAGTCAGATACCTTAGGCAATTCACTGTCACGTCTAATAGATGCCGTCCTCCAGCCAACGATGTCTATTTAGATCTAGTTAAGGAAAAGAAATGTAATCGTACATGCTAAAGAACATATTACTACAAGGATACGATCATGGCCCACATTTGAATAATCCACCCGCCTTTTGAAGGCACGCAGTGCAGATCTGCAATAGAGGAAAACATATTCTAGTGAGAACATCTTCGAGACATGTTTAGGTGAACCAGCTTCTGAACAAATAGGGTGTACTGGCATACATGAAATGACAATCACCGGTATCTTCCACCATGCGTCGAAGCAAGGGTGGTCTTCCCTCTTCTTCATCTTTCAAGAAAAGGTGACGGCCCGTTCTTTTAAATATCCAGTGGATAATGAGACCTGCAACTTTCTCAAAGGAAGAAACACCGAAGAGAAACGGAACCTGGAAGCAAATACCAAATTGTTCAAGATCCCGAGAATAACATCCGGACATATGTGAAATGGTAATTCAATCATACAAACAGATTTCCATTTCAAGAAAACCTAATATATATGACTATGGAAAGTTGGATAAAACAGAGTGCCAGGTTAAAACTAGCTTTATTAAGATATCGCAAAAGTCATGTTTATCTTGTTTGTTTTTGCATTCACCAGAAATCATGTTATGCAATGAAATTTTGTAGAAGAAAACCGGTTTCAAATTCAAAGAGTTTGTACATACGATTTAACAAAACAACTCACTACAATAAATGTACTACGCAATGCGCATAAGCACAGTTACCTGTTTATTACCCATTGAACCCAAATGTGGTGTAGCTACAGTGATGAAATTCATAGCCTCGAGGCCACATATCGTGCCTTTGGAAGTCCCTTCACTACTGTCCCCTAACGAGTCTTTCAGATCTTCCTCATTAGCTGGCTTGTACAGCTTCCCAATTGCATATCTTGCTGCAAGACCTCCCAAAGAATGTGCAACAAAGGAGATTTTACGGATATTTGGTCTTGTTTGAATAATTTCAAGAACCTGACAAATGCAAGATTGTCTTTTTTATCATGCATTTTCGTTCCGACTTGGCTAGTGTCAATGAGAGATGAAGTAAGTGATGCTGCTTACCTCAGATGCAAGACGCTCACCCATTACATCCACACCATCTAGAGTAAGCGCAGACGCATTTTTCTCACTACCTGCTTAAATACAGCAAGATGATAAGAATCTTGGGGGCAATCTAAGTCTAAGTAATGAATAAGTGCCATCAAGAAGGATCCCAATAGGAGCAAGAAGTGGAAACAACAGAGCCTAATTAGTAGACGGAAGATTTAGGTAAAGGGACCACTAACTGTAATATATAGTTTATTTCTGAAAAAGGAAAATAGTTCACATTTGTAAATTTTCTAAAATCATCACTGAAGGAAGAAAGCAAGACTACTTACAGTGAACAAATACTTTGTCTGGCAGCATTTTGACGAACTGTTCGGCTCCAAATTTCCAATCGTCCGTACCGCAGAAGCAAATAAGGAGATAACATTACATTCCTCGTCCCAAAATTGTAGACATAAATCGAAGAATCAAAATTGTAGAAATTGTAAATTGTTACAGGGAATTTACGAATTGCAGAAATTAGCACAATCGAATAATCAAAATTCTCAAGCTCCTCCATCAAAGAGTCAATACCTTCCCAAGATCCCATGGACCATAACAACGAGGTGATCGGCGGAAGAAGAATCGGAATTCTTACAACTCCAAACGTCGAGGCTCCCGTCGACAGATTCCGCCGAGCAAACACCGTCCTCGTGCTTCTCCATTTTTGATCAATCCAGGTCAAAACAAACAATCGAATTCGATCCGATTAGATCCAATTACAGCAGCGAAACCACCTTCAACCACCCAATTTTAGAATGAGGTGTAAATTGGGTTCGGTGAGGAGATTGTGGGATTGAAAAAAAAAAACGACAAAAAATGGTGGGGGAAATTAAATGAAGATAGGCTTTGTGCTAAACAGTAGAAGAAACTGTGAAGTGGAGATGAAGAGAGGAGGAGAAGACAGACTTGCCAGAGAAGAAAACGAACAAAAATGTAACGTGGAAGAAAGGAACCGTGAAGAGGTCGGCTTCGAGAGGGAGATGCCGACTTCCGAGGACCAAAAAAAAATATCTCTACGGCTTTGCTTTTTATTTTTTTTCTTCAGAATTTTGATTTTTTTGAACAAAAAAAAAAACAAAAAAATCTTTTGACTTTTTGATACTTCAAGAAGTTACATGCGTCGTCGTCGTCGTCTGTTGTTACTAGATTATCGGTTATTTTTCCCGATTAAGTCAATTATCTCGTTATAAGTTATAACGGAACTGTGCAAAATGTTTTTCTCCCTTTTTTTTTTTTTTTAACGTAACTCAGTGGAACAATCCGTTCAGAATTTGATATTTTGATGGTTTTTGAATTTTTATGTGTTCTCTCCATGAACAGATTCATTTCTAAAATTCTTGAAATGTAATCTTTGTACAATAATTGGAAAGGAATTACAATTTTGTTATTTTTGTATCTAATCCAAAAGTTCTCGTTCAGGATCTTCAATCTCAAAAGCGTGGTAAGTTTTTAGACAACATGCTTCATAAAGTTTTAATCAGATTTTTCTCCCACAAATATATCTTGCGGGGTATGAATCAGGCTTCCCAATTCAAATTGTACTGAAGCCTCATTCAAATTGTAACATTGAAATTTTTTTACTGCGGAATAAAGTTTCAATCAGATACCGTTCAAATGGTCGCTTCATAAATCTGTTGCAGGGTAACTGATATTCAATTTTTGTATTGCAGAATGTCATTAACACTGTGCCATGAATAATGTTTCTTTCCATCCTTAATCATCTAAGAGTAACAAATTAAGATAATATTTTGGGGCAGATTCAGAAGCTAAACAGTTGTAACATCGCGTGATGCACAAAGCATCTCAGATCAAGTGTTGGATTAGATTAATTGCTTCATCATTATCACCGTCCAAATGAATTCCACAGACTAATCCGAATTGTAAACAGAAGAAAAACTAGTAAAGGGGATAATAAGGAGATCACTCAGTGGTGGCTAGTGATTTTAGGTTCGATTCTGCCAGCAGATCTCTTCAGCTGTAATCAGAAGAGGGAGCTGTGTATCCTCATCGTGATCTCCTCACAAACCCCTCATCAAAACGCAAAACGAAATTAAAAAATCAAAGCGATTTTCTAGAGAAAACTCAAAATAATTGAGAAAATCCGATAAAATTCCAGATTCGAAAAAACAAAAATCAAAACCGAAAGAAAGAAGAATTAAATGGGAAAGAGAAGGCTCAGTTCAGCGGGATTATCGACACAGAAACGAATCTCCAATAATGAAAGAAACGCCTAATTCCGGTCTGTTGAGCTTGAATATTCCGAGTCATCACCGCCTTTTCTCTCCCACCCATTAATATAGATTATCGAGAAACTAATGAAATCATGAAAAAAAAGACGATTAGAACAGAGAGAGCGATAAAACCCTAGATGCTAGATGCAACTGATTGATGAAGACTCTCGGCGATTGCTTTCTACTTTATAGTGGACGTAATTAGGGTTTCGCTAGGTGGAGTCTTTGTGGAGGCCCGTTATCGGCCCGTTAGATGTTAGATGATGAATTCAGAATTGTGCTGCTTTTGTTTTCGCGGATGTTTTGGTTTAAATCCGGTTTGATTTACTTTGGTTCGGTTTTGGTTTATTTCGGTTTGGCTTTATTTGATGTCGTCTCTCTCTGTTGGAATTTCTTTTTAATTTACGGGGGAGATGGAAGCACTGAGAGCTTCCTACGGCGACTCTTCATCGGACTCCGAAACCGATGATCTTTCTCCGGCGGGTTCTGGTGCTGAAAATTCCGGCGAGAAATCAATCGGTGTGAGGCACGAGAAGGAGTCGATTTCATTGCCTCCTCCGCTGCTTTCGCTTCTCGATTCCATTGGATCCACAGGTGATTGATGATGCTCACGAATTGTTTAACTCTGATTGTTCTTCAATCTGATTCATACTGATTGCTTCTCTGGAACTTGAAGGTTCCTTAGATTTCTTCTCAACAGAGCCTGTGGTTCGAGTAAGGAACTTCCCTCATGTCGATGGAAACTACGCCTTGCACGTTTACATCCCTGGTAATCTCTTCTCAGAAACTCGAGCTTCATCATCCTTCATTTCGTCGTATGATCGAGATGAATTGAATCACTTTTCTCCTTCATTTTGTTTTCTGGATTCTAGTTTGGATACCTCTATTGCCCAAGAAGGAGATTGTATGTTTTCTAAAGAGGGTTGCATCTTCTGTTCCTCATCTTCACTTGGTGGAATCTGATGTTCCACTCAGCATCCTGTGCAGGGATGAGCAGAAGCTTGAGCATGCCTTGGGGAGAGTTTTCCACATAAGCTTGGGAAGAAGCGTTCCTCTGCGTGTTCATCAGATTAACTCGGTGGTTTCTATGCTTCGTCAAAAGCTTCAGTTACAGAAGAGGTAAAGATCACTTTTTTTGTCTACCATATGAAACCAATTTGATTGATTGTATACGATGGGATTTGTGAATTGTTTTCTGTTGACAGATACTGGATCGATTTTAATAAGTGGGAAGTCTTTGTGAATGACGACTCTACTCGCTCTTTCCTTTCTTTGGAAACCACCACTTCTGGACTATCTGAGGTATGCTGTAGTACAACAAGATTTTACCTTTTTGCATACTTATTACCTCGTTTTTTGGGTATTGAACTGATTCTCATATGTTTAATTCAGATATGTAAGCAAATTGATGCTGTTAATGAAGTTTACAAGCTTCATAATCTGCCAGAGTTCTACAAGGTCCGTTTGCTTTTCTGCATAGTACTTTACAGATAGTAAGCTTGATAGTGTTTACTATTTGGCAAATGAAATCATCGACACCAACACTTAACACATCGTTTCTGCTTCGTTTAGGATCCGCGGCCGCATATATCCTTGGTCTGGGCGTTGGGTGATATTAGAACTTCCTTAAAGGGAGCTGTTGACGGGGAACTGAGGAAGCTTAGAGCTGGTGGTTGCGTGCAGAATCGTATCTTCACCTCGAAGTTTTGTGGGATTGAGTGTAAGATAGGAAACAAAACACACAAAATATGTAAACTTCCAGATGAATAATTTCTCTGTGTTCGAAGACCTATATCAGGTATGCATTTGTAACGACATATAAAAGTATCAGTTTATTTTTTTTCTTGGGTTGTCTACATTATATGTCTTCATAAATCATAACATCATTCATAACAATAATGCTGGTTTCTAGACAACGCAACAATAGTCCAAGTGATTGGGAAAAGATAGATATTGAACTGGTCTTTATATTACAAAACCTCTCCATGAAAATATTCTTTACTGAAAATAAATCAACAGATTTTCTGTAACATGGAGTGCCAGAATCGACCGAGCATGCCAATAGGCTTCTCGAGCAACCTCATCAAACTCGGGGTGAAAGCAGCGAGGATGGACGTGATGCAAATGCAGTAAATCTTGACATGATCAGGCGCAACGCTGGCCATGGCTGTGTTGTGCGAGAAGTACATAGCCGTCATACATATCTGAAGCTGGAACCGCAATGGGAACCCGAGGGTGAGAATGTTGAGCATAGAAAGTGAAACCGAAAACCCGATTGTGTTGAAGAACACAAACAAAGTGAAAGCAACTCCATTAAAGGTCCCCATGATAGATTGCCCTGCTATATGAGCTTGTTGATTTGGTGTATTCACGCTCGTTCTGTTCTGGGAAACACCAGGTATGTAGCTATCTTGCCAGGTCCCACCTGGTGGAGTCAGGCTGGCCTGAAACGTGGCTGTGGCGACTAGTGAAGCCACCACCAGCAAAGCGCTGCGTGCCTCTGATGGTGAGTCTCTGTGCTTTTTGAAAGTGAAGTACTTGACAAGATCTTTGTGGCTTTGTGACTCCATTGCTCCCATTTGGCATGTGGAAGAAGTAGAAGTGGTTCTCTCGACATTGGTTGTACCGACGTCTCTCCCTCTTTGAGCCCCGGATTCGATGAGTTTCTCGTAGATTTCTCTATCGCCAGCTTCGCTCGGGAACATAACCAGCAAATCCAGTGCAGAGAGACCCATCTTGTTCATAGCATTCACTTCAAATGTCCTTGACTCTTCTGGTATTACCTGAACCAACATTTCAATCACCTGTAAGGTTTTTAAAAAAAGAAACAGATTGTCATTATACTCTTAAGACAAACTATTTAACCGCAACGTAATTTTTCTTACCTGGCGATTTTTTCTCCATGTTGCTAGATGAAGAGCTGTGTTACCCTGTTCATCTTTCCTGTACAACACTTGGATTTGATTCGTCTCTGTGATCAACTCAACAATGGCTATAACCGCTCCTATCTCTTGGTGCAGAACAGCAAGATGCAAAGCTGTTTGACCTTGAACCGTCTCGTCTTCTAAGCAATCAACACAGCTCGATACAATCTCTCTGATCACATCGGTTTTGCCTCTCATCGCTGCTAAATGAAGTGGAGTCTTTCCATCTCTACCTTTTATCCGGCAAAGCTTCTTATCAATTCCCATAATTGCCCTCACGGTATCTACTTGGCCGGCTGCTGCAGCCGCATGAAGAGGGCTAAAACCTTCTTTATCCAAGTCAAAGACTGACCGTTGCCGGAGAATCTTCCCGGCGACTGCATACTCTTCACGCCTGTGATTAAAAGAGTTATGGAGAGGATCAGGCACAATCTCTTTCGGTAGATGAGACTCAAAAGCATCCATTTTGGTGATGATGCAGAAGAGAGAGAGAGAGAGAAGAGAACAGCATTGAATTCAATATACTATGAAAGGTTATCACGACAATCGCTTGAAATTATTCTATTACAAAACTCCCTTTGACATTTGACTTTGTAGCATATGAAGAACTCCTTAAATGAAACAAATGGTTACAAGTGTCAAGTGGTTTGCATTCTATATATCTTTTGAATTGTAATAATTTAACCATCATATATATATGTGCAAAATCATCCACATCAGCTTTCGACCAATAGAAACGAAATCACAACAATTTGAGTATATAATAACTTTTTTGGGTATGAGAATCAAAAGACCAAGTCAGATTTTTGACAAATTGACTTAGCTTTATATGTTTTTCTTACAGCCTGGTAGATCAAAGCTTTGAAGAAGTGTGTCTACTTGCTATGATCCGTGCAGGTAGCTGATAAGCCCCATCAGACGTACTACCGAAAGAGAAAGAAGCTTTTGACGGAAGAGGAGAAAAGTCAAACAAAGCTTGAAGAGGTGGTCAATGATGATGTGGCAGCCGAGCTGGCCAACGTTTAGTGGAATCGCATTATAGAAGACAGATTGTATAAATAGCTTTGTTAATAGTTGGTTACAGTCATCGAGAATATAGAATTGTAAACCATAGCGTGATGAGTGTGGTGAAGAACGATATGAGTTCTTCGATCCGATCGTGATGAGATCGTGATATGCACTTTTGTATTCCTCGATTGATCAATAATACGTATTCTTCAGTTCAGCTCTCTCTCTCTTTCATCTACTTCACTCTATCATTGGTGCGGTGTGAGTAACGACGAATCAAACGCGAGTGTTGACGGCGATTCCGACGAATCGGAGCTCAAATCGAAGATCCGAGAAGCTATATCAATGGCTACATCACAGCGATTACTCAATTCGAAAGGAATAGAAGCGACGACGCCAAATCCAGCTTCGGCGAGTGAATCACAATACGACGATGTGGAGGATATTCCCGAGAGCGAAATGAGTCTCGGTTTTGTGAAGGGAGGCTTCAAGCGTTTGAATCGAGCTCAGATAGAGAATGAGCAAAGATTCAAAGAAATGGATGGAAAATTGACGGATTTGGACGGAAAGATGGATTCAATTCTTAATATGCTGAAGCAATCCGGTCATCAACAAGCCTCGACATCGGAGAGACCGAGAACGGCTCCGCCACATCCGCCAAACAATAACCAGGTACACGATACTACTCTGGAACAAAATCGGGAATACTCTCCGTTAGGTTATCGATCTGGGATATTGAATCTTGCGACTAGAGATAGTATGTTACAGAAAATCGAAATGCCGAAGTTCTCTGGACCACTTCAATACGTTTGGATCCAAGATGTTGAGAGGTTCTTTGCCATTGGTCATTATAGCGATGATGAAAAAATGGAATTAGTCGCTTTGAGTGTTGAAGGACGAGTAAAGAAGTGGTTTGCGTGGGAAATGGGCAGAAGAGGCTTTCGTAATTGGTCTGACTTCAAGACTAAGTTGGCTAAGAGGTTTGCTGAGTCAATTGAGGAAGAACCAGGCATCAGATTGTTCTCGATAAAGCAACATGGATCTATTGCTGATTATGTTTCAGAGTTTGAGGAGTTATCAGAGTTGGTTCCAGGCCTTGATGATGATCATTTAACCAAGATCTTTTACAACGGATTGAACAGAGAAATGAAGGAGGTCATTCGGATGAAAGAACCTAAAGGTTTGGACAATCACATCGCTGCGGTATTGCGAATGGAAACTAGTGATTTTTGTAAATTGTTCCGGGAGAGTTCAACATCCGAGACTTACAATCGCAAGTCGTGGTATAACGGCAGACAACAATCAGGCTCTTTTCGTAAAGATGGTACTCCAGAATCTTCGAGTCGAAACTACTCTGGTCACAAAGCAGTTCAAGAGAATACTGCTGGTGGTTTCAATAGCTCCACGACAAGTCAAGGACAAGTCACTAGAACGGGTGGGAATCAGTTCAAGTCTAATGATTTGAGACCTCGACAAATACACACAGATGCTGAATTAGACCGCAGGAGAAAGGATATGATATGCTTCAAATGTGGTGCCAAAGGGTGGACTAGAGCTCACAAGTGCCCGAATAAAGAGTTAAGAATTCTCACGGTGGTTAATGGCATAGAGATGGAGGTACTGGACGTATGTGACGATAGTGAGGAAGAAGAAATATTTGCAGATGCATTCACAGAATTGAGAACTCTGTCTCTAAACTCCTTCTTGGGGATTCATTCACCCAAAACTACAAAATTATATGGGAGAATTAACAAGACAGACGTGATTGTCATGCTCGATAGTGGAGCATCCCACAACTTTATTACACCAGAGGTTGTGAAGAGGCTGAAGTTGAAAATTTGTGCAGAGTCCAGCCTTGACATTCTCTTAGGCAACGGCGTTACGGTAAAAGGAACAGGCGTGTGCAATTCCTTGAGTTTCGAGTTGTCGAATGTCACCTTCACGTCTGACTTCATCGCTTTGGAATTAGGAATAGTGGATGTTATTTTAGGCGTACAGTGGCTCGAGACATTAGGCAAGTGTGAAGTAGACTGGAAGAAACAGGAACTGTCCTTTGTCTATGAAGGACAACGAGTGACATTGTTCGGAGATCCATCTATTCATACTTCCAAATTCTCAATGAAGTCTATGTCACCTATCTCTGCTGTTAGTTCTAAAGGCAGGGGAGTACTTTCAGCAATTAACGGCGAGGTAACACCCGCTATTCAAGCAATTCCGGAACAGCTATTACACCTTTTGGAGGAATTTCAGCATGTGTTTGCCCTACCTACGGGTTTGCCACCTTTCAGGGGTAAAGAGCACGCAATCAATTTGACTCCGGGGGTGACAGCAATCTCAGTGAGACCTTATCGATATCCACATGCCACGAAGGTCGTCATGGAGAAGATGGTCCTCGAAATGTTAGAATCAGGGATAATCAGACCAAGTACTAGCCCATTCTCTAGTCCTGTGCTTTTGGTCAAGAAAAAAGATACAACTTGGCGCTTTTGTATAGATTACAGAGCCCTAAACAAGGCTACCGTACCTGATAAGTTCCCAATACCAGTTATTGACCAGCTGCTTGATGAGTTGTATGGGGCAACAATTTTTTCGAAATTGGATCTACGCTCAGGGTATCACCAGATTAGAATGGAGGAAAGAGACATACCTAAGACTGCATTCAGAACCGTCGAGGGTCACTATGAATTCTTGGTGATGCCATTCGGTTTGACAAATGCACCAGCCACTTTTCAGGCGTTGATGAATAAGATCTTTAAACCATATCTCCGAAAATTTATTCTGGTGTTTTTTGACGATGTGTTGGTATACAGCAGGAACGTGGCTGACCATGTTGAGCATTTAAGAGTGGTTTTGCAAATTTTTGCTGAACAAAAGCTGTTGGCAAATAAGAAGAAATGTTCCTTTGGTCTGCCTAAAGTGGATTATCTGGGTCACATTATTTCAAAGGAAGGAGTAGCAACAGATTCGTCAAAGACTACAGCAATGAAAGAATGGCCTACACCGACGACGGTTAAACAGCTACGCGGGTTTTTGGGGCTGACTGGGTATTATCGGAAATACGTGAAAGGTTATGGTTCTATAGCTCGTCCTTTGACAGAGCTGTTGAAGAAAGACAACTTCCAGTGGTCTGAAATAGCACAAGAGGCATTTTTGAGGTTAAAAGAGGCAATGATTTCAGCTCCAGTTCTCGCACTTCCAGATTTTGAGAAACAGTTCGTAATAGAGTCAGATGCTTCAGGGTTTGGATTGGGAGCAGTTTTGATGCAAGATCAAAGACCTATTGCTTTTTTCAGTCATGGTCTAACAGCTAGAGAACAACTGAAACCAGCCTATGAGAGAGAATTAATGGCTGTAGTCATGGCAGTGTTGAAGTGGAAACACTACTTGTTAGGTCGAAAATTTGTTGTGCACACGGATCAGAGAAGCCTGAAGTACTTGCTTGAACAGAAAGAGGTTAACATGGAGTATCAGCGCTGGTTAACACGGTTACTGGGCTTTGACTTCGATATCATCTACAAGCCAGGACGGGAAAATAAGGCTGCTGATGGTTTATCTCGTATTGAGTCATCACCGAGTGTGGGCTTGAGTGGGTTGTTACTGGCAGTAACAGTTCCTTCGGTGATTCAGTTGCAAGATTTATACAAAGAAATTTCAGAAAATATTGCGTTACACGCTATGGTGCAGCAGGTGCTTACGGGTCAGTGCAACAATAAGAACTACAGAGTCATTGATGGCAGATTGTGGTATAAGAAAAGGTTGGTGATTCCGAAGTCTTCTTCATTCATTCCCTTGATATTACACGAATGTCATGATGGACAACTTGGTGGACACTCCGGGGTTCTGAAGACAGTTAAACGAGTGCAAGCTATGTTCCATTGGGAAGGATTACAGAAACAGGTGCAACGGTATGTAGCTGAATGTGATGTGTGTCAAACACATAAATATTCAACACTCTCACCAGCCGGCCTACTTCAACCATTGCCAATTCCAGAACGTATATGGGAAGATGTCTCCATGGATTTTGTTGAAGGGTTGCCGAGTTCCCAGGGGGTTAATGTCATAATGGTGGTGACTGATCGATTGAGCAAGTATGGCCATTTTGTGGGGTTGAGACATCCGTTTACTGCGGTCGATGTGGCTCACAAGTTTATGGTTGAAGTTGTCAAACATCATGGTTTTCCAAAGACAATTGTATCGGATCGTGATCGTATATTCATGAGCAGTTTCTGGAAGGATTTATTTCGTTTATCGGGCACTAAGCTGAAGTATAGCACTGCGTTTCATCCGCAAACGGACGGACAAACAGAGGTTTTAAATCGTTGTATGGAAACGTATCTACGGTGTTTTGCTTCAGGGCAACCACGAACATGGTTTAAATACCTAGCCTGGGCAGAGCTGTGGTACAATACTTCCTTTCACACATCCTTGAAGTCTTCACCTTTCCAGGTAGTGTATGGGCGTGCACCACCATCTCTGTTACGTTTTGAGGATGGTTCGACTAATAACTTTGCGTTGGAAGAATCTTTAAGAGAACGGGATGCTATGCTGTTACAAATTAAGACTCATTTGGCCAAGGCTCAGCAACTGATGAAATCTCAGGCGGATAAACACAGACGTGATATTGAGTTTGGTGTGGGGGAATACGTTTATTTGAAACTCAAGCCGTATCGTCAGCAAACAGTGGTTAAACGTTTCTGTCAAAAATTGGCGGCTAAGTTCTTTGGGCCCTATGAAGTGGTTGAACGTATAGGGAAAGTGGCATATCGCTTAAGGTTGCCGGTTGATTCACAGATCCATCCTGTGTTTCACGTTTCACAATTGAAAGCTGCTTTGGGGCAGGGACAAAAGGTCCAAGAGTTTCCTCTGTTGGGCACAGATTTGGAGAATGTGGTCTTAGAACCGGAGGAGATTCAGGCCTCGCGATACAACGCAACTGGTGGCCTCGAATTATTGGTCAAATGGTGTGGCTTACTTGATCATGAGAATTCTTGGATTCCTGCTCGTGACTTTGCACAACAGTTTCCTTCTTACAAGCTTGAGGGCAAGCTTGCTTTTAATGGAGGGAGTATTGATAAGCCCCATCAGACGTACTACCGAAAGAGAAAGAAGCTTTTGACGGAAGAGGAGAAAAGTCAAACAAAACTTGAAGAGGTGGTCAATGATGATGTGGCAGCCGAGCTGGCCAACGTTTAGTGGAATCGCATTATAGAAGACAGATTGTATAAATAGCTTTGTTAATAGTTGGTTACAGTCATCGAGAATATAGAATTGTAAACCATAGCGTGATGAGCGTGGTGAAGAACGATATGAGTTCTTCGATCCGATCGTGATGAGATCGTGATCTGCACTTTTGTATTCCTCGATTGATCAATAATACGTATTCTTCAGTTCAGCTCTCTCTCTCTTTCATCTACTTCACTCTATCAGTAGCTCGAACTCTTTGTGAAAACCCTGCCTGCGTTTCAGCCCACAATAAGAGAGCTTCAAGGTTTGTTTATTCTTTATCTCAAGACTCTCTAGAAGAACGAGGTCTTTGTTTGATAGCTTACATGGCTGTTTCTTTAGGATGTTTCAAGAGATCTCAAAAGCACCCTTGAGCGTGAAATCGGCCTCGATGAGATCTCAACTCCAAATGTGAACAGAACGAATCCTGGTCCTCCTCCTCCTCCACCATCAGTCCCTGTGACTGCAAGTGGCACCAGTGAGTGGTCTATGTTTACTAATGCATATGCTCACAAAATAGGAAGCATACTATGGATTTGACTGTGAGACATATTATGAAAATAAGTTTAGTTTGATTCGTCTAGACCACAATCTGTTTCATGCATTTGTTTTCCATTTTCGTATTTATGTGAAGCTAAGCTATAAGGTAAAGTTTCCTTGAAATAAACAGATGATGATGCTCAATCACGAAACGCTTACACAATCTGAAGATTACCTCAAGATCACAGAAGAGCAGCTCAAAGCTTCCTATCCAGGTGAAATCCAAACAGATGATCAAATTCAGACTCAGGAGAAGCTAAAACCTACGACTGTACAAACGCCCACCGCAGAAGAAAGCCAGCCTGAAGGTTAAGCCATGAGTAGTATATTGAAGAACTCTCTCGTCATCTTCCAAACTTGTCTGAAAACCGGGTTTGTTGCAGGTACAGTGAGAGAAACTGCAGCTGCATCCCCTCCAAGACAAGATTGAAAAAGCACCAAGATTTTAAAAACATAAGCCAAAGAGACCGAAGCCATTAGCTCTCAGGACATTCTCACAAAGCACTCTGTGTTTCTTGATGAATTGTGTATTTACTGTTCCATCAGTTTATATCTTAATGACAATTGGGTTTATTAGGCATTAAAGCTTTGAACTCTTGAAAATCAATTATTCTATTCTTAATTGACATGTTAACATTATTGTATGAAGCTCATTAAAATTTAAGGAGAACAAAATCTGATAGAAAATAGTTTTATTTAGTTCCAAAAATGAATCAATTGGATCGTTACATATACACGAAATAAACGGTAATACCTAAAGGATTAGAACAATTAATTAAGAGTTTAAAGAGATTAAAACCCTACTAATTAACCGCGCATACATGAACGATTCAAGCTACGAACTGACCAGATTGGAGCAATTCCATCTCTTCTTCATTGAGAAATTGACTAACATCGATCATGTAATCGTCTTCCTCGTTCGCCAGAGAGTTGTTGTTAAGACCCAAGTCATCGTCTTTAAAGAGATTATCCAAAAAGCTCCTCTCATCATAGCCACTCAGATTCATGACCACAGGCTCTGTTTGTGTTTCTTGTGTTAGACTCAGTGAGTTGTTCTTCTCATCCTGTGTTTCCCATAGCTCGTTGTTAAGACCGAACACATCCTCCTTGATGAGATTGTCCCAAAAGCCGCTCTCATTATCATCGCCTTGGGCAGAGGAGGAGCTAGGGTTTTGTGATGAACATCCGCCATAGATGTCGTGGAGAGAAGATGATGAGCAATTAGGGTCCTGACCAAAAGAAACAAACTTGGAATTAGAGATATCGCTGGGAGAAGAAGCGAGGGCGAAATCAGACACAAATCCGTTAGGGTTTTGATCGAAATCAGAAACATCCTCCTTGATGAGATTGTCCCAAAAGCCGCTCTCATTATCATCGCCTTGGACAGAGGAGGAGCTAGGGTTTTGCGATGAAGATCCGCTATAGATGTCGCGGAGAGAAGATGAGCAATTAGGGTCCTGACCAAAAGAAACAAAGTTGGCGAAATCAGACACAAATCTCGAAGAACCGCTAGGATTTTGATCGAAATCAGACACAATTTGGGGCGAAGAAGAAAAAGAAGAAGAAGGCTCGTCGAGAGAAGAAGTGGTGATAGGGTTTTGATCGGAATCAGAGACGGATTGTGGGTTTTCTTTCTTCTCAAGACGAGCCGTAAAATCTTTATCCATCCTCTCAAGGTGGTCCTCGGTGAGATAGATCTCGGAGAGATGGTCACAGTAACGGTAGAGATTGGGGTCTACCCACCAAAACCCTAGCTTGGGAGGAGGAGACTTGCCCTTCAAGTAAAAATCGGCCATATCCAAGGCAGAGGAGGAGAAACCGGAGAAAGAGTAAACAACATCTGAATCCTCGGCGGGAGAGGTTACGAAGGCTCCAATGTTGGCTCCGCCGTGACGGCAGAGATCGGAGGCTTTCGAGAAAACTGTTTTGCGGCGCTTAGAACAAGCCACGGATCTCTGCTGTTTCGTCTCGCGTTTCTCGATTTCAATCTTCCTCTTTGTTCGTCTCATCATGATTCTTTGTCTGCAACCAAAGGAAACAAAAATCTCAAGAATTTTTCTTTTTCTTACAGAAATTGCAAAAACAGAAATTGGAGGCGAGAGAGAGAGAGAGAGAG
Organism: Alliaria petiolata; assembly: GCA_020283515.1. NCBI lineage: Eukaryota > Viridiplantae > Streptophyta > Magnoliopsida > Brassicales > Brassicaceae > Alliaria > Alliaria petiolata. The sequence goes on along the minus strand of JAHZTW010000001.1, from coordinate 189,134,555 downwards.
AGAGAGTGAGTGAAAATAGCGTGTTTACTAGCCGTATATATATAGTGATTGGTGTGATTTTCTTAACATTGTATATGTAGGGTAATTTTATTATTATTTTATTTACATTTGATATATAAAAGATTTACTGCGCATTAAATTTATCTTCAGTAAATAATGTATTACTAGGTGTCTGTCCGCGCATTTGCGCGGACTATTGGTTTTCCATTATATAAGTTATAGATTCTATGATAATGTTGGTCTCAAATCTATTTAAAATTTCGTGATTCAATATTGATCTCAAAATCTATTTTTAATCTGTAAACATTTTTGCAGATTAAAGGGAAATAATAATTTTGAAGGCAAATGTTATTATAAAGAGTCTATTTTTTAGTTTGCGATGCAATAACAATATTTAGATACATGCCAAATGTTTCTAAATATAAATACCATCAAGAAAAACATAATAATAGAATATAAATATAACATTCAAGTAAGGAAGGACAAACGCATGCAGAAACAATAGAATATAAATACCATTAAGAAAAACATAAACAAAATTTATCGATAGGAAGCTAAATATAAAAAGCGATAGTTATTAGGTCGCTAATTCCAATCTAATAAATAATTGGGAACGCTTTTCGTAAACAACATTCAACGTCTTCTGTTGTGGTTTATTATCTGTATCCGTTACCAAGATCTTCAATCCTCATCTGGTTATTACCCTTGATAAAGCCACATATAATTGCCCATGTGTAAAAACAGATTTTGGTAGAAACACTCCTACTTTTGCAAGTGTTTGACCTTAACTCTTGTTTATGGTCATTGTAAAAGCTAAAGTGATTGGAATTTGTTTACGTCTCATCTTAGGCATGTGCCCGCGCGGGCTATATGTTTTCCTTCATATAAGTTACAAATTCTTTCATTTAATAGTGTTAATGAAATCCATTCTAAATCTCGTGTTTTAATCTTCACGAACAAATCTCCAAATATTTGTGTTTTATTAATAATTTAAGAACATAGAAAAAATAAGTAAACTATTTGGTGATTATAAAAGTTTCATGAATATCCAACAATTTTTTTACTAAGTAATCACAGAAGAGAAAAGAATCCATTAATAAAATTTTCCAATAAGTTTAAATAAAACCTAAGGTTACAATCAAAATATCTTCACAGTAAAAATGTAAATATAAATCATCCATTAAAATAGTTTATTACACAAACACCTTTACACATGACCACTTCGAGCAAACCTGACCATTTAACGAAAAACCATAAAAGTTATAGTCATTATAACGAACCAAACTAAAGACATAATCTATACACACTTACTCTATTAAACATTTATCGATAACATTTCTTACATGATTCTTTAGTGATTGACTTCGTAATCCAATAGATTTAGCTTAATCTTCGAGATGGGAGGAAAATTACACAAGACAATCTTACCTTTATCATCACATTTATCTTCTTCTTTGTTGTTCTTTCTTCTTCTTTGTTTTTCTTTCTCTGTATTTCTTCATTTTTCGTGTTTCTACTTTCTTCTTACTTCTTCCTTTTTCTTCTTCATTCTTCTTTCTTCTTTCTCCGTCTTTCTAATTTCTTATTGTTTCTTCTTTGTTCTTAATCTTTCTTCTTCTTTTTCTTCATTCTCCATCTTCTTTCTCCTTCTTACTCTTCTTTACTTTCTTCATTTTTCTTCATGTCTCTTCTTTTTTAGTGTTTCTTCTTTCCTTATTTTTTTTTTAATTTCTTATTCTTTCTTCGTCTTTTTCTATTTTTTTATTCTTTCTTTGTTGCTCTTCGTCTCTCTTCTTCTTTCTCCATTTTTCTTCATATTTTTTTTTTCGTGTTCCTTCTTTCCTCATTCTTCTTTGTTCTTCGTCTTTGTTCTTCTTCTTTTCTTCTTTTTCCTTCTCTTTTCCTTCTTAAAGGCGCGAACTACTTGTTTTTCATGATATAAGTTACAGATTCTATCTATAATATTGATCTCAAAATCTATTTTAAATTTCATAATTCAATCTGTACTAAACAATCTGTAAACATTTTTGTTTTATTACAAATTTAAGAACATAGAAAAAAATAAGTAAAGGTTATTATAAAGAGCTCCTAAAACCATTTTTAAAAATTTAAAATTTAGTTTATTACATAAACATTTTCTCATTAACCATTTAAAACATGACCATTTAACGAAAACTAACATAAGTTATAACTATATTAACGAATCAAACCACATACATAATGTAGAACTCATAATCTAATAGAGATCTACAGATAATATTCCTTACATGATTCTGTAGTGGATTTAAATATACGATGCAACAAAGTGAATAATTTTGCGTTAAATTATGTTCAGAACACTAACTTGTGGTCCTTATGATTCACCAGTACATGTTTTAAAGTTTAAAAATAATATTTCTTGATAATTTTTTAGCATCGGTGAATCTAAGTTAAGAATCTTACGGTTTTCTTCTCCGACTTCATTCCTCTTCTGCCAGTTATTATCTTCTCTAAAATCTTCATGTTCGACATTTTTGTCTTACCCGTCTTCTTATTTTTCTTCTGATTTTTTTAATTTTTTTCCGTCGCCTTTTGCTCGTATTTGAACTTTTTTTTTGTTTCTTCCTCTTCTTATTCTTCTTCTTCTTTCTTCTTCTATCTAATAAATAATGATATTTTTGAACTATATACAACTCAGGAAAACACATGCAAAAATCAATGCACCAAAATATAAAGTAATCATTATAATATAATATGTAAAGTTTCCATTTTATTTTATATATCGAATAAATATGCATACGTAAAACAATAAACGTTAGGTGGCCCGTCTGCGCTATGCGTTGCATGAATAATATAAGATTCTTACGATTTTATTTTCAAATTGTATTCATGTTCTTCGAATTATTCTTTCTCTTCTCCAAAATCTTAATCTTCCTTTTCAACATTTTCCGTCTTATCCGTCTTCTTATTTTTTTCTGGTGTATATTAAAAAAAAATTATATCACTTTTTTCCTCGTATATTTTGAATTCTTCTTTTTCTTCTTCATTCTTCCTTCTTCTTATTGTTCTTCTTTGTTCTTAGTCTTTCTTCTTCTTCTTCTTATTTCTTCATTTTTCTTCATATTTTTTTTTTTGTTCGTGTTTCTTCTTTCCTCACTATACTTAATAATTTCTTATTCTTTCTTCTTTGTTCTTCGTCTTTCTTCTTCTTGCTGTTTTTTTTTCTTTCTTCTTCCTTCTTCCTTGTTTCTTCTTCATGAAGTTCTTCTATCTGAAGTTCTTCTTCTTCTTCTTTCTTCCTTTTTCTCTCTTCTTTCTTCTTCATTAAATTATACTTCTTCTTTTTTCTCTGTATTGATTCTTCTTTCGTGTTTCTACTTTCTTCCTTCTTCTTTGTTCTTTTCTCTTTTTTTTCTTCTTATTTTTTCTTTCTTCGGCTTTAGTCTTTCTTCTTACTTCCTTCTTCCTCTTCTTCGTCTTATTATTTATTATTCTATTTTTTTTCTTTGTATTTATTCTTCTTCTTTTCTTTCTTCTTTCTTATTTTTTCTCCTTCTTCTTTCTCCTTTCTTATGCACATCCTTCCGAATATTCATCTTCTTCTCCATATTCTCCATCTGATTATTCTTCTTTCGATGTCTTCGTCTTATCCGACTTCTTTGTCATTTTTTCTTGTATTGAGCATTAAATTACTTATTATATTCTCGATTTGTTTTGTGTGCTACCAATTGAGTAACAAAATATTTTGGCCATACTTGTAAGTAAACAAAATGGTTATAAACACAAGAGATAATTCAAAATGGTTATAAACACAAGAGATAATTCAAACGAAAAAACAAAGTATTATCAATTAATCTAAAATTAATAAAATTACTTAGCACGGAAAGAAAGAACAACATGCACGTCTGGATCTAGTAAAACCTCACAACACTTCTTTAAAATTCACTATTTATAAAATTTTATAAATCATGTATTGCTTTAGAGGTGTATCTATTTAGATAAAATTTTATAGCCAACATGTCTCTCTCGTTCTTATGTTTGAAGGAGATCCTCACTCCCTCTCTCTCTTCCTAGCTTTATCTCTTCCCCTTTCTCTCTCACTTTCTAGCTTTATCTCTTCCTCTCTCTCTCTCTCTCCCTCTCGTTCTTGTTTTCGAAGCAGATACTCTCTCTATCCCTCTCGCTCGTTCTTATTTTTGAAGTAGATACTCTCTCTATCCCTCTCTATCCTTCTCTATCTCCCTCTCTACCTTTCCTTCTCTCTCTGGTTCTTATTTATTAAGGAGATTTTCTTGCTCCCTCTCTCTACTCTCTCTATCCCTCTCTATCCTTCTCTATCTCCCTCTCTACCTTTCCTTCTCTCTCTGGTTCTTATTTATTAAGGAGATTTTCTTGCTCCCTCTCTCTCGCTTTCTCTATCTCCCTCCCTCTCTCTTTCTTATTTTTGAAAGAAATCCTCTTTGTCTCTCTCTCTTTCTACTTCACTCTATCTCTCTCGCACTCTCTCGTTACTGTATTTGATTTTTTTCTTCTGTTTTTTAATCAACTTTGACTTCTACTTATTTATCTTTACCACATGTGCCTTCCCCAACTTCTTCTTCTTTTTCATTCGATTTGTCTTTGTCTTTCTCTTCTGGTTTTTCTTCTTCATTGATCTGGTTATCTCTTTAAACTGTTCTCTTCTTCTTCTTCATCTTCTTTCTACTTATTCCGGTTTTCCTTCTTCATCATAGACCAAAGAAACGACGAATTTAAAGTATTCAGAATAATTTTACCTTGTCATCATTAGGGTTCACTGGCAAGATATGTCTAAAGTCTCCTTAAAACCGACAATTTTACCATCAACCGATTTTTCATATTTTAATATATCACGCATCGTTTTATCTAAAGTTTTATCAATTCCTCGCCCATATTATGAGGTTAGTTTCTTTAATCAATTTTCCGAGACTTGATCCAAATTTGATCGAAAATGTGACCACAATGTTATACGCTCATTTCATTTTCATCTTACCCTTTTATTCACCTCCCGGTTTTCTTTTATTATTTTAATTCGTTTCCTTCATGTTCCATCTTTTTTTTTCTCAGAGTTCTTCCTCTTTTGGTTGTTATTTGTGTTTTTCTTTGTAGTTTCAAAATTATTATAAAATATACGTGAACATAATGGACACCAAAATTAGATTGAGTTACAGAATAATGATCTAAATGTATTTTGAATATTTATTTATCTGATGGGAAGCCACACAAGAAACACGATATATATATATCAAGATTATAAACTTTGTTTAATGAGTCAAAAAATCCTTATTATACAAAAAAGAAAAATGCATCAAGTACCCATAATCTTATTCTTCACATAAAATAATCGAGTAAAATCAATTAATTTTGTTGCTATCGTTGTTTGTCTTTTTTTTCTCCAATTTCTTTTCTTTGTTATTCTTCACATCACGTTTTCTGCATATGTGTTCTTTATCCAATACACATCATGTGATAAGATATAGAGAAAGACAACAATTTTTCTTCGTTTGTATAGCTCTCGTATATTGGCAATACATAAATAACACATAAGAAAAGACTGTGTCATAAATCAAATCAATAAATAATATGGAGAAACTATGTACACCTTATAGCTTATTTCCAGAGACAAAAAACTTGCAAGCATCATGCAAACTAAAAACAGAGGAAAGGGTTAATGAGGATAAGATAGATGTTTTTGGATTGGAAGAGTAGTGTAAAAATGAGTGCAACACGATTGTAAGATTATTATTATTTTTTTTTAATGAAATCACATAGATCATCTAGACATGGAAATAATAAACATTTTGTACAAAGATAAACCCCAAGAGAAAATTAATATCTAGCCTAAAACTCTCGATATTCTTTTTGCTGCTTCTAGTTCAAGAGACATCTTTGTGCAGTTGAAGTCACAATATGATAGAAGAAATTAAGAAGCATCTGCCACACGACTCTGATCCACAACGATGGAAAAGAAAGATCCGGATTTCTTGACATGGACCAACAAAACAATCATCCAATACTTCAAAATGCAAAACAATGTAAAACCGCAATGGCTAGGTAAAGAGAAGCAATTATATGTTATTGTGACATAATAAGTTACTCGAGACAAAGCAACCAAATAGTTCTCTTTCTTTAAGAAGAGATTCATTGTGAGACGAGACAACGCATAATGAAAACCGATCACAAAGCTCGTAATATATATCAGCTCAATTTGTAACTATAATAATATATACCAATGCATAAACAAAATCCAGTCAAGAAACTGGTTATTACAACACATGTGATGAAAAAAGTCGCCAAGACAAAAAAACATCAAATATATTTTCCAGATTCCTCTTATCGGTTTCGTCCTCTTCTTCTCTATCATTCAGTTTTTTATTCTTCCTTACCATTTCCTTCTTTTTCTTCATCATCTCTGACTTCTACTTCTTCTTTATCATATGTGTCTTCTTCGAGTTCTTGACTTTTTTGAGTTTTTCTTCGTCTAGTTATTCCGATTTTTCTTCTTCATATTCTTCTTCTTTATCTCATCTTCGCCTTCTTCCTCTTATGCTTCGTCTTCTTTGTCTTATCTAAATTCTTATTCTTTTGTTTTTACTTCATATCTACTTTGTATCTTTCCTCAACTTCACCCACTTATTCTCTAACTTCTCCATATTTTTATCCTTCTTCTTCTTACTATTTCGTTTTATCCATGTTCTTGTTTTCAACCGAGTTTTGTTCGAATTCATCGACTTTGTCTTATTGTTTGCTTTTGATATATATTTTTCAACGTCTTTCTCTTCTTCTTCTTCTTTTTCTTCGGTTCTTTATCTTTTGATATATCTTTTTCAACGTCTTTTAAAAATCAAGCGTTAAAATTCCTACACGCACACATTCACATATTGATTTCTCAAACAAAAACTAAAATTCAAAGAGTTTACTTGGGGATTGTAAATTGAGTTGGAGCATTCGACCCCAAAAATATATGTAAGATTGATCTAAATCATCTAAAATGTGCGGGATTCATCCCAAAATCAAAAACAAAATCAGAGAGCAAGAGTAGGACATGGCTAATTTCTTTGGAGCCATGTTCGTTATGATATTTATATGTTCTATATCCTTCTTCTTCGTCATTACTCCATCTGGACAGTCAAAAGATAGTAGTTATGACTATGCAAGAAAATATTGTCTTTTCAATAAACCATTCAAACTTGTAACCAAAACAGTGTCCGTGAATGTCAATAAACAACTTTCAAAGCAGCTTTACTCTCTCTTATACGAAAATTTGACTCTTTTGATGATGTGCCTGGAGAAGGAACTTTCAAAGCAGCTTTACTCTCTCTTATACGAAAATTTGACTCTTTTGATGATGTGCCTGGAGAAGGAGGGCTTGAGGAGCTCATTGCCGTCCTTTTTACCGCCTCATGTAACCAATGATGATCCACCAGCATTAGAATATTTTCTTAACTTGAAGCCTTGGGCCTATTGAACATGTTGTTCCGCATCTCGGTCACAATTATAAGATATGTGCATACATATTCAACACATGCAGCTTAATAATAATTAATATGTGCATACATATATACATTGAAACAATTTAACTTAAATTCGCTAGTGTCACAAAATCTGAAAATAACTTGCAAAGAAATCATGAACATAACCACATATATGTATTTAAATAATTGAATAAACCTTCTAAAGTTGTTACTTGCGATGGAAGTCGGTAGGCTTCCTCCTTCTTTGTTTTTCTCTTTCGTCCTACATTATTCTTCCGTTGCGTTTTCGCCTAAGTTCTTCTTAAAAAGCACGAAAACTTTTGTATAAACATTTGGACATGGGCGTAGTGTTTCGTCAATTGTAATCAATTTTATTGACCTATGACTCGTGACATTGAAATAACTCCAAGGACACGTGTGCTATCCCAGTAGAGAACCCAACCATCGTGTGAGGCTGCAGCGTTTAGGACTTTGGTGTCTGCGATAAATAATCATCAAGGTTTGAACCAAAACCTCTCATAATTAACAATAAACAAAACACAACACAATAAAATTAACAATAAAGAAAACACAAACAAAACCAAGTTTACGAAGAACTTGTATTCATTTATAAAAAAGAAGTATACTGTTTTTAATTCAGTTTTGGAACTGTGTGTTTTAATAATTGGAGAGTTTTGGGCTTTTGGCTCATAATTTCCTTAAGGCAAAACCAAAACAAAGTGAATTAGTCACCTCCCCAATACCAATAATAATTTAGATGTTGAATAGCAACAGTTTCTAATTTTAGTTTTGGTTTTCAACTCAAAAGTCAAAAGCTTACTGTCTCATCTAAAACTAAACTTTTGAAGATTTTGTTTTCTTAGGAGGTAGAGAAAATAGTTTTTAACCTTACGTAGAAGAGGTAAGACCATTTTATTGGAAAGTACTATATATAGTCCACACATTGAAATTGATGAGCAAACCCCTCTTCTTGAAAAGAAAACGGTTTATGTTCCTTAGCAGTAATTGGGAACCATAGCCAAATGCACAAAAAGCACGTAGTAAGTGGAACTTTCCCTAGGAAATGGTAAAAAGAAAAGAGCTTACAAAGACGGACTACTAACTTCTGCTAACTCTAATAAATATACAAAGGGTGATCCTCCTTTTCTCCCAAATTTAAAGTCTCCAATATACAGATGGAGATTTACCAGATCGGTCTTTGCCTTTTTTTCTTCTTTCACCTCACTTGGCAATCGTATGGAGAAGACGCAAACGCTGATCTGGAACCACCAGTGGTAACTTCTCAATGTACACAAACAACTGTTTCTGATTCTCTCTCACGATTGTAGACAGATTCACTGTATTGGACCTATTGGTTTTGTCCACGAACATCCATATTTCACCCGAGTCTACTCTTTTAAGACCGTCTCTGCAGAAAGGACATGACTGTGACCTCCCTCGCCTAAGAGAAGCATTGGCCCCTTTTTCCAGCAAACCGGTTAACATTCATAGCTTTTTAAAATAATTTTTTCAGTGACTTACCAGTCATGATAACACTTCATCCACAAAGAATAAGTACAGTTTGGAAGCACGGCCATGCTGTTCATCTCCATACAGATCCCATATTCTTTTTCCCATTCCATCTCGATCTCTGAGAACTCACACTTGTCGGTTTCATCCTTCTTTCTGTACCGCATACTGCAGACCTTTTTCTGTCCCCAGTTTTCTAGGTTTGTGATACCCTTTTGTAGTTGTAACAACGATGGGAATATAACAGCTAATACCAAAAGAAAACAAAAAATATCATTATCAAACAAACAAATCAGCTAATCGTAAACTGACCCCAAAGCAAAGTCAAACGAAAATCACTGAGGCGTTTCGGAGCCAGCATCTTCTGTTTCGGAAAGGATATGAGGAACAAAGTGAAAAATCAGAGGACATACAAAAAAAATTCAACAAAAACGAAATAAAAAACATCATCGAAAATTATATAACTAAATAGATGTCTCAGAGATTAGTAATTCATTAAAATTTATGGGATTTGATACGGGAAAAAAAAAATATAAGCTATAAGAAATATACGGAGATAAACGATCCAACAAAAAAGGGATTTGCAAACACAATACTCAAAGCCTGATAAATAACTGTCATAATTTTGAATCATAAGGAGAGAGAAGTGAAGAAAATCATCAACCATACACAATATGACAACAAACGCTTGAAGGCCTTTAAAAAAATTATAACACAACAAAGAAAAAAACCATGTTCATACCTTATGATCAAACACGGTAACATACCTTTTGTAATTTTTTTTATGCCTAGCATTCGTTTGATTATCCTTCTTTGTGTACCTTACACAAAAAAAAACAGAAGATCAGCCTCATACTAAATACAACCAAATTAAAAAAAAACAAATCACAATAAAAAAACTCATGATATACATCGACTAAATTAAACCTAGAAGAAGATCTACATGAACTAAACTAAACCTAGATGACGACAAAATAAAAAAATGGCTACACGGGATTAAACTATTTATAGGAAAATAGATTTAGCGTTTACACCGAATATTCTTTTTAATTATTGATAATTCGATTTTTTAATAACTGGAGTATAAGAAATAGTAATTATCCTTTTCAGTTGAATCAAACAATAGGAAATAATACATTTTCTTTTCAAATTAATTAAATACATGATATATAGCATTAGGGAACATCGCATTAACAAATAAAGGAAAGTAATAACTAAATATGCCACAATTAAATATGCTAGCTAAATTACGAAATTACACACCCTTCCCTTTGTATTCATTAATGGCAAAAGCGTAATTCAGTTTTCAACTTTCATTTTCAGCCAAATTCACTTCGCAAATAATAGTATAGATGCATGCATATTAATAGAATTACTGGAAAACTTCATAATTGTATATACTAGGGGAAGGTCCGCGCGTTGCGCGGATGTGTGATATATAGTTTATGTTAATTTTTTATATTTTTCACCGAAATTTTAGTATATGTTTTTTTTTTGTCAGAAGCATATTTATTTAACTTGAATTGAAATAGTCATGATACAAAGCTTTTGTAAGCCAAGACGGTGGGTAAACACAGCCCGAGAAAAAAACATTATTTTGGGAACATTCCGCGCTAACAAATGAGCAGCAATGTTACAATCCCGTTTAGTAAACATTAGATCAACATAATGAAATTTGGATAACCAGTGTTTAATATCAGCTAATAGATTGAAGATGCTTATGTCGTGTTGGTCTTGAAGAAGTAAATTTACAAGAACTTGACAGTCTCCTTCAACGCTTAGATAATCATATCCCATGCTCCATACATTTTGTAAAGCAACGAGTAGGGCCTTGCCTTCTGCTTCAAGGCTTGAGAGTGTTGTTTCCAAAACCGCAGAACCCCAGTATTTACTGTTGCCATACCCGTCACGGACAATCCAACCTGCGGTAGCTTCCTGTGTTTGTGTATTAAAAGTAGCATCATAGTTGCATTTGAATGATCCAATAGAAGGCCGAGACCAAGATTTTTTTGGGGATGAATTTGCGGCGGCTGTTGTCGATGAAGTTGTTGCCACTATCCATTCGTTGAGATCCGCATTAGCTTTATTAATATCCTTGTTTATCTTGATGTCTTTGCTTTGGAAAATAAGATCATTCCTTGATTTCCAAATTCGCCATAGGATCCAAAATGGTAATAATTTATCAGTAGTAGTTAAACCTACTATCTCCTGTGCCTGAAGAAGAAGACTTAGAACGGTTTCGGTGTCATAGGAGGGTATGGTAAGAAAATTAAATGGTGTTTTGGATAATCGCCAGGTGGAAGTGGAGATAGGGCATGTGAAAAGAAGGTGATGAATTGTTTCAGGTTGTAGTCCACATCTGGGGCAGAGTTCATCAATAGTAATACCCCGACTTTTTAGTCTTGTTGTAGTTGGAAGGGCTTTGGAAAGAATTTTCCATAAGAAATGTTTGAGTTTTGGCATGATTTTAAGTTGCCATATTTTCTCTTTAAGTAGGGGATCACCGTGTGATATATTAGGGGCAACTAATTGAAAATCAGGATGGTTTCGTAGGAACCAATATCCTGACTTAACTGTATATTGTCCATTTTTTGTGTAGCCCCATCAGATCCTATCCTCTGTTTGTCCTCGTCCCAAATATAAAGAATGTGTGAGAGCTCTGTCTTCCGCAGAAAGATAAGCTATCATTGCTATCATATCCCATTGTTGAAAAGTTCTGTGTTTGTGAATGATATCTTTAACACGAATATTGTCGTTGTCCTCTCCACCGGATCCTGGTCGAGGGGGTGAGTTGGTAGCCAGTTGTCTTTAAAGAGTCTAGTTTGAGAACCATTGCCAATGATAAACTTCGATCCTTTTTTAAGAAGATTAATGCCACAAATAACAGAGCTCCATCCGTATGATTGGTACGGTTTTGTTTTGGCCTCAAAGAGATGCCCGTCTTGGAAATATCTTGCTTTATATATTCTGGAAAATAAACAGTTAGGATGTTCTAACAACCGCCAAGCTTGTTTTGCAAGTAATGCATCATTAAATTGTTCGAGGTCTTTAAAACCTAGGCCTCCTTGTCGTTTTGAATATTGTAAGCGATTCCAGGCTACCCAAGGGATTCCACGGGTTTGAGATTGTTTTTCCCACCAGAATTGCATCAAGTTTCTTGATATTTCTGAGGTTACTTGTTTGGGTAGTTTCAAGCATGTCATAGAATAAACAGGCATAGAGATTGCGACTGCTTTCATTAATACTTCTTTACCAGCAGGGGATAGTAATTGTGCACTCCATGATGATGTTTTTTGTTTAACTCGGTTAATAATGTTTGAGAACATTTCTTTCTTTTTGCGACCAAACTGTTCAGGGAGGCCGAGATATTTTCCCCCACCACCAGTATTTGTGATTCCTAATATTGATTTTAGCCGATCCTGTGTACGTCCATGAATGCGGGAACCAAAAGTAATCATGAATTTAGCTTGATTCACTTGTTGGCCGGAGTAATCTTCATATAGCTTGAAAATATCTCTAATTGTAGATACGTTTTTTGCATTTGCTTGGCAAAAAAACAACGAGTCATCAGCGAAAAGGAGATGTATGACTCGCGGTACTCCATTGCCTATCTTGATTCCGTTTATTTTTCCTTTGTGGGCATTTTGAGCAAGCAGGTGACTCATAATGTCAGCGCAGAGTATGAAGAGGTAAGGTGATAGTGGGTCGCCCTGTCGTAATCCTCGTTGTGGAAGAATATGTCCCTTTCGGCAGCCATTAATAAGTACAGAGTAGGTGACTGTGGTGACCGTAGCCATGATCCATTGAATCCATTTATCGGCAAATCCAAAAGCACGCATCGTTTCTTCCAAAAAATGCCACTCCACTCTATCATATGTTTTTGTCATATCCGTTTTGATAGCCATGCAAGTTTGTGATACTTGTTTTCTACTTTTTAGGGAATGCATAAGTTCATGAGCGACCATAACATTGTCAGAAATCAATCGCCCAGGAACAAATGCGGCTTGTGCTTCAGATACGATTGTATCTAAGAAACATTTAAGTCTTGTGACAAGTACTTTAGATATAATTTTATAGAGAACATTACATAGCGCAATAGGTCTGTAGTCAGCAAGTGTGGTTGGTGATTTAGGCTTTGGGATCATACATATATTTGTATGATTGTAAGTATCCTTCATTGTAGCGGTTTGGAAAAACAGAATAACTTCGTTAGTGACATCTCTCCCAACAATATCCCAACATTCTTGATAGAATCTCGCTGTAATTCCGTCTGGTCCTGGAGCTTTGTCCGCACCTATGGCACATACGGCGTTATAAACTTCGGCGTCAGAGATATCCCTTGTGAGCGACTGATTGATATCCGATGAGGCGGTTGCTTTGAAACCATCAAAAATCGCTGCATTTGTAGTAGAAGATGGTGGCGTTTGAGTACAAATTGCGGAAATAATTTTCAGCATGAGTCCCAATATCTCGATCACCCTGATAGGTCCTACCATCTAGATCTTTGATTGTATGTATTCTATTTCGTGAATAACGTGTTTGAGTAACAGCATGGTAGAAGCGTGTGTTTTGGTCACCATCATGTAGCCAAGAGTTTCTGCTTTTTAAATGCCAGTAAATCTCTTCATTCCGGTAAGCCTGAGCTAATTCGCGTCTTATTTGAGGGATGCAGTAGGGTGTAGGATCGCTTGCTATTAAAGCAAAATCAAGTTCCATTTGGAGGGATTCAATCTGTTTTGCACAGTTCGTTTGAGAGTTTCTTCGACATTCCCGCATTGCTCGTTGAACATTCTTGATTTGATCAGTGAATGTATAGCTTCGAAATGTTTTAGCAGAGTTCCATCCATCGGATACATGTGAATGAAAATCTGGATTTTGTAGTAAGCGTTTGTCAAAACGAAATGGTTTGATTATATATTCTTTCACAAAAGCAACTTTTGTGAGGACTGGTCGGTGGTCCGAAGCACAAAATCTTCCAAATTCCACTTCCGATCTAGGATAAGTGGCCAACCATTCAGAGTTGCCAAGTACTCTATCCAAACAACATTTAATTTTATGTTGTCCTCTGTTTCCTTGCCAAGAGAATCGATTTCCTTTATGTCGGACATCATGAAAGTTACATGAGTTGTACATATTTCGAAAATCTTGGAATGTTCTTTCATCACGCAAAGGGCCTCCTTGTTTTTCTTTGTTTGACAAAATCTCATTAAAATCACCCACAAGGAGCCAAGGTCCATTTCTGTTCTGGTTCAAGCGCTCAATTCTTTCCCATAGTTCATGTCTTAAAGATTGGTTTGGGTCTCCATATACACAAGACAAGTAGAAATCCATACCATTATATTGAACATAAACATCAATCATGCGAGCAGATTGATACAAATGAGTAATACATATGTCTTTTTGCCAGAAAACAGCAAGACCGCCGCTATGGCCTTGTGGAGCAACTGTATAAACGAATCAAATCCTAGAATATTACAAACATCCCTAACTACATCACATTTATTCATTGTTTCAGACAGAAACAGAATATCTGGATGATGCTTACGGCACATTTCCTTAAGCGTGTCTTTTGTCAAAGGTGATTCTAGTCCCTGACAATTCCAGGATAGGATCTTCATGTTGTTCTTCAGAGACGTGAGGGGATAGGAATCCCCTCATCTTCCATTGCTGGACCGTTAACACTGGTAGATCTTGGTGAGTCGCCTTTGTCTTCCACTTTGATCGAAATCAGGTCCTTTCGATCGTCTTCAATGAGAATTGGTACCACTTGTCGCTTCCATGGTTGCACCGCATCTTTATCATCATCGGATACTTCGTCGTAGAGAGCATATTGCTGAATTCCATTTTCGTATTTGCGTTTGTATGATGTTGTTCTAGTGGTTTTGGCATCCATATTGCAGTAAAAAGCATTGAAGTCGGAGGACATATCAGAGTATTGTTGTTCCTGTTGAAACGCACCTTTCGATGTGATTCCCGGGATCGTTGGTGTAGAGTCATCAGTAAATCCTCTATGATATGATGCAGCCATGAAGCTTGATTCAGCGTTATCAAACTTCCTTAACATTTCTTCAACTTTGGCCCGTTTTCCAGAATCGAAACTTGAATTTTCTTCTTGATCCATATAATCCTTTAGCAGCGTTGTGAAATCTCCATCAGCAAACTTTCCTTTCGCCAATTTGGCTTGGAGATATCTCCATGTTTCAGAGACCATATCCTTGTCGTCTCTGATCTCGAACGGTGCACAATCATCACTAGCCCCTGAACCGGTGCCATATGTTGTTTGCAGTTGCAGACCGGTATTGTTTTTTTCCGTTTCAATGTTGCCTGAGAGTGCCGTCTCGTGGTTGTCGGTTGTTGCCGGATCTCTCTGCTCGGTGTCATCCTCATGTGGATCTTCAGGATCATCACCGTCATGGAGTAAGGGACAATCTTTGGCTTCATGTGTTAACAGACCACAGCGAATGCAGAAATTACGCAGCCTTTCATATCGGAACTTTAAGATAGTGTTTTCCCCTGCAGCAAACTGAAAATTCCTCTGGAAACGGAGTGGAGTATCGATGTTCCAATTAAGTTTAATCCGTACAAAATCCACCATTTGCACCGCTTCGTTGAAATCAATGTCTGCGACATTGCCGAGTTTGTCAGCGATGTATTCGACCATTGCGCGATTTAGGAATTGTGGTGGAATTCCTCGTACTTGAACCCAGAAGGGTATTATCTTTAGGTCTTCTTCAGGCATCTCCGGTGACCATCGTTGTGTAACTAGCATCCATTCCCCGAAAGACCAAGGACCTCGCCGGAGAATGAGGTTGATGGCCTCATCACTTTGGAAAATGAATTGGAACTTGCGCGAGTCAACAATTCTGCCAGTAATTGTGTCGCTCATACCCCATAGCCTTGGCATTTGTCCAATTAGCGCTCGCATATTCTGTTTCTTCGGATTCAAAAGAACACCGATAATAGCGTATTGGTTTGCACGCACCGCTTGAACACAAACCGCCTGGGGCAAAGCAATTGGATCATCATCGACCCCTAGATCAATTTCCTGCATACGTCTTCGTAGGTTGTCACTCATCACAGGAGCAATTGTGAATTGGACTAATGTGATACATGGCTGAAAGTAGGGATTTATATAATTGTGCATCCATGGCGGTTTAGGATAGAAATCCGACGAATCAGGAGATAACCGCCAGATCGAAGACACAGCGGACAATAACCAACGACAGGATTCCTGATTTTTCGGGATCAAAACCGCCAGACTGAACTCACCGGAAGAAACGGAAAACAAATTTCGAAGTTTCAGTCGGTTTCGACATGGAGAGAGAGAGAAGAGAAAGAGCGAGAAAGTAGAGAGAGAAGCATTTTTTTATCTAGTTTTTTAGTATATGTTTATTGTTAAATATTCGTTTATAATTTATGAATTGCATGTATTATTTTTTAGCGATTGTTGGTTTCTTTTTTAAAAAAATATATAAACACAAATAAATTTTTTTATTCATTGTAAGCATAGAAAATATTATAGTATTGCTCTTCGGGAATAAGAACATGTTGTTTTGTAGTAGAACCAATTTGAGATACATTCATGGTGAAATTTGTGGGCGCAAAATAAAGTATTGATATTTCTTGGCCCTCGTAGGTCGTCAAGGCATATAGCACAGTCGCCATCTTCTTCTTGTATAGATTGTGTTTGTGCTTCCTCTAGATCTCCAATTACCAAATCAAAATCTAGTCTTCTTGATGCATTTGAGTTGATATCTTCTATTTTGAAGAATACTTCCAGACATTGTGTGCTATGTGGTTGAACTGATAGTATAGATGTATGAATAAAGGTTTGTAAGCTGTTGGTTAATGTACATGATGTTGTGTCGTCCATGTCATGATACGTGAGGTAGGTGTTAATCACATCTTTGAAGCTTGAGTTATTTGCTTGTAGTATTTGGCTGGTAGTGAAAGGGATCGTGTAGTTGGTGTTGTATTCTTGACGAAGTGGACGTGTGATTTGGAGTTCGAGTTTGTTTTCGTTTGATGGGGTTATAGAAATTCTCCGGTAATATAATGCATATAGTATATTTTCCATTGGATTTTGAGTAGTAACAAAAATTAGATTTGTAAATAGATTGGTGAAGTGTTCTTGCTATTTACAGATAGATTTTTTTTTTGCTATTTAATTGTCATTATTATTTTGGTTTTGTATAGTTTAATGTTTACCTTATTTTGTTGACCTTTTTTTGTAGATGCTATTTCGGTTTTTGTTTTTGGCTTGTAATTTAAATTATTTTTAAAATTTTAAATATACTTGTCACCATTAAAATAGTTAATCTTTATTTTTTATTATTATTTTATATAAAATACTTAATTACTTAATTATAAATTTTGATGTTAATGTAGCCACGTCACCTACATTTCAAAGCTTGTAGTAATTAGTTTTTGATAACGTATTTTTTTGAACATGTAGTATTAGTGTTGGTTGCTCTTAAATTTAATTTTGGATTAAGTATTTTGTTTGGCTCACCATTAAAATAGTTAATATTTATTTTTTATTATTCTTTTTTTATAAAATTATTTAGTTACTTAATTATAAATCTTGATGTTAATGTAGCCACGTCACCTACATTTCAAAGCTTGTAGTAATTAGTTTTTGATAACGTATTTTTTGAACATGTAGTATTATTGTTGGTTGCTCTTAAATTTAATTTTGGATTAAGTATTTTGTTTAGGAGGACACCCCAAAAAAGTATTTTGATTGTTTTTTTGTTTTAAATTTCATAAATTTTAATTTATTATTTTATTTCTAAATTTTAACATATATTTTATTCAGTTTTTAGGTTGCTCAAATTAATGTGTAGTGAGGTTGATATTACTTATTAAGTCTATTTATTGCAGACGAAAAATAATAAAACACATGACTACATAAAAAAAAAAATCGGAAGTGATGAATTTTGTAAATTTTTGTAAAGCTTAAATTTTTTAAAGCTCAAATTTTGAAAAATTTACCAGTCAATGAGATAAGCAAAACCCATGAAGAAAGTGATGAATCCAGATATTGAATTTTTTTAATAGGTTTTTTTTAAAGAAAGTCACACATTTAAGACAAAGAAGTGCCACGTGTCAGCGTCTCTGATCAGATCTAAAAAAACTTGTCATATTAGAATAGATGTATCGTTAACCACTCCACTAATTAATTAAATTGCAATCGTTTATAAAACTATCTATTCTGACTTCTATGATGTTCACACAGAGGAACACACAGGCAGTCTCATGTTATTTTGGTAAGAAAACCATAATTTAATATGTGTTTTTGTTTTGATCAATTAAGAATTAAGATAATGGTACCGTTTAATCAGACAAGTTTTAATGTCAGCAGCATATTAAAAAAAAAACGCACTATATATCCTAAACTAAAGCTTCTAATTCCGAATGGGGAGGTGACAAACGTTGACTTGTGTTGTGTTGGCAAGAAATTATTTTCTCTTTTATTTAAGTAATCAAAATGTATCATTTCATGAACGATCCCAAAATTAGAAAGTTTCTCAATGGCTCTCAAAATACAACAACTAACCCATTCTCGATGGCATAATCCTTCACACCTGAAGAAGACTCAACTCGTTTTGTAACCGTGATTTAAGGAGAGATTTATGGCTGACGTATGGCACAACCGTGATGATCCAGAAAGAATAGCTCTGCGTCGGAAGGAAGAACGACGGTGGAAAGACTTGATTTCAAATACAGATTTAAGCAAAGGCGTGGAAGCTATTCACAGTCACCACTTGCTAGGAAATGTGTCTCTGGTATTGCACATCAAGTGTTTGACAGTATGTCTTACCAAAAATTACCTTTAATAACTACGGGAATGGTTAAGCACCACGTTTTCATAGAGTTTTGTGGTTCAAATCCCGCAGATTTAAGTTCAAACAGAAGCTATGGAGTCAAAATGTCAAGAACTCATGTTCATCAATCATCTAACATCAACTATGTTCATTTCAATGGGTGTCAATACGAATTTTTTTGTCTGTTTGGAATGGTTTGAGAAATAAAACACTGCAGCAAACTGGAACACTTGAGATTTCAGGGTTACCATTACAAGATGAAGTTGTGAATCTGTCCTATGGGTATGCAATTGCAGCATTGGAGTCCATGCAGCAAGACATTACAACGTGGGACTGTGATCTAGTAGAGGTAAAACCAAGGGATTTGGTAAAAGCAACGCTCTGTTGTGAGGACTTATGGAAAGCAAATGCTGCTACAGTAGATTCTGCACAAGTGCAAAGATTGGTTGATGCTCATTTGATGAATTCAGATCAGAAACGAATAATGCAACAGAGCAAGTGTTGCAAGTCTTGGCACTTCGAATATAAATCAGGGAAGGAGAAGAAACAGAGACCAACCATGCAGCTTCTAGGCTTAGCAATGATGAGTGTACTTGAGATTGATAGGCTACACAAGAGAAACGAACATCAGTTTTTGACGAGACATCCGAAGAAGAGGAGACCAAACATTCGGCTTCTACGTTTAACAATGAATGCACTGAGGGTTGGCTGGTTAAGAACAAAACAGAAGCCTTTGTTGTTGAAGTACAATTGCAACTCTGTGCTGGCACAAGGAGTCATACAAGTTGTGCACCACGCTCCATTTACTATGGAAAAGCTGGGAACCATTAAGGATCGTGAGGTATTACTAATGAAACAGATTATCCTTGGTGATGTGAAATTCAAAGTGAAGCACATATGGCGATATAAGCCTGGCTCTTTAGCATGTGACTACTGTACGACTCCACAAATCTTCTCCATTCTGCAACTTTAGTTTGGATTTGACTGTGAGACATATTATGAAAATAAGTTTAGTTTGATTCGTCTAGACCACAATCTGTTTCATGCATTTGTTTTCCATTTTCGTATTCATGTGAAGCTAAGCTATAAGGAGAAGCTAAAACCTACGACTGTCCAAACGCCCACCGGAGAAGAAAGCCAGCCTGAAGGTTAAGCCATGAGTAGTATATTGAAGAACTCTCTCATCATCTTCCAAATTTGTCTGAAAACCGGGTTTGTTGCAGGTACAGCGAGAGAAACAGCAGATGCATCGCCTCCAAGACAAGAATGAAAAAGCACCAAGATTTGACTTGAGTAGTGTTGAAAACACAAGCCTCTCTCCATTGAGAAGCTTCGGAGGGTTTTTTGATCTGCCAAAAGAGACAGAAGCCATTAGCTCTCAGGACATTCTCACAAAGCACTCTGTGTTTCTTGATGAATTGTGTTTATTAGGTTTATTAGGCATTAAAGCTTGACATGTTAACATTGTATGAATTATAAACGGCAATCTTCAAAATCAATTATTCAATTCTTAATTGACATGTTAACATTGTATGAATTAAAACGTACTAAAAAAATTTAAGGAGAACAAAATCTGATACAAAATAGTTTTATATAGTTTCCAAATATGAAACAATTGGATCGTTACATATACACGAAATAAACGGTAATACCTAAAGAATTAGAACAATTAATAAAGAGTTTAAAGAGATTAAAACCCTACTAATTAACCGCGCATACATGAACGATTCAAGCTACGAACTGACCAGATTGGAGCAATTCCATCTCTTCTTCATTGAGAAATTGACTAACATCGATCATGTAATCGTCTTCCTCGTTCGCCAGAGAGTTGTTGTTAAGACCCAAGTCATCGTCTTTAAAGAGATTATCCAAAAAGCTCCTCTCATCATAGCCACTCAGATTCATGACCACAGGCTCTGTTTGTGTTTCTTGTGTTAGACTCAGTGAGTTGTTCTTCTCATCCTGTGTTTCCCATAGCTCGTTGTTAAGACCGAACACATCCTCCTTGATGAGATTTTCCCAAAAGCCGCTCTCATTATCATCGCCTTGGGCAGAGGAGGAGCTAGGGTTTTGTGACGCAGATCCGCCATAGATGTCGTGGAGAGGAGAAGATGAGCAATTAGGGTCCTGACCAAAAGAAACAAACTTTGAATTAGAGATATCGCTGGGAGAAGAAGCGAGGGCGAAATCAGACACAAATCCGTTAGGGTTTTGATCGAAATCAGAAACATCCTCCTTGATGAGATTGTCCCAAAAGCCGCTCTCATTATCATCGCCTTGGACAGAGGAGGAGCTAGGGTTTTGCGATGAAGATCCGCTATAGATGTCGCGGAGAGAAGATGAGCAATTAGGGTCCTGACCAAAAGAAACAAAGTTGGCGAAATCAGACACAAATCTCGAAGAACCGCTAGGATTTTGATCGAAATCAGACACAATTTGGGGCGAAGAAGAAAAAGAAGAAGAAGGCTCGTCGAGAGAAGAAGTGGTGATAGGGTTTTGATCGGAATCAGAGACGGATTGTGGGTTTTCTTTCTTCTCAAGACGAGCCGTAAAATCTTTGTCCATCCTCTCAAGGTGGTCCTCGGTGAGATGGATCTCGGAGAGATGGTCACAGTAACGGTAGAGATTGGGGTCTACCCACCAAAACCCTAGCTTGGGAGGAGGAGACTTGCCGTTCAAGTAAAAATCGGCCAT
>JAHZTW010000001.1:189053842-189112436 GCA_020283515.1 Alliaria petiolata | reverse complement strand
GAAAGAAGAACCGACCAGCATGTACGAAGACAATGCCGCATGCATAGCTCAGTTGAAGGATGGATACATTAAAGGAGATCGGACGAAGCACATATTGCCAAAGTTCTTTTTCACTCACGACCTACAGAAGGCCGGTGAACTCCAGGTGCTCCAAGTCCGCTCAAGTGACAACTCAGCTGACCTCTTCATAAAGTCGTTTCCAACCTCCACGCTCAAGAAGCTTATGCATCAGATTGGCATGCGCCGATTGAAGGACCTTCAGTGATGTTCATTTCAGGGGGAGTAATACGTGTTGTACTCTTTTTCCTTCACTAAGGTTTTGTCCCATTGGGTTTTCCTTGGTAAGGTTTTAATGAGGCAGCATTCCCCAAGCGTATTACTGAGATCCCATCATCATCACATACGGTTATGTCATCCAAGGGGGAGTGTTATAAACCATTGAGGTTTGGATGTCCATAACCGGCTCAGTTCATAAGGCCCAATTGGTGGTCTAGTCTCGGCGTGAAGACCAAGTCCCATTAGAGATAGGATTTTCTTTTTCCAATAGGATTAGTAGAAGTTTTCCTATTTCATGTATGAATAGTAAAAATACTATTTCCTTTTCTCTCCCTTCTGTAATCACTATAAATATAGACCATTGGTCTCAGCAATAATAAAACACAATTCATTAGATTCACAACACGTTATCAGCACGAGAGCTCTGAAAAACCCTGAAGCAGCCGCCAGCCCCTAAACCCTAATTCCGACGAGCAGCCGCCGCAGCCGCCGATCTGCCGCCGCAGCCTCCAAGCAAATCCGATCCTGAGGTTTCGTTTTCCGAGGTCTTTAGCTCCCGGTTCTTTTCCAGTCAACCCAAAAGAAGAATCAAAGGTAGAAACAAATTTCTAAAACCCTAGAACATAAAAATCGAATTCTGACCTAATATTACCAAACCCTAAAAATCGATTCTCTTATGTTCTACTTGTTTGATTTTTGAGAACTTGAAATCGAATTGAACTTAAGCTAAACTAGAACATTAAAAATCGGATTGCTTGTTTAAATATTTAATCTCTGAGAACCTCACAATCAAATTTGAACATTAATCATACATAAACCCTAAAACCGATTTGTGATTTGCTTGTTTATCTTTGATTGTTTGAAATAACCAAAACCGAATTTGATCTTATGCATGCGAATATCAAACCTAAAAATCGGATAAACCCTAAATCTAAAATCGCATGTTATTTTGAATTTGGAAATTTCCTTTTGTTTAATTAAAATCGCAAATTGGAAATTCCATTATTCGTTTTGGAAAGTTTCCTTATTTGTTTTGGAAAATTTCCTTATTTGAAATTTGGACAATTTCCTTATTTTGAAATCGGAAAATTTCCTTTTTGTTTAACCACATTAAAATCGGTTAGGACAATTTCCTTATTTGTTTTGGAAAGTTTCCTTATTTGATATTGGGATGATTTCCTTATTTTGAATTTGGAAAATTTCCTGTTTTCCTTTATCACCTAGAATTAAATGTTAGGATTGAATTTGGGAAAGATGCTTGATTTAAAATCGCATGATAAATACATAAATTAAAATCGGTTGAAAGAAACCCTAAAATCCTAAGAGAAAAAACCGATGCTTGATTTCAGATGGCGAAAGTCAACAATTTGGACTTCGCAGCCCTTAATCTCTCAGGAGATAATTACTTGCAATGGACTTTAGATGCAAAAATCATGCTGAAATCAAAAGGGCTCGGTAAATGCATTAATGATGCAAATAACAAATCCGAGATGAATAAGTATAAGGCGATTTTAATCATACGACACCATCTCGTTGAGAGTCTCAAAGATCAATACTTGACGCTTGAGGATCCTCTTGATCTCTGGAAAGAGTTAAAGGCAAGATATGATCATCAGAAGATGATTATACTGCCTAAGGCCAAATATGATTGGCTTAACTTAAGGCTCCTGGACTTTAAGTCCGTGGATGAATACAACTCGGCCCTGTTCAAGATAGTTTCAAAATTGAAGCTATGTGGCGAGATTGTGACAGAGAAGGATATGCTTGAAAAGACCTTCTCGACCTTCCACTCAAGCAACGTGTTGCTACAGCAACAGTATCGTGAGAAAGGCTTCACGACCTATGCAAGTTTGATCTCTTGTTTATTGCTTGCGGAGCAAAACAATGAATTGCTGATGAGAAAAAGCGAGATGAGACCTCCTGGATCAACCCCACTTCCTGAAGCCCACGTGGCCAAGGACACTAAGATGAAGACCGAGGCAAACCATGTCCAGAGATACCAAAGAGATAATGGTCGTGGACGTGGAAAGGGACAAAGGAGTGGTTGCTACCACCCATATGGTAGAGGTAATGGCCGCGGATTTGATTATAACCGAGGTCGAGGTCATGGCCGAGGGTATGGCCACGCGAACCAAACAGAACATCAGTCCGACCCGACTAAGTCCGTTTGCCATCGATGTGGGATGGACAATCATTGGGCCAAGACATGTAGGACTCCCAAACACCTTGTGGATCTTTACCAAGGAAGTGTTAAAGGGAAGAATCCAGAAGCCCACATGATCCAGCATGATAAGGAAGGCGACTTCGATCATGAACGAGATGACCTTCTGGATTACGAAAATAATGATCTCTTGGAGACGTCAGATTGTTTAAAATAGGCATTAAAATTTTATTCTGTTGCTTTCATGTTTTGCTTTGACTTTATAGAACTACTTTGAGTTTATTGTTATTATCTTGTTTGATTTTCGCTTGATAATATGAATGTCTTATTGCTCATATAAATGACAATATGAGTTCAACAGTGCAAGTATAAAATCTCGACCAAAAGGCATTGCCTAAAGGGCATGAATTTATCACCCATACAAAGCCCATTGAGTTATAAGAATGGTTTCCAAATAGAAACAATGGGCAAAAGGAAATGAAAGTTCCTTCAGATCGCCTAAGACATTAAAAGAAAATGGTCGAGACTATACTCTACTGATCTAGACTATGCCAAAGATCAGTATGATAGAGGCAAAAGCCATGGTAACCACAATTGGTATACCCCACGAAATTTACACTATATGGCATGACTGGACTAGCCATCCAAGTCAAAAACTTGATGCAAAGATTGATCATGAAAACGGCACAAAGAGTTATCCCATAGAGTCTCACGTTGTGTTACATGTGCACAAGGGAAACTCATCAGATTTATTGTCTCAAGCATCACGAAATTATAGTATATTCATGAGGGGGAGTGAGGACAAAACCGTGGTCCATGACTATACTACAAATTCGATGATCATAATAAGACTCGACCGAATTTTATAAAGAAAAGTAATTACCTATAAGGTTTAGACCCTAAAGTTTATCAGCTTGGAGACATCACAAGTTTTACATGTATATAAGATCAATATGCATCAGGCCATATAAGTGAGCATAGATATTCCCATCTCAGATTGAATACGGGTCATGAGCCAGACATATACCAACTTAAGAGATTTTGAATAAAACCACCACATACATATGTGCCGTCTAAGATGGAATCTCATAAGGAGATTGGGAATATATATATGTTGGATAAGAAATGTTTCTCCTACGAATTTTAAAGAAACCTTGAGCCAAATATGGGTGATCTATTTAGTGGCCAAGGAACACGGATTACATGAGTTTAATGAATCCGAATATCCAACATTATAAGGAGAAACGTAATAAGCTGACAAGAGAAATGAAATGGTATCAACCATGCATCGGTGTCTTGGCAAGATCCTCGGACTAGATAAAGATTTAAGGACGTCCAAATACAAAGATCATATAAAGCTAGCATAATCAGATGCCAGATACATTGACCCGAAAAGAAAAGAATGACTAAGTCATATTAGCTTAAGCACCACGAAATTGATGTCTTAGAGACACAATCAAGTTGCTACAGAGTCTATACAAGATAGACCAATAAGTTCCATAAGATAAGAAACCTCGGAAAAAGGGTGCATAATATAAATCCGGGTTTATTAAGGAAATCAGTCCAGACATAGAGATATAAGGCTGGCCAGCTGAACATCTAAGGTACCAAACCATGTAGTTTGGGACGCCAAGCTGCAAGGTAATAAAGGTCCTGGATTATGAAATCTCAGATCGATCAAATCATGTCTGGATCAAAATAGGAACTACGCAAGAGTGTTAACACCAAAATGTATAAGAAAGCGCGTACAAGATAGTAGCACTTGAACAATAAAGAAACAAGCGAGGATCAGAACCCACGAATAAGAATGCATTCATAAGATAAAAGGAAACGTGGGATTATGAAAGTGATAGGCGTATTGGCCACATAAGAAAGCGCCATCAGATGATTAAACCAATAGATAAATAAGTCCTGTGAAGAAAAGAAAATCGTGAGACCACATGATCTAAAGTGTTCATGTTTTACAAGCATTTCGAGATAGCTTTGTTACACAAGGATACTCACAGAGACTAAGGAATAAATTATAAGGAGATATATTCCAAATGTGGTGGGTGCTGCTACAAACTCGAAAGTTTATGATGTCTGGACACATAAGAAAGAAATCAAATTGATATAGTAAGCAGCCTATGGTCCACTGGATAACGAAATTTATACGAAAGTCCCAGAGGGGATAGAGCTGAAAGATAAAAGAAGTTCTCGAGACCAGCATTGTATTAAGCTGAATAAATCGCTCTATGGATTGAAACAATAGACTAAGCGAGTACTTAGTGAAAGAGGGTTATAAAGACGATCCCATGCATATTCATAAAGAAATTCGATAAGGGATTCGTAATTATCGCAAAAGGGTACTCAAGCGATTTAATATGGACCAGGCTTACCCACTGACTAGCCCAATGATGGTGAGAAGCCTTGGCCTGGACAACGATCCATTCGGTCCAGTAAAGAAGGACGAAAAGGTCCTTGGTCCCGAAGTGCCATATCTCAGTGCTATAGGAGCGTTAATGTACTTGGCTAGTCACACTAGGCCGGACATATGTTTTGCCGTGAACCTCCTTTAAAGATTCAGTTCTTGTCCGACCCAGAGGCACTGGAATGGGATCAAACACATATTTCGTTACCTGAAAGGGAAGAAAGACATGGGTCTATTTTATACTAACCTTAACAAAGAAGGATTAGTTGGTTTTGCTGATGCAGGTTACCTTTCGGATCCACACAACGGTCAATGACTCAACACATTAGACGAGATTGTGGGATGACAGAAGGGAAAGAAGAACCGACCAGCATGTACGAAGACAATGCCGCATGCATAGCTCAGTTGAAGGATGGATACATTAAAGGAGATCGGACGAAGCACATATTGCCAAAGTTCTTTTTCACTCATGACCTACAGAAGGCCGGTGAACTCCAGGTGCTCCAAGTCCGCTCAAGTGACAACTCAGCCGACCTCTTCACAAAGTCGTTTCCAACCTCCACGCTCAAGAAGCTTATGCATCAGATTGGCATGCGCCAATTGAAGGACCTTCAGTGATGTTCATTTCAGGGGGAATAATACGTGTTGTACTCTTTTTCCTTCACTAAGGTTTTGTCCCACTGGGTTTTCCTTGGTAAGGTTTTAATGAGGCAGCATTCCCCAAGCGTATTACTGAGATCTCATCATCATCACATACGGTTATGTCATCCAAGGGGGAGTGTTATAAACCATTGAGGTTTGGATGTCCATAACCGGCTCAGTGCATAAGGCCCAATTCGTGGTCTAGTCTCGGCGTGAAGACCAAGTCCCATTAGAGANCATAACCGGCTCAGTGCATAAGGCCCAATTCGTGGTCTAGTCTCGGCGTGAAGACCAAGTCCCATTAGAGATAAGATTTCCTTTTTCCAATAGGATTAGTAGAAGTTTTCCTATTTCATGTATGAGTAGTAAAAGAACTATTTCCTTTTCTCTCATTTGTGTAATCACTATAAATATAGACCATTGGTCTCAGTAATAATACAACACAATTCATTAGATTCACAACAATAAGGCCTTTTAAAAAAAAAACTCAAATTAAAAAAAGCTTCTAATTCCAAATGGAAAGGTGACAAACCTGAAACGTTGACTTGTGTTGGCAATAAAATATTTTCTCTTTTATTTTTAAGAAATCAAAATGTATCATTTCATTAATGATCCCAAAATTAGAAAGTTTCTCAATGGCTACAACAAAGGGTTGTGTTTTGCCTTAAAGGTTGGCTCTTTAGCATGTGACTGTACGACTCCACAAATCTTCTCCATTCTGCAACTTCTTCTCATTGAATTTAAGAAGAGACGTTTTCGTTATTGTGGGAGGAAAGTTAAAAGAAAACAAAGACACTTGCTTAAAAAAATATTACTCCTAAAACCCAAAAAATCACTTTCAATCTCTCAAGTTTCTTCTCTGTGGATGAACGAACCCTTTTTGTCTTCCAGGGAATTTCAACATTAACCTCGTATCAAAATCTTTGTCCATGATGATGCTAATACAGCTCTGGAAAGTATTTGAAACATGTTTTGCTTTCTAAAGACCAGGAATTGCCTCAAGGTTATACTTTTCTTCAGCCTTTTGAGTTTCACCTTCTCGGCTCTCGGGAGTTTTCGGCTTCTCCAACGCATCTAGAGTCGGGAGATACATATACGAAGAGCTTTGACGGATTTTGCTGCTAGGGTTGCTTATTTGACTAGCAAGAAACCTACGGATGAGTCCCCTCAGAAACGGAGCCAATGTATCAGGCTCATATTCTAGATAGTACATGATCCCTCCCATGCATCCACAGAATAAAGCCACCTGATTTTCATTGATTGCATTAAAAGAATCAGTTTCATTGTTAATGGGAGGAAGAAAGTTGGAAACAACCATTTGTAAGTACCTCAGCGTTTTTGATATCCGGAAGAACGTGGCGGTTGATGAGTATCTCCCACAGAGAATCTCCTGCTCGGGGAAGAACATACAGAGCAAGCTCAGAGCGTCTTGGTTTTTTCTCCAGCATAACCGAAAGAGCTGCTACACCACCCGCGAACCAATAAACGAGCTTGTGGTCCGTGGACGCAACTTTTCTATGGGCACATATGAAAGCCTAGTGCAAATGGGATTATAAGTATTTAGGCACATACATTTAGGAACGGTTTTAGGAAACTAACTGTGTGAAATGAGGGAAAGATGATCAAATGTACCTGAAAAATTCCAACAAAAGCAGACAAGAAGGAAGTGGATCGAACTGAATCTCTGATTGCGTGCCAAGATGTCCGGTAAGGAGAAGCCATGAACTGAAATTGCAGAAAATACATATTATGTCTGAAATCTGAATACAGGATTCTATAAGATTGAAACGGAAGAGATTCAAGAAAAAGCCTTACCTTTTGCAGGTGTAGAACAACATATGGGACAAACGTCAGGGAGAAGTATAATGGAAATGTTTTCTTGAATGTAGCTGACATTGCATTAGCATTTTGGGCCAGGCACGAGTTAGTGTTTGGATGAATAGCTGAACAAGGGATGATGGAAGCAAACTCTTCCACTTTCACGTCGCTGGCTTCGTTTTTACTAGAAATATAGGCCGCTAAGGATGGTACATCGATCGGACCACCTCTGCAGCATTCTCTTACAGCCTGATAGACAGGCCTTGCGACTGGACCGGTCTTCTGAATAAATTCTCTATATGATTTCGGTAAGGTTTCAGGACGCATTATAAAGGCATACATCACCTGAACCGAGCGCATGGCAACAGAATCAGAAGAGAATAAGTATGATAAAAAGCTTTTCTTTCCACACTACAACAAGTCAATAGATGAAACTACACGAACTTGTCCACTAGATTTCTTCAACTATTCAGACTACTACTAGTACTAGGAAAAGAAGAAAAGAAGGAAGAATCTCAATTACCTGGGAACAAGCAAGGAAAAATAGTAAAGAATCTCCATGTCTCCAATGGCTTCCCCAGAGATGGAATTTGTTCTTTGACTTTGCGGAATTGTAAGCCGCCTGTTCACAAGAAAGAAAGATCAGACTCCCAAAAATACATATTTGTAGTGATATTACTCGTATGAAAAACAATTTGATGTACCTGGCCTAATCTAGCCAAGAGGTAAAGAGCAAGTGTGCGCCGCTGGTTGGAATCATCTAAAGCCAGGACAGACAACCCCGCGATTGAACCTGCTAAGACCCTGCTTCCACCCTTAGTCAAAATCATAACAAGGAATATACTTTTCAAGCACTATGCACAAGCAAACAGCAGAAGCAAATAAGACTTACGAATTCAATGGCGTCTCCTTCTTTCTCCATTTCCTCAAACAGCATCTAAGTGCGTGGTAAGAGCCGGTAAAGCCGCCAAAAAGTAGACCAATGCGACATGCTTCTTCTCTAACTATCAAATCTTTCTCCGAGACAAGTTGCTGCAACCATCATTGTTCATGTGTGTGTCAATCACATATATACCAAGACTCATAGTGTTATTCCAACACATCCTAAACGAAATAGCACATACTAATTCGAAAAAATCAATCGTGTAAATGGCAATGCTTGATCTACAGGAAGAGATAATAGAGCTTGTGTCAAGATTTGAACACCTTAGCCTCTTCATAGCAACATTTGAACCATTTTGGAACCGCTTCATATTTTATGTCCAAGTCAATGACCCATTGGCCCTAATT
Organism: Alliaria petiolata; assembly: GCA_020283515.1. NCBI lineage: Eukaryota > Viridiplantae > Streptophyta > Magnoliopsida > Brassicales > Brassicaceae > Alliaria > Alliaria petiolata. The sequence goes on along the minus strand of JAHZTW010000001.1, from coordinate 189,103,839 downwards.
TCAAAAGAATCTCGGATCAAACGAAATGCTGAAGCAAACTCGTAAGAACTCTATATCTCTATCAAAACCCATTGAACAGAAACCCATGAAATTGCACTTTAAACTATCTATCCACTTCCTCGCTTTTTGCTCACCTTCAGATCGAGAAGCTGGGAATAAGACTGCCCCCTGGCGAGCTTGAAAGCGCGGAGAAGGATTCCGATCCCAACTCTAACGCCGTAGGAGAGGAGGAAGCTCTGGCAGAGATTGCCGATGGCATTGGCGACGCAGGAGACGTCCGCGTGATCGCAGAGGTCCGCGTGAGATCCACGCGCCGCCGAGCGCTGTCTGCGCTGAAGCTCCGCCATGGCGTCGCGGAGCCTCTCCTCCGCCTCGCGAAGCCGGCGCTCAGCCTCCGAGCTGTCTTGTGCCAGAGGAGAATTCTGCGGAGGCGACGAAGAGGGATCCGAAGCCGGCTTGGAGAACGACGAAGGCATGTTTTGCAATTAAGGAATCGTTGAACGAATCGGAAGCTTTCAAGCTCGCAGCTAAAAAATAATGATGCAATTGGAAATGAACAATTTTCAGAAGGGAAAGAAAAAATGTTGGGAGTAGCGAGGAAGAAGAAGAAGCGATGGGGATAGGCTATGACACGTCATCATTTAGTTTATTTATATTTTTTTCCTTATATGAGAAAAATCCAAAAAGCAATTATTTTACCCAAAGGCTATACATAATTAAAAAATGCAACTTGGTTTCGCCCAACCCAGTTTTTGCAATGTATTCACGGACGCACACATTTGCGTGATATTGTTGGACGAAGCTCTCAGGACATTCTCACAAAGTGTTCTATTAGTTTATTTCTTAACGATAATTGGATTTATTAGGCAGCTTGACTGATAAAATTATATGTATTGATCATATATATAATTTATAAACTGAACACTATTTCAATGATGGATACATCATCTATATATACTGAACTCTATTTCAATGATGGATACATCATCAATTCTTCAATTCTTAATTGACATGTGTGTTAATATTGTGTGAATTTTAAAAATTCAAAAAAAAAAAATATTGTATAAATTAAAAACAACAAATTATTAAAAATAATACATAATCAAACTTTTTTAAAAAAACTTTTAGAATCAACGAACCAAAATTTGATAGAAAATAGTTTTATAATTCCTAATAACCTGTGTATATTAATCGAATAAATTTATGTTGAAAATAAATAAAGAAGGAAGAAAATATACTAGTAATCATAATCACTTCTTTTGTTGTCGGAGCAATGTACTAGACGATGGAATCTGGCATCCTCTGATTAACAGAATGATTGCCAACTACACAGAATATAGTGTATGCCACCATGTATTAAGTTTATTTGGTGTAGTTAGTGATGCAATTCAATACTTTGGATGTGTAGCCATGCATTATACTATATTCTATGTAGCTGAGAATCATTTCGTTAATATGAGAGTGCCGGATTCCATCGTCTGGTACACTGCTCCGACAACAAAATGGATGATTATGATATTAACTACATAACCCATGTTACTTGCTACATGTTATCATGCAAATTATATAGTTGGTGTAGTTATAAATACATTAATTTAGTATAGATATATGGCCATGTGTTGTCGTATAGTTCATGTAGTTGCGAATCACATACTTTCTTCGATCTACCACAATTATGAACAAAAACTTGCAAATAGTGGTATAAAAGTGATCTAATCCACAATTGGATTAATCCTCATTGTTCATATCAACCATTTAAACTCTAAATGTATTTCTTAACTCGCCTTATGCTTATAGGTTATGGTTATACAAATGTGTATTCAGATATCATCGCTAATTAGTTATAGATATTTTAACATATGAGAGATTTAGGTTATAGAAAAAAAACATATAATAACACAATATAGTTCCCTACTTTAGAGTTTAGATGCACTTACACCTTATTTACCAGATCCTCCTCTAGCTATCTCACAGTAGTAGTGTATACTGTCAAATTACAAATAACGATATCGAAAAAAAAACATAAATTATGTTAGTTTTAATTTGTCTATTTAAAAGCACCACTTCTCCATTTTTCTCAGTCTCACTCAACTAAAGACAGAGAAAGAAACCTTATTATTCTCTTACAATGGCAATTCATGCAAATCCCTCAGCTTTTTCCTTTCTCTTACTTGTGTTCTTGTTTCTCGTAGCCAACTCTATTTCGGATCCATAATCTGATTTCAAGGGAGAGTTCTCTCTTCCATCAGCCTCCGAGTCTGATGTGATCCAGCTCGACGACATCAACCGGTCACTCGCCTTCGTGAGTAACACTTGCCACGGAGATGACAGCCGAGACTCATGTCAAACCGTCTTGTCGGAGTTCACCATGTTGTCGTTGTCGCTCTTAGAGAGAAGGCGTCTTGACCTATTGAACATGTTCTTAAAGCAATCCATGTGGCGGGTAGAGATTGCTATGAGCGTCATGAACGAGGCTAGATCGGGCTCCATTGGTGTGAAGGAAGACGCAGATCTAGTTGACTGCGAGGTGATGATGAACTCAGCAAAAGATGGGATGGTGAATTCACTGGAGAAACTCTGAGGAGGAACACTGCTGAAGTTGTAATCTCAAAATCGTCGCAAATTAGCATTGATTTTGCTATAAATTTACAATTTTGACACTAAATCATAGCAAAATCGTCACTAAATTGCAGCTATTTTGAGATGAACGATTTTATCGCAAATTAGCGACGAATTCGAGAAGATACTCGGTTTCGTGCAAATTTAAAGCATTTTCGAAGAAAATTCAAAGCAAATTAAAAGCAAATTCAAAGCAAATTAAAAGCAAATTTGTCGCAAATGTCTTGTATTCTTGTAGTGTTAATATAATATTTTTTTCTTAACTAATTAACACCAATAGATTATTCTATTATATGAAAAATTTTAACTATGAAAAATGTTAGAAATTGTGGTAGGTTTGAACCGAAAACATGGTTTGATGGTGTTTTAAATTATTTCTCTATATAGTATATTACTAGATTTAACATATTCTTAGGGCGAGTGTAATTTGTAATTTCCGTTATATTGATTATATTGCATTTCCGTTGCATTGATTGAGTCATGATCATGTTGGAAGACAAAGCAACATGATTATGGCTTAATCATACAACAATAAGAGTGATATTTCGGGGTTTTCGATCTAGAAATACAATATAACAATGACTTTGGATCTCGCTCCGATCCATGAAACTGTAAAGACGTTTCTAAGGTGTACTCTCAACGGTGATATTTATGGAGTTGATCAAACAGGTTAAGCTCCGTAGAACGATGACTTTTCACGTTGTATTATAGAAAATACAAAAAACAAATGCCTCGGAGCAGATACAAGCATAAGAGTCATGTGGGAGGGATTAGAAACAATTACGTATCTGAACAAAGTAGCCAAATTTACAATTACGTATCGAAGAAGAATTTGTTTCTATTTAACAAGATCATACACCATTGGTTGTATTTTTAGTTAGAACATGTTATTTTGTTGGTGTATTTAAAAAAAAAAAATATTTTGACTTTTTGACTCTTACTTTTTGACCTTTTTAACTTTTTGTTTTTTCTGAGTGACAAGGACCACCCCTAAGATAATTCTAAAAATCAAAGAGAAAGAAGAAGAATGAAACGAAAGCAGCAAGATGACGACGACAACGACGCCGTAGAGAAGCCCGCCTCTTCGGCCGCCACCGCCGCCATGAATACTGACATAGTTTTGCAGACATCTCCGAAGCTCTCACAGAAGCAGGACTACATCTTCCATGGCGGTACTAAAAACGAACCTAAAAATCTCTCTTACTTTCCTCTAATTCAACTGATTTTTCTAGGTTTTTTATTTATTAATTGCTTTGATTTTTGTCTGTGAAGGGAGGCGCCATGTGAGGCCGTACTACTTCGAGTTCATCTCTCATGTAAGTATTTTTATTTTATTTTATCTTTCTTATAGCACTAAAAGTCACAGGGAGATTGAGAAATTGGTGCGATGCAGGTGAATAAACGCTGGACGGGGAAAACAATTGTGGATTTGTTCGCCGACGAATTCAAAGGAAGAGCTCGTGAATACTATGTATGGTTCATGCTTTAATCTCATATTCTCATGATTATTTCAGTGTTTTTGGGGTTTTTTTAATTTTTCATCAAATTCGTAGGTTGGTGCTGTCAAATGTGGAAGAATCAAAGTTGATGGTGAGATTGTACCAGTTTCATACATCGTGAGATCTTCCCAGAAGATTACTCACTTCCTCCACAGGTTGTCACTTATTCAAAATCCAAATTTTACGAGTAGCTCAGTTTTTTTGCAATTGCATTGGATTCGAATGTATATATATCTAAATGTAAAACTGTGTGAAAGGTTTCAGGCATGAACCACCGGTGATGACTGATGATGTTGTGATCCTTGTGAAAGAACCTGACGTAGTTACTGTCTGCAAACCAGCTTCTATTCCTGTGAATCTCTCCGTTTGATATATTGAATTAGAGTCTATTCTTGTTAGTACTATCTGAAGCGTTAGCATATATCTAATGTTGTGGATACAGAATTCAAATTGTGTACATATATTCAGAATAGTCTTCTTCTTGTTATAGGTTCATCCATGTGGCCAATACCGTAAGAACACGGTTGTTGGAATCCTTGATGCTGAGCATGACTTAGGCCCTCTATTTCGTATCCAGACAACAAATATTATACGAGGATACTTAGTCTTAGTTTACCAATTTTTTTTGTTTTATAAATGATACAATACGAGCTATCCTTGCATCATATCACAGCTATTCACAGATTAGACCGTTTGGTTTCTGGATTGCTCATCATAGCAAGAACTGCTGCAAAAGCTGATTTTTTCAGGCAACAGGTACTCGTGAAAGTTGGTCTCATTTTGCTTGGCTATACCATAATTCATAAGATGCTTATTGGCTCTGGTTAATAAAAATAGTGTCATAATTGGTAATTATCTTGGTTGTTTCAGATTGAGGGTGGAATGGTGAAGAAACGTTATATTGCAAAGGTTATTGGCGTGTTCCCAGAAGATGAGGTTTGAAGTTTTTTTTTAACTCACGTACACTTGGCTTGTGTGGTTTGAAAGTTTATTTGAAGTAGCTGCATCATTTTCATGTGTCAGAAAGTAGTCGAGGCCAACATAAATTATAATGGCAGCGAAGGAAGAAGCACAGCAGAGGTAAAGCCACATTATGCCTCTAGATTACAAATCATAAAGTCTTCTATTTGACACTTCTAAGTAAAATATCGGAATGTGTATGATTTACGCAGGACGCTAATTCGAGTGGTGATGATAAGAAGGTGAAGGGGAAGCCTGCGTGTACCAAGTTCACTAGAATCGATACAAATGGGACTCACAGCCTCGTCTTGTGTGAACCAGTGACTGGGAGAACTCATCAAGTAAGCAAGTGATTATACATAATACATAAACGCCGGTTTTATTAGCCATTATGCATATATAGTGGATAAAACTCTTCAATCTTTAGATCTTATTAAGCCATGAGAAGTGTTGATAGAGAGGAGTGGCCTTTCGAGGTTTCTCATATCGGTTTTTTTTATGGATTGTAGATACGAGTGCATCTACAATATACAGGGCATCCCATAGCGAATGACCCGCTTTATCTCAATCAAAACGTGGATGATCTTAAGACCAAGATCGCCAAAAGAATCGATGCGGGTGAGAGAAAGATGGTTTCCCCAGAAGACTACGTGTATTCCAGTGAAGATTTCAGCATTGATCCTTTGTGCACAAACTGCCCTAAGTTGATCCCGCAAGGGTAAAAAGATAGACGATTAACAAAACCGCCATCGTGTGTTCTTATTGTATTGAGCCAAATGTCGTCTCATGTTTCTTCTAATTATGCAGGTACGAGGAGCATGACGAGGCTCTTTGGTTGCATTGCGTTCGATACTCTGGAACAGGATGGGAGTACGAATGTCCTTATCCGTCTTGGGCATCCCTTTAACCACATTTATTTGTCGTTTCTTAGACAAGAAACTGTAATTCTTATTACCAACATTATTGGCTGGTGGCTATTGTGTTGTATACAGGTTTTCTACAAGTATCAAGTTTATTCAGAGATTCTCTCATTTCACTCCCAAAACTTTATGAAATAAGTTTTGTGCCACTATCAGTTAAAACCGTTTACAAAAAAGAGGACCACTTTGGGATTGGATTAGAGAGCCTAAGCAGTAGCAAAAACATACGTTACATAGTAGATATGAAGCGACTTGTAGTTGTTCTTAACACATCTAGTGTTCAACCATGTAAACGCAAATTAATTTGATTTTGACAACTTGTTCTTCTTCAGCGAGGCTTCTGGTTTGATATGTTCATTTCTGGAATGCAAGGATCTGTCTATCAAACCCTTTGTTAGCGCCGGACAAGCTTGATGTAAGATCTTCCACTGTTCTAAACCCAATCTGTTCCAAAACCAAAAAACACCAGTAATGCAACATGAGGATCCGACTTCAAAAAAAAAAAAAAGAGCCAATCGTTACAGAAATCGCTTGTGCTGCACATAGTTTTGATCAACACTTAAACCTGAAACTCTTAATCTAACTTCAAACAAACACTAAGAGTCTAAGACTATGCATGGCATAATTTATAGATCAGGTAAGAGTATATGCAAATATAAGGAAGCAATTGGAATAGGAGGAGTACCTTATCCAGAAGAATTTCTTGGAAACGGTCTGGACGTAAAACAATATTTCGGTAATTCATTGCAGTTGTCTGCAAATTACAGAAGACAAACACAGATTAAAACTATATATATAGCTAACTTGTGCACTCTAAAACACTATAAGGAAATTTTGTATATGCATCTACAATTCTACATACCTCTGAGACACGACGATTGTTTTCATAAGATTTCCAAGGCTGAGGCTCCATTACAAAAATACCACCCTACAAAACCAAAAGCCAACTGTCAATTGCTGCGCATATGAGAAGGAAAAAATGGGAAAATCTCAAGTACAATGTAGTTACCGGGTTAAGAAGTCGCCAAATTTTTGAAAATAAGGTGATCAAACCATCGTCACCCCAATTCAAATGAACCCATTTTGTCACACTCAAGCTGCACCAAAGAGAAACATTTGTTAATTTCAATCTCAGCAATAAGACAACCAACACAGAGGACATTTTGATTTCAACTAAAAATGATATAACTCCTTTAAGAGAAAGTGAAGTCAAAAGGCTTAGTTACGTAAGATTCTTTAACCCAAAACCTCAGGCAAATATTTTCTCAACTACAGTTGAAAATAATCTCTCCAAGAAGCCAAACATATAAAGAAGAGGCAAAAAGAAAGGGATTTTTACCATAGAATTGTATCATAACGATTGTCGTCAAGATTTCGAGTCTGAACAAAATTCTCTTTCTGAAACGAGACAATCTGAGACAGGTCTTTGGTTTCTGGGCCGTCTGTCTTTGTCTCGCCATTGGAGAGAGAAACAGATTGTTTCTTCGCATCCTCTGAACTCTGCGTTCTGACAAACTTCCTTAAGTGCCAGTGAGCACTCTCAACAAGACCTTCAAAGAAAAATCTACTTCAATCCAACAGTAAATGATTACTTAATTACATATCAGCCAAAAGTTTCAATNTTGTACCTTTATCTGACGACCATGTAGTTCTGACTCGTTCAAAATAAGAGAATTCTGAACGGCTTCTACTTCCACGAATTCGACGTAGGCAAAACCTTTAGGTCTGTCTCTTATACACATCTAGATGTGTATAAGAGACAGCCAATATGGATAGTCATAATCCCGCTGTTGCAGCCGATGTCAAGACAGTCTTTGCCTTCAAACCATTCTTTCTTCAACACCTTAAGCCGAGGATCTTCATCCATATCATGGCTAATCTAAACACGTCAAAAGAAAATCCAAAAATCAGATACTAAAACCAATATGAAGAGAAGACTCTTTAACATTGAAAAAAAAATGAGAAGACTCTCACTCGATAGCCATAGTAGTTTCTGTAATTTCCGAATGGGGAATCCTCTTTGCTTTTCTTCTTCTTGCTTGGATTAAAATTCCCTTGTTGCTGCTGCTTCTGCTTCTCTTCGTTAGTTACTACTACTTTCTCAACACTATTCTCATTGCTTCTTTTTCTCTTCTGCTTCTTCTGATCCTTGTCCCGACCCATTCTCTCACACGCCACCTGTTAACGAGCGAGACTGAACAAATCACGCGAAGCTAGGGTTTCTATGTTACCGCGATCAAATTCGATGTTTAGAAAATCGGAAAAATCGTCTAAGAGGGAGATTCGAAGAAGGTAGATTTTTCACCGAGAGAGGTCGAGTAAGCGGCGCAAACAGAGCGAAGAAGAAGAAGAAGAAGCGACGTTAAAGGGTTCTTAAGGAGTCTCTTTAACTAAGTAATCTTCAATTTGAAATATATATATTTTCATAAACCGACTTTTGTAAATATAGAAAGTTTCATGTTACATCAGTAAATAATTTTTAGCATTTTTTTGCTTCGGAAATTAGTATTATTATCGCCTTTTTCATAATATTAACCATAAAATTCAACTCTTACCAAAAAAAACACAAAACCTTTAAAAAAAGTTAAAAATTCCGTAATAAATGTGGGAGGTCGTCGTTCGCAACAAGAAAGAAAGCTTTTATGAGTTTATGACTTAAAAGTGTTTGAAAGATAAACAAGAAAGGAACTCAAAATGTTGCTCTTCTCTCAATCAAATATTGTACATAAAATCTAAACATAATCCTCTCCTTCTTTGCTTCTCTCTTCTGCCATAGATTTCTTCAACCCATCTCTGTTAACCGAAGCAACTTCTGATAAACCGATAAACCGGGCTGACGATAAAAAAAGCCTTCCTGAAGCAAAAGGCAGCTGCTACTTTTAACACCAATTCTGCCTTAAATCAGTATGGTCTGTAGCGCATGGGCCGTCTGAACCTCGGAACTCTCCTGCAAAAACAAAGAACCATCCGCGATTTATGAACAAATATTGATGACATCTCTCAAGATATAGACACTGAATCTAACAAAAGGGACTTCTCAAATCCATTTTTATCAGAATCTTTAGTTGCGCTAGTTTTTGATTAAAAGAGAGAAGTTTCTAGAACGTACCCATAAGCATATGGAGGATAAAATGGAGGTCCGGGCATGAATCCCCTCATGGGTCTAAAGGCACGTCTTCCTCGGAATTGCTTCATTCCAGGGACGTTAGTTCTCTTTGCAGATACCTGAAAGATGGGTTAAGCAAAGTTTTTGTAATGATATATATGTTTAGCTACAAGATAATTTAACTACATGGTTCTTGAACGAGTATGCACCTTTATCTGACGACCATGTAGTTCTGACTCGTTCAAAATAAGAGAATTCTGAACGGCTTCTACTTCCACGAACTCGACGTAGGCAAAACCTTTAGGTTGACCAAACTTATCCGTCAGAATCGTAACCCTATTGACTGTTCCACAGGATTGAAAATGCTGCTGGACTTCCTCTGGTGTACATGCATAGTCCACCTAATAATATACACAAAACCAAAGACAAAGGAAAAGCTTGAGAAATCGTAGGGAACTAGAAGATTTTCACAGGTACTGATAAAAGCAAAGAGGTGAGACAAAATATACAAACATAAATGAGAAACATGTGAAAAATTAATGGTGGAAGCCTCACATTGCCAACATATATCGAACGCGCATCCACTTCCTCCTTCTCAGCTGAACTAATACCACTTGATGGATCTTCATTGATATGCAACAAAAAACAAAGGGCATTCACTCACCAAATTAGCCAAGTGTGTTCTTGCCTAGAAGACTAGAATAGTTTCAATAGATTTCAGCACCTAAACGCAAAATTCCCATTAGCATAACACATAATATTTCTTGATTTACTACAAGATTCCAATACGATAGCAAAAGTCGTATCACAATCAACAAGACAAGCTCTAAACCTAATCCGTCAAGATTCAAGGTCTATGTGAATTACGCGCAAAAGGCATAAAGAAGAAAGATTCTACGCAATCAGCACAGCTAAAGATAAGAACAAACCTTGACCAGAACCCATATCTTTCTCAGCTTTGGCTTGCATTTCACGCAAAGCCCCAGCTTCTTCCTCGATCTCCTTGATTCGCCTCTTCATGTCCTCTAAATCCTATCGAACCATACGAGCAATAACAACAGAACTTAAATTAAATAGCAGTAGGAAACAAGGAAGGGTCAATTAGACAAAATCAAAAGCTGGATCGAAGAAAAACGCAATACCCTAGAGCCAGAGCCTGGTTCAAGCTCCTCGTCTCCGGCGGCGGCGCCTTCTTCACCGACGTGTTCCTCATACTCCTCCGTATCCATCTCTCCTTCTTCCTCCTCTGGGATCTCTCCACCGTACACCTCATGCTCTTGCTCGTCGTGCAGGGGCATCCTTCTCTCTCTCTCTATCTCTATCTCTCTCTCTCTCACTCGGCGACTGTCGTAAAGCGAGCAAACACAAGTTTCGGAATTTTAGGGCTTGAAATCGAGAAAGAAAAAGGAAAAAGGGTTCTTCGTAATAACAGATATCCACAAAGGGTAATTTTGAAATTTACAAAATCTTATAAAAAAAACAGATTTCCCAAAGTGAACAAACCCAAAATTACGTCGGCTGGACCTTACATGGGCTTATTAAAACGTGACGTGTCAAATGGGTCCTACTCTAGTTTAAGATGGGTCCCATTAATGATGACGTGGCATCTCACCCTTTTAACTCCTCTCGCAAGTGTGGTCTAAAAATCGTTTCGCTCTCCAAAATCAAGAAAGCTCTTATCTTTCAGTAAACAGAGCAAACCGATTCCGATGGCTGCCACGTCATCTCCGCCGTGTCATATCTCAGTCTCATTCCTCCGTCATCTTCCTCCTTGCACCACCACCGTTCAATCCGTCGGTTTCTCACCAACGGTTGGTACACAACGGAAACTCGGCCGGTTAACGGTGACCCGGAACAATCTGGCGCAGGATTTTCTCGGCGATTTCGGAGCTCGTGACCCTTACCCGGAGGAGATAGCGAGCCAGTTCGGAGATAAAGTGTTGGGGAACCAAAGCACTGAGCATAAGATTCTGATTCCTAATGCCTCTGTTCTCTCTCTCTCTCAGCTCCAGTGCTCCCCTGTTTCGCCTTCTCAGGCTCCTTTATCCGCCGATGATGCCAAAACGCTTCTCCATAAGGTTAATTTTCTCATAAATATAACTTTTTTTTTTACTGATTTTTGTGATGTAAAAAGTTAGAATTTTGGTTTTTTTACAAGTTCGTCGTTTGATCAAAATGTTGTGAAGATTTTGATTGGTATATAGGGTTTAATGGGTAAGGGCTAAAAATTGAAACTTTCTTCTCTCTGTAAAAGCTAGAATCTCAAACGGACATATAGTTCCAGAAAGATAGAATTTTGATCCAAGATAGACAAGTCACGAGGTGCATATTAGTATATATATACATGTGTTACTTTTCTCATTTTACCCAATTGGGTTTTAAATGTAACCCATGAAGTTGTAACCGGAGTTGTATGAACTATTGTTAAATATCATATATCAATCTGAATTTTGCAATCAGTTGAACTTGTTTTTGTTTGCACAAATCACAAGCATTTTGTTACATATATCTCCTACTTGATTTGGATCGACACTAGTGATGTGCCATCTTAAATATCTACGTGATTGTTGTGTAAACGTTTCAGGTTTTGGGATGGAGTATAGTGGAGGATGAAGCGGGTGGTCTAAAGATTAGATGCATGTGGAAAGTGAGGGATTACGGATGCGGTGTAGAACTCATAAACAGGATACATAAGGTTGCTGAAGCTTCTGGTCATTACCCTTCTCTCCATTTGGAAAATCCTACACAAGTTCGAGCTGAACTATCCACTTCTTCCATTGGTATGTCAACATAAAAAAAAAAGAAACAAACATTCTCGTACGTTTTGAGTTTTTTTTCTTCTAATATGTTGTTTCTTAAAACGGTTTGTTGTTCTTTATTGGATGAACAATACAGGAGGGTTAAGCATGAACGATTTCATAATGGCGGCAAAAATAGATGATATCAAGACTTCTGATCTTTCTCCCAGGAAAAGAGTTTGGGCATGACAAATTAAACTTGGCTTTTTTTTTGTTTTGTTTGTTCTTTACTTAATTTCATTATTTTGTAACATTTTTGTTTGATTATATGTAATGTACGTGATGGATTCCTAATTATGTATGGTATGGTCTTCATGTCAAGTTATGTAGAAGCTTAATGTATTCATCATCATATTGAAAAGCATTTTAGCATCTAAGTGCTGGGGCGGATCCGGAACCAAAATTTATGTGGTGCACAAAATTTTTAATATAATAATATTAATAAATAATTATGATTTTTTTGGAATTTGAAGTATACTTTTAAATTTGTGTTTAATTAGTTAAAACACTAAAAAATTCATTAATTAATTTTTACTTTATAAAATTATTAGTTTTTTACATCACACAAAATTTGGACTCTAAAATCTATATATTTAATAGAATTTTTGGATTCTAAAATACTATTATTTAAAATGAAAAAATAAAATGTAATTTTTCACTTATTAATTTTAGGACAATTTTTCTTAAAGAGCACAAAATGAAGTTTGTTAATCAAATTTAGCCTCATAAGCTCATTTGTTCATAAATAGCATTCATTAAAACTAGGAAAACCTTAGTAAATGTGTCTAACGGCTTTCTTATATCTTTCTAAATTTTTATTAAAGTTAGGAAAACCTTCTTAAATGTGTCTAACAATCTGTAATTGCTTCCTAATAATACTAAAAATGATTAACAAAATTTTTGGTGCTATTATTAAATTGAAAACTTAAAATAGAGCTGTTTGAGACAATTTTTTATTAATTTTATTACTTTTAGAATCTAGTAATGATTTAACTAAACGACTTACAATATATTTATTAAACATTAAAATTCAAATTTCTTTGAAAGAAACAACATGTTTTGATATATAAAAAAAGAAAAAAAAAAGTGTATGGATATGTAAATTCAACAAAAAATAATTTGTACGGAAATTAGAATAAACATGAAAACGCAAGAGGAAAAAAATGGCATCAAACTCATGATCGTCTACATCCCCACTAAGGCTCCAATAGCCAATTGACCTTACGAATCAATACTTACGATGGCTAATTAGAAATTTGTTAACATTAGTATGGGGCACGTACCCTCACTTTCACTACATAGATCCGTCAGTGTCTAAGTGTATCGAGATCTAACATAATAATAATTCAAAGATGAAACCTTTAAGAACACGACAATCATATATAATGTGATTTATATGACATATAAAAGTACAAGTGATATTTTATTCATCAGTAAAATGTTGCAACATGTTTTTGAGATTCATTCAAGCCGCTCTACTTCTCTGATTTTTAAACTTCAACCATGGACATTATTACGGATTAGATAAAAAAAACCTTGACGGAAATATAAGACATGCAACATTATTGATATTAGATCACTGCTTCTTCTTTCTGTGTTTCTATAACATTATGGGATTAAAATTTTATTTCAAAAATAAAGTTTTACATAGCCATTTTATAATTCTAAAGTGTGGTTGGAGTACCAACCAGTTTAGAACACAGTTGCTTTAATATTGGAATGAAAAATGGATTAAATGGAAGCTCCGGTGTGCAGATGGCTTCTGCATCCAGAAAAGCTTTACAACAAGCCAAACTTATGTTACCAAATTTACCAGTCATTATGGATTGAGAAATCTCTGCAATGCATCCTGGAATATTCATCAATGTTCACAAACATTTGGGTATATCGGGTATTCCTGGTATACCAGGACTCGGTTGGAATGGAAACGGAAATGGAAATGGAAATTGTGGTAGTTGAGCGTTCACTGAAGCTGCAATGCAAATAGCCACTAAGAGAAAACACACACTCTTAATCGACATGATGAATATATCGGAGATTATGCAACAAGAGGAAGATGATGTTAAGTAATTGGCTATGTGGTCTAATTTATAGGGGAAAATTGGAGTAGGGTACATATTAGCCAATTACTAATTGATCAAATTAGTTTGCCCAAAAAAAAAAGTTACATTTTTAATCAACTGGAGTTCTCATTTTGGTAAGAAAAGTACAAACATGTAACTCAAGTTGAGTTACATTTTTAATCAATTGGAGTTACTTAAGTTTGACCAAATAGCCAATTACTAATTAATCAAATTAGTTTGACCAAAAGTACAAAAAGTTACATTTTTAATCAAATTCAGTGATTTATTTATGGTGTTCTAAAACTCGGCCGCGGCACTGATTATCCGGCCGAGAAATCGTTGCTCGGAAGGTGACCGTGGCGAATAAGATATGATCGTGTTTTTGCAAAAATCGTCGCCTAAATCGGTTAACCCACGTAGCCCAATAGTGTAATCATAATCAAATTCAGCAAAAATTAGAGATCTCGTCGGAAGTTTTGAGTCTCCGACGGTTGCTATGATGGAGATCTCGATCGTCTGGGCTTCATGGTTGCAGGCTCTTGAGTTTGGGTGAATTTGCAGGCCCTTCATTCTCTGTTTCTCGANTCTGTGTTTCTACTTTCTATAACATTATGGGATTAAAATTTTATTTCAAAAATAAAGTTTTACATAGCCATTTTATAATTCTAAAGTGTGGTTGGAGTACCAACCAGTTTGGAACACTGTTGTTTTAATATTGGAATGAAAAATGGATTAAATGGAAGATTCGGTGCGCAGATAGATTCTACATCCAGAAAAGCTTTACAACAAGCCGAACTTATGTTACCAAATTTACCAGTCATTATGGATTGAGAGATTTCTGCAACGCATCCTGGAATATTCATCAATGTTGACAAACATTTGGTTATTTCGGGTATTCTTGGTATACCAGGACTCGGTTGGAATGGAAACGGAAATGGAAATTGTGGTAGTTGAGCGTTCACTGAAGTTGCAATGCAAATAGCCACTATGAGAAAACACACTCTTAATAGACATGATGAATATATCGGAGATTATGCAACAAGAGGAAGATGATGTTAAGTGATTGGCTATGTGGTCTAATTTATAGGGGAAAATTGGAGTAGGGTACATATTAGCCTGGAGAAACGCATTTGAGTTACATTTTTAATCAATTAGAGTTGCATTAGTTTGACCAAATAGCCAATTACTAATTGATCAAATTAGTTTGACCAAAAAAAAAAGTTACATTTTTAATCAACTGGAGTTCTCATTTTGGTAAGAAAAGTACAAACATGTAACTCAAGTTGAGTTACATTTTTAACCAATTGGAGTTACTTAAGTTTGACCAAATAGCCAATTACTAATTAATCAAATTAGTTTGACCAAAAGTACAAAAAGTTACATTTTTAATCAAATTCAGTGATTTATTTATGGTGTTCTAAAACTCGGCCGCGGCACTGATTATCCGGCCGAGAAATCGTTGCTCGGAAGGTGACCGTGGCGAATAAGATATGATCGTGTTTTTGCAAAAATCGTCGCCTAAATCGGTTAACCCACGTAGCCCAATAGTGTAATCATAATCAAATTCAGCAAAAATTAGAGATCTCGTCGGAAGTTTTGAGTCTCCGACGGTTGCTATGATGGAGATCTCGATCGTCTGGGCTTCATGGTTGCAGGCTCTTGAGAGTTTGGGTGAATTTGCAGGCCCTTCATTCTCTGTTTCTCGATGTTTCGTTCCGGTATTAAAACGAAGCTCACTAGAGTATATTGAGAAGCTGCTTACAAGATCACCCACACACACATCTCACGTCCCTCACCAATAATTTATCCTAGAAACGAAGAAGAAGAAGATAAAAGGATCAACCTGGGTTTCAATCTATCATCAAACTTTTGCTGAGCCTAAGTGAAATCCTTTAAGCCCATCGCATTAAAGATCCGAATGGCATTACGATTTGGGTGTGGTGCGATCACCCTAATCATGCCTTAGCACCGAATGGCAATGCGATTTGATAGTGATGCGATTCATCTACTTTTAGAGTGTGACTAGTTGTTTACAAAATATACATAACCCAAATCGCACCAAAAAACTACGATTAGAGTACGACTACCTATTTTATTAAATACAATTAAAATATCACTAATTAAATACTAATTAAAATATATTAAAAAGTCATTGTTTTTCCGTAAAACATGTTTGAACCCAATCGCAAAACGAACAAGATTTATGTATTTAATCTTACTTTCGATCTGCTTTTTCCATCCTAATTTTAATCATGTTAAAAAATTCCACATTAATTAAAACCTAAGTATAATTTTATTTTTAATTTTGATTTTTTTATAGATAAAAATATTTAAAATTTATTAAATTATTAAAAAATTAGTCCTCGATAACTTACCGATTTTTGAAAAAATTGCTCGACCCGGATCGAACGTCCGGTTCACGCATTTCAGAAGAAGAAAATATTTAATTACATTGAAATAGTATTTTTTTATGTTATAATAATATGATTTTCTATTGTTTTTAAAACTTTAGGGTTGGCTACATACCTCTGCCTATTTAATTTTTTTTATAGATGATATCAAGACTTCTGATCTTTCTCCTAGGAAAAGAGTTTGGGCATGACAAACTTGACTTTTTTTTCTTTTCTTTGTTCTTACTTATTTCATTATTTTGTAACATTTTTGTTTCATAATATATAATTTACGTGATGGATGGATTTTTAAGTGTGTTATGGTTTGGTCTTCACGTCATATATAGAACTATAGAAGCCAATGTATTCATCATCATCATCTTGGAAAGCATTTTATAATCAGAAATATATCGAGATTTAACATAAAAGGATTCAAAGTTGACTCCTTTAAGAACACTACAATGTGATCTATAAGACGTATAAAAGGACAAGTGATATATATATTTTATTCATCAGTCAAATGTTGCAACATGTTTTTGAGATTCATTCATCAATTAAAAGAAGCCGCTCTGTTTGTTTGATTCTTAAACTTTAACAATAGATATTATTTATTAAAAAAAAAAGGACATTATTATGAATAACTACTTTCTAATTGACTGAAATATAAGACATGCAACATTATTGATATTAGATCACTGTTTATTCTTTTTGTGTTCTATAACATTATGAGATTAAACTTTTATTTGAAAATAAAGTTTTACATAGCTAATTTCTAATCGTACAATGTGGCTAGAGGAGGACCAGCAAGTATAGAGCTTCACCTAGGAAGGAAAAACGGATTAAATGGAAGATTTGGTGTGCAATTAGCTTATGCATCCAAAAAATATTTACAACAAGTTTGACCTATGTAACCAAATTTGCCGGCCATTATGAACTGAGAGATCTCTGTAACACATCCTGGAATATCCAGCAATGTGGACAAATATTTGATTATGTCGGGCACTCCTAATATACAAGGACTCGGTTGAAATGAAAATGGAAACGAAAATGGAAATGGAAACTATGGTAGTTGAGCATTCACAGAAGCTGCAATGCATATAGCCACTAAGAGAAAACACACGCTCTTAATTGACATGATGAATATATTGGGGATTATGCAAAAAGAGAAAAAAATAAATTAGAAGTCTAATATATGTTTTTTTGTAAGTAATTGGTTTTGTTTTATGATGTTAAGTAATTGGCACTGGTCCCATTTGTAAGGTAAATTTTTGGTTTGTGGCATTTCTATCACAAAACAACAAGGAGTTTCATGTAATGGCTCTCTGTTTAATCTGCTTTTGGTTTGTTTTGGTAATGTGTTTCGTTTGTGCTAAACATATTCATTCTTGTACTGTTCCAGGCATGATTACTTCATCAGATCTTACAGACATGGTTATAGAGACAGTTTCTGTAGCATCCGTATCCCAAAAATATTAAATGGTCGAACCGGACGGGACGTGGTTCGAGGAAATGGGAGGTTCGGTCGAGTGGATATCCGAACGGACGGGACGACTGGACGCAGTCAAGGGATGGCTGGACGTAGTCAAGTGATGGCTGGACGTAGCCGGGACGGACGGACAATATCCGAGAGAAAATGGGATAGGTCCGAGTGATGGCACGGAAGAGTCGAGTGAATACGACTAAGTGTCGGGATAAGGGGCTAGGCCTGTGGGCCGAGATTTCTCTCGATGAAAACCCGAGTTTTCCTAGGCGGGAAAGGAAATCTCGCGTGTTCGAATAAGGCGGTTCGGTTTATCCGAGAGAAATAGGAAATGACCGAGAGAAAAAGGAAATTAGCCGAGTAAAAGGAAGCTAGGCCGTGGGCCGTGACTTATGACGGCTTAATTCAGATTTATCGCGCGGATGGTCGAGCCGGTAAGGGCTATAGCCGAGAGAAAGTCGGATCGGACCGGGATAAATCCTACTGGAACCAGGAAACGTCGGTTTGGCCGAGTTACCTAGGGTTTTGCGAGTATATAAGGTATTTTGTGAGACTTTTCTCGAGAGAGCCGCATTATTTCGAGGAAATAGAGCGTGAGAGAGAGAATAGTCGAGAGCAAACCCTAATATCCCGAGTGTTCCGAGAGATAGCCGAGAGAGATCGTGAGCTAGCCGTACGGATACGACTATCGCCGAGAGATTCTGGTAAGCGATCGGATAACTCTTTTAGTATCAGGTTTCCGTCGAGTAACGTTGGAATAATCGTAGTATTTAGTGGGGTTTCCGAGGGGAAACAGAAGTTAGATCGAAGAAAAGTGAACGGATCGAGAGATAGCCGAGGAGAGTAGGATAAGGACGAGCGCTAGCCGAGGAATCTCTAGGCCGGTCGACTATCTTCGTTTCCAAGCGAGTTTCACCGAGTTTTCTTCCGACTAATCTGTTTCTAGGCTTGTCAAGGTGAGTGAGTGACTGTGGCTAGAGTCCATGGATCGATGGATTGCTAGGGTTATAAGTTTATCATGATTGCTTGAGTGTTTTTGTGTGTTTGGTTGGTTGTGTGCTTAGCAAGTGTTAATGTGTTCATGATAGACGATTGTGAGGTGTTTACCGTGGCTAAGTTGGTGTCTAGATAACCGCAGGGTAAACTGAATAATGTGCTAGCTTAGGAGATGTGGTATTCTCGCTATAGTAGACGTGAGTCTTAAGAAGGGATTGACCGTGGGCTAGGCTAGATGATCAAGGCCGAACATAAGTCGTTGTTTACTTGCTTAAGTGGTTGTGTGAATGTAGAATCTGATGCATGATTGCGTGATTGGTTCTAGTCAGGTGTTACAGGATGACCGTACTCACTAAGTATGTATGTAATACTTATGCCTCTCTTATGTGTTGAGTGTGCAGGATCTAAGAAGTAAGTGGAGCGAGACCAGCGGCAGTGATGAATATGGATGGATCGGGGATTTGGGATTTATGTTTTGGTTATTTGATCGTAGGACTTGTTGTTCGTTTTTGGGCCTTGGTGTTTTCCGTTTAGGTTGAAAGCTAGCTGATTTGTTTCATTGCTTAGTGAACCGTGTTGTTTATGATTTATGAACCTCAAATCTTGTCAAGTGTTTTTATTCAAGTTTAATGAAAGACATTGTTTGGTTAATCGCTTGTTAAACGGACTGGTTAAAAGAATTAAAAACGCAAAATTTGACTAAGTATAGAACGGCCGTTAGGTGGTACGGTGGGAGGCACGGCCGCGGTACGGATAGCAGGGTCGGGTCTCTACAGTTTCAAAAGTAGCAAAGGATGCTCGGAGGTATGCATTGGAGTGTCGAGGAATTCTGGCATCCATTAGTAGGCTCCCTCTGTCAACTGAGATCATAGAAGCTTCTGATGCAATCAGAAGTCTCCAACCCCTTCTCAGCAGCGGAAACATCATGTTACAGAAAGAATCAAGCGGTCTCATGGATCACATTCGTGCAATTGTTCAAGAGGAGACAACTCTACCTGCTTCAATAACTTCTGAGACACATACTCTGTTTGCTTTGCTCAGGGAGTTGTGCTGGAAGAGAATATCACATGATATCTCTTCGCGCAAGTGGCTGCAGATATATATCTCGGGTCATAAGAAAGCTCCTTCTCATCTCTCAAAATGCAGATTTTGTACGGTTTATGAACTAGATTTTCTGTCAATAAATAATGAAGGCGAGACCAAAGGAAACACACAGATGCTTCATGAGAAGCTCTTTCCTCAGGTGTGAAGAAGACAAACGAAAGTTATTTTGCTTATGAACATCATGTACATTGGATTCCTCCTGAGTTTTTTTTGTTGCTTACGAACATTTAGTACATTGGATTCCTCCTGAGTTTTTTTTTTTGGCATGGATTCATCCTTGCCAATGACATTCAAAATATTCAACAACGCCTCTAGCTGTCTGATGACAGTGATGGCCCATCAGATGTCTGAGAACAGAAAATCATCAGGGTAAACGGGATGCAAGAGAATGCGAACATAAAATAAGGGTAAAAAGAAGGCAAAACAGATGAAAATAAGAGAGAGAGACTCCGTTCGAGATCTTACCGAACGGTGCTTGGTTCAACACTGGCCCAAGGATTCTATCATTTCCAAACCTCCAGGAACGGTGATAAGAGCTGATCTGATCCATCGACTAGATCTGAAAATGAAATCGCGATTTTTTGTGACAAAAAAAGTAAAAGTCGCCGACGATCTTTGGAGAAAAACCCAAGGGATTTATCCCACTGCCCTGGGCCTGTTGTTTGATTGGGTTTTAACAGAGATTTTAAAGATATGGATTTTAGATTTTCTATAATCTTTTAAAAAATAATTGATTTATACATTAAGTTATTTTTCAATGAGTTTTAAATTACTAAATTAACAGCTCACAAAATTGATATATAAAAAATAGTTAACCAAAAACAGATTTTTATTTATATGTGTTATTTTATAATTTCTATATTATATGTTAAGACGTTAAACAATTTTTTTTATTAACTCTTAATAATTTTGAGTAGTTATTATTTTTTTCAATTTTATCTATTTTCATTGGAAAAAATTAGTCACATAATCAGTAGCAATGAAAGCATTACCAATGTCAATGCCATGCCAATGACATTCAGAATCTTCAAAAACCCCTCTAGCTGTCTGATGACAGCGATGGCCCAACAGATGTCTGAGAAGAGAAAATCACCAGGGCAAACAGGATGCAAGAGAATGCGAACAAAAAATCAGGATAAACAGGATGCAAAAGAGATGAAAAAAAAAGAATGCATTCGAGATCTTACCGAACGGTGCTTGGTTCAACACTGGCCCCATGATTCCGTCATTTCCAAACCTCTAAGAACGGTGATAAGCGCCGATCTGATCCATCGGCTAGATCTGAAAATGAAATCGCGATTTTTTTGTGACAAAAAAAAAAGTAAACGTCCCGACGATCTTTGGAGAAAAACCCTAGGTATTATCCTAGAATTTATCCCACGGGCCTGGGTCTGTTGTTTAATTGGACTTTAACAAAGACTTTAAAGATATGGATTTTGGTTTTTCTATAATCTTTTTTTTGAAATATTTTATTTATACATTAAGTTATTTTTCAATGAGTTTTAAAGTACTAAATTAACAGCTCACAAAATTTATACATATAAAAAATAGTTAACCTAAAACAGATTTTTTATTAATATGAGTTATTTTATAATTTCTATATTATATTTTAGACGTTAAAACAATTTTTTTATTAACTCTTAATAGTTTTGAGTAGTTATTATTTTTTTTCCAATTTTAACGTCTACTCTTAACCAGATCAAAGTGACACTCAAGCAACACAATCAGGGAAACATGCTGTTGAGATTGTACAAGACACAACTTACTAATCCCAAATTCAGAGACGCTTCCATGAAATGTTGATGAACATTACTTTCGCAACACTGATCTGTGTCTATTGTCTACTAAAAGTTTTTGCTGGTTAATCGGACAGTGACATATCTACACTTGTGTGTAATACCACCACATGGTGAAGCATTTTGAACTTTGTTTCTATTTCACAATCTCTGCTTATGTCAGTGTCCAATTACCTAATCCTCCAAAACATACTTAGGGGTGTATTCAAACTAATATTTGGAATGATTTGGATGGATTTTTTTTTTTTTTTTTGAGTTTTTAGATGATTTGTGATAATTATGGAAGTTGTTATGATCTGCTATTAAAATTTTATGAAATACCATATAAAATCAGGAGATTTAAATTTTTATATTTTTAACTAGTAAACTCCACCCTAACATCATCAAATCACTCAAAATCTCTTAAAATCCACAACTTTAAAATATTTCCAATAAAAGTAGAATTGAAAAAACATTTTTAAATCGCTAGTTCAATAACACTGGATTTTAAACAACCTTCAAAAATTCATATTTCAATTACACAAAATTTAATAATTTAATACAAATCACTCTAAATTCTAAATTGAATACATCCTCACTAGTCCCAAACTAATTCGAAAAGCCTCAAATCTTGGATGAATATTATTTGTTCTAAAAAGGTATATTACTGTAAGAAAAAAGAAATACACAATTTTTCATTTTTCATCTCTTTATATATATTTTCCTTCCAAACATGAGAGAGAGATTGCATAATCGAAACGATTATGGGCAAATTTATTTATCATTGACTCGATTTGGAGAAAGAAAATGTAGAGCACGAGAGGCTTCTTCTTTGCGAAACCATCTACGATTTGCAGAATCTAGGGCTCATCCCACTTATTAATCATGGCGAGGAACACCGACAATGGCGAACAATGTACATAAATCTCTCTGCTTTTGTCTGTAATCTTCTAAGGGTTTCTTCCGATGATTTTCCAATACCGCACAAGACCGGCAGTTCATAGATATCCAATCGAGAACCCTTACAACAACTTGAAGAAAAGGAAATTGTAACGATCCGGGCCCGACCCATTTGAATAAGTTTAAATGGATTGATTTGACTACCTATGTCATCAAAGTGCACTTACCTTTTCCGATCACTTACCCTAAGAGAACTTCAGAGTTAAGCGTGCTTATGCTGGAGTAGCACTAGGATGGGTGACCTTCCGGGAAGTCCTCTGCGGAATCGTGTGAGTGAGACCAAAACACAGGAAAAAGTCACGTGGTGATTTCAGGGACAAGTAAAATCAGTCGGTTAGGCCACCGAGAAAAATAACGCACCGACCGTCGGACAGGGGCGGGGCGTACGAGCCCGACGGAGGGATGGGTGACTCGCCGTAGAGGCAGTCGGGGTGTTACAAGTGATATCAGAGACAAGGAAAGTCAAACTGGTTCTGTCCCAAGAGACTGTCTTGGGGTTTGGGGGTTAGGGTTCACACTGGCGGTATCAAAATTCGGGGACGAATTACCGTTTAGTGAGGGAGAATTGTAACGATCCGGGCCCGACCCATTTGAATAAGTTTAAATGGATTGATTTGGCTACCTATGTCATCAAAGTACACTTACATTTTCCGGTCACTTACCCTAAGAGAACTGCAGAGTTAAGCGTGCTTATGCTGGAGTAGCACTAGGATGGGTGACCTTCCGGGAAGTCCGGTCAAAACACGGGAAAAGATTACGTAATGATTGCAGGAACAAGTAAATCAATCGATTGGGCCAACAAGGAAAATAACGCACCGACCGTCGGACAGGGGCGAGGCCCACGAGTCCGACGACGGAGGGATGGGTGACTCGCATGTAGGGGCGGTAGGGGTGTTACAGAAATTCTCACGCTATAGTATAGCATTTGCGCTAAATCCGGTCTTGCAAACAAGTTTGGCAATAGCGCTGAGAAACAAGGACATGCCTTTGTTGATGAGATTGAAGATGCAAAGGAAGCACGACATGTTGCTGCAACTGAGATAAGCTGCGAGCCGTGGCTCAAACAGTACGTTCGCGGGATCTATATGCAAAATGCACTAGTGTCGGTAAGTCCAATGCCGCATGCTAATATGGCCATTGATTCTTTCCATCAGCTTTCTGGTGTTAAGTGGCTACGTGAAAAGCCATTGAGCATGTTTGAGGGTACACAATGACTTCTCATTCACAGGGCAGAAGAGGATAAGCCATTGAGCTGGCTCGATTTTTGCCCGCAAGGACCTAATAAATCATGGGATTGCTAACAACATTTTTGTAAATGCAGCTGGTTTCTTGCGCATCCGTAGGAGCGGGCTGGCTGCTAGTAGCAGCCAATCTTTTGACCTATTGGATGACACTAGAATACATCCCGAATCGTATGGTCTTGCGCAAGATGTGGCGAGAGAGATATGTGATCTCAGAGGAGATTCCAATTACGATGATGATGCAACAGAGCAAGCGAGAGTTAGGGCAACTTCTTTGAAAAAGGCTGTCATTGATGAGTATCTGGGGAGCAAGAAACGGAAGGAGACGTATACTAGTATCATAAGAGAGTTATGATGTGGTTTCCAGGATTGGCGGAGACAGTATAAAGCGCCAAGTACAAGTGAAGAGCTATCTATGATCTCGGGTGAAACAATCACTGAGGGGAGAATTATGAAGGCCACTGTTAAGAAAGTAAGGAGTGGAAGAGCCGTATGTGTACTAGATTGCGGGTTAACTGGGACAGTTTTGAAGGAAGATTACTCAGATGATGGCAGAGATATTGTGGATTTGTCAAACCGACTGTGTGAAGGTGATATCCTTACCTGCAAGATCAAATCGACTCAAAGGGATCTGCCCCGTTTATTCCTTGTCTGCAAAGAAAGTGAAATGAGAAACCAGAGTCACCTCGATCCTTATTACCACGGCGAGGAGGAGGTTGAGAAAGAGAAGGATCGATTCGGGTTTCGCATGATTGTTCATCCTTGCCTTCGAAACATCACTGCTGGCCAAGCAACAGAGTACTTGTCTGACAAGCCGTTTGGAGAAAGCGTTGTTCGCCCTAGCTCTCGAGGAGTCAATTATTTGACCTTGACTTTAAAGATTTACAACAATGTGTATATGCATAAGGAGATAGTTGAAGGTTTGAAGGAGAAGCAAGACATACGTATTGGGAAGATAATGAGAATTGGCAAGGAAATAGTTGACTGTCTAGATTTGCTCATGGATTGGTATGTTCGTCCTTTGGTAGCTCGTCTTTTGACCATGCTGAACCATCGAAAGTTCCGAACCGGGACCCAACCGGAAGTGGACCATCTTCTCCGGGTTGAGAAAGGCGAAAATCCGACGATGGTAGTTTATGGTTTTGGGGTTTCGCAACAACATCCGGGCATTTTCCTACTGTCTTACATAAGGTGCATAAATCCACACCATGAGTATATAGGTTTAGACCCAAATGGATTCAAGTTCAAGAAAAGAGTGTTTACAAATCTCGACAAGCTTGTAACTTATTTTAAAAGGCGCGTGAATGGTCGGCCGGTGCATTATTAATCATATACTAGATGATGACTCGCGTATACACGCGGGCTTAAGTTTATTATATATCTTAAGACTTTTGATTATATAATATTTTATTTCAAATATAGTGGTGATATAATTTTAAATTTGTTAACTATATAAATATATATTGTTTTAATATAAACTATACATTACATTAATGATAATCCTAATTTACCCTTAATAATTAAAATAGGAAATTAATTAAAATATCTATTAATAATAATTTAGTTTTGTGTTAATTGACAAATTTCTAATTTATATAGAATTTTTTCAAATAATAATTTGTTTTTTATTAATAATAACAAACTTATAATTTATATTAAAAAACAAATAAAAGTTTATTTTTACTTCTTTTATTTTTCTTTTTGTAATATTATGATAAGACTAATAGCTTTATTTGATACTTTATAAAATTTTATTTTTTATTTTTTATCATATCTATCTAATGTTATGTTAAATAATTTGCCAAAATATAAAAAAACAGATATGGTAAGAAGATGAAAAAAGGATAAAAAATAATTTCTAAGATAATAAAAAATTTTAATGAGATTTTCTTTTGTTTTAAAATATACAGTATTATAAATTTTGTAGAATATATAGTTTCACAAATTTTTAGTAAAAATGTCCTTTTTTTCAATTTCTCCTTTTAAAATTGTTAATTATGTAAACATATACAGACAGTTTGTTTGATTTAATCCGTAGATTCGATTTCGGCGGCTTAACATAAATCCAACGAAATAAGAAATCATTGAACATAAATCCAACCTAATTGCTGGTTTTCAATGTGGCTCCGGAGATCCATCCTTACAATATTTTCAAATATTTTGAACAGTTGCACGTTATATGCCTCACATATATACAACGACATTGCGATATCAACTGATAAGCACTTTATAAAATTAATAATCTTTATGAGGATCAGTTTTGTAGAAGGAAACAAAACTTACATTATCTGTATCTACTTCTGCTATAACTTCTTTGATGCTAGCTTCATCTCCCTTACCATACTCTTTCATCGCTGACTCCAACTCATCCATTGTTATAAACCTGCGTAAGCCAAATCCACCTTAGTGTTCTCAGAATAGTTATAACTTCTAGATCTATAAATTTTCTCTCTTCCACCCAAAAGAACTTACCCGCTGTTGTCTTTGTCAAAGTACTAAAAGGCTTTGAATAAGTGCTCGTCTCGATCCAGTCTGTATCTATGCATCGTTGCTGAGATAAACTCGATGTAGTCGATTGTTCCATTACCATCTACATCAGCCTGTAACATATAATATATCAAATGGCTTCTCTTCTCAGATTCTTTCTTTTTAAAAGACGACTATGGAAGAATGCAAGCAGGGAAAGAGATGGCAATACTAACAGCTTCCATGAGTTGTTTTACTCTTCGGAGAGTTTAGAACTGAGTTTAGCCAGTCCGGTTTTCAGTTATTCGTAAGTGATTGTTCCACTTTTGTCGGTATCCATATTCGCAAACATTGTTTTAAGACCTTCAATTTCTTCTTCTGAGAGACTCTATGCAATAACCTGCAAAAAAAAATCGGAAACACAATCAGTCGCAATAAAAGAGAATGCGTACCTGCAGAAGAAAAGAAGTTTGTAGTTGTTACCTTAAGAGCTAGCTTCTTAAGCTTGTTCATTGCTCGGAATTGCTTCATCCGGATAACACAGCACTATCAATAGGCTTGTCAGGCGCTTCTCCTCCTATGATCCAAGGATGTTCTAAAAGAACACATTGCAAAGTAAGCTAGCAACAAAACCGCACTTAATGTTTTGGTTAGTAGACTAATCTTGAAGAGACTTTTTACCAAGAGCATGTGCTGCAGAGATTCGTTTCTTAGGGTCCTTGGTGAGCATCTTCCTCACAAGGTCTTTAGCACTCTCAGATATAGAAGGCCATGGTTGGCTCTCAAAATCAATTTATCCCTTTATAATCTCATCAAATATCCCTTTCTCAGTTTCAACAATGTAACAACGACAACATCATGAAACAATATACAGTAATGGATAAACCAAATCAAAGAATTTGTCAGCTTTTATTACCTGCACAAAAAGGAGGCACACCACAAAGCAAGATGTATAGAAATTTCCCTACACTCCAAATATCGATTTATTTTCCGTAACTCAGTCTTAATACTTCAGGAGCAACATAGTAAGCACTTCCTACTATATCCCTGTAAGCTTACCCTGCAATTTTGTTTTCAGTTTATAAAACAACACACAAAGCTTATGAACACAAGAATCAACTAACGAAAATGGCATAACTTGACAATCAGATAAGGAAAAACAACACACAAGTCTTATACAATCACTCACATTCCCAAGTTCACACAAAACTTGCAAAGCTTCTGTTTTGAAGCTTACCACTATGTTCCAAACTATCAGTGAATATAATAACTATAAGCAAATAAGATAAGCATATATTATACTACTGAAAAAATCTATATTTTCATATCTAAAACATTTGTTAGAATCTTAAGAAATCTAAAGCATTTGCATATAATTAAAAGCTTTATTTAATTCACTTTCACTGTCAAGGTGAATATTTTAAGCATCATTGAAAGGTACATTCTCTAGTTCATCTCAATTTATATTAATCTTGATAGATATACTTTGAAGAAACCATCGCTCTATAATAGGATTTGAAATCATTACATGGAAAAATCTCTAGAAAAAACAAACTAAGGCCGAACAAAGGAGAAAATTACAATCCCAATTGAATCGAAAGAGAAATGATAAAACCAAACCCGGACTTGAAAAAGTAAGAAACAACAGAACTGACGATTCTAGATAATAAGCAACATAGAAACCATCGCTGAAAATGGATTCTCAAAGATTACTATAGTTTTAAGCATACCACACAAGTTTCTCATGAAAATCGATTAAACCCAAACTTGAGTAAGAATTAGGAGTCGTATCCTAAAGATATCACACTTAGAGAAGAAGGTCAGATACAATCCCTAGTGTTCTCCTATTTTGTAGGATCCCAAATTTTTTATAGCAAATTGAATTTAATCACAAACTTCCAATAGTCAAAATTGAAGAGGGCCCATACACAATAAATCCCATAAACACTCGATTCAGATGATGAGATGACTTTAAGACTTACCGATCGCCGTTTATAGCAATTGTCTCGATTCAAATTGAAACTGCATCAGAAACAATCACATCTCCTCCCTCGAGAATTGCCATTAGCGCCGCCACCTTCGTCGGCAAGGTCATTATCGGCTTTCTAAGTTAAGAAAACTGAAACACAAAGCAGAAAAACTTTTTTATTCCTCGACCTCTAGTCAAACCACATGAATCGGGCGGATAGAGAAACTGGGAACGAAAATTTGGGAGGAAGACCCTAATCAGATTAGAAATCGACCATGAGACTTACCTTGGGAAATGCGGAAGCAAGTCGTGAGTGTGGAACGGCGAATTTACCGATTCCGCGGTTGAAATAGTTAGAATCAGAACGGAGATGGCGAACAGAGGGAAAGCGAAGAAGACGATGAGGAAACTTCCAACAGACAAAGCTGAGAATGAGAGAGAAGACCTCACACGCCTATATTGTTCATTTTTGTGTACGTCGCTTAGGTTTCTGTAAAGTAATTTATGTTTTTAGGGAATTGAAATAGTATTAAAAAAAAAAAGACGATTAACTTTTAAAAATTTGATTAAAAATAAAAAATAAAGCTGATGTGTATGGTGAGACACAACTCAGTTTTTATATAATACACTAGAGTTGAGTCCGCGCGGATTGTTTTATATGCAAATTTTCACCAAATTTGTAAGAAGAAAGTGTAGCCGAGCAAGGTAAAAGTCTTATCCACGTTACGAAGAATAACTAATATCAAAATTTTTGATTTAAATTTTAGAGGCTCCGATACTTGTACTATTAGCCCCAGCCTTAAAACTCTGAAAATCATTGACATGAATCTGGAAAAAAAAAACACAGAGAAAATATAGCCTTGTATTTTTTGTTAAAGACTTATGTATCCATCTAAGAATGCTTAGATCCGAAGCTATGGATTTGATGGTGATTCCATGCAGTGCAGAACTTGCAGTTTGGTTGGAACTTGGAACATATACCATACCTGCAACCTCTTCTCAAGAAAAAACGTATAAAAGAAACGACCCAATATATAGAGCCATCAACTTTGATAAACTTTTTAAAAAAAAAATAACAATGCGTAACTTATTGAATAGAAAGAATGGAAGGGTATCAACTTTTGACCAGTTCAAACTGTCCACTTGGGTTTTTTCCTCATATATAGAGTTTTCCATCCTTTAATGAAAAAGATAATAAAGAGAACGAATATGTAACATAAACATGTAGAGCATTGTACTTCACCAGAGAAGCTGCGTGAAAAGCTTAAACGGTTTGGCACGTTGGAGATCATGAATCAGGTTCATGGCATTGACGATTTAATGAAGAGCATTGTGCTTACATGTTCGTTTTCTAGTCCAGATACTTCATGAGACTGCTAAAATATTATATTCTTGAAACATTTGAGTAATCAAATAATTGAATTATATGAGATGAAGACATGTGGGAAAACTGAAACAAATAGGCTAATTTACAAAAAAAAAAACTTGCAACCTGAACCTACCCGATCTGAATGAGGGGCAACATTTTAAAGTATTAGGATTTTAGCAACATCACTTTTTCTCCAAGGAATTTACTAAAATATATCATGGAAACTCTCAATGTTGGTTTAATTTTGTTTTCTATATTTCAAGTGGCTTTCCTGTCGACTTCTTGTTTCCAGGCTGTAAGATATCAATTACAAATATACGATAGCATAAGTTTTAAAATCTGATAGGCCATGTTAACACAATCAAATATTGCTGACATTCTTAACCACTAATCACTGATCCAAAGAAGCATACTTTGCGAAATCTTACTAACTGCACAACAACATGCTCAATTAAACAAAGCCAAGAAATTTTATAGTCGCATCAAAAGTCACTCTAATTCTAATAATTCGCAGCTAAAACCCACAAGTTCAGAGCTGCAAAATGGTGTATACCAAAATGACTCATACTCATCAAGTAATGAAGATACCAATTCTCTGCATTTCTCAACTCAACAGTCAACAGAATTCTTCTCCTAACTTAAGAAACTTTACAAATTGTTCTACTTTTTNAGAATGACACGTGTCATCTTTATATCGACCACAAATGATGATGTGACACACATACTAAAAGAGTTAGCCAACTTTTGTATAATAGATTTTAATATTCATTCCGCTTCCTATCTAATGATAGCTTCTTGTGAATTTTAAAACGCGCTCGATCATAACAAAAAGGCATAGGGAGCATATATTTTTTTTTTTGGGCATTTTATAGGGAGCTGTAATGACTTCTCTGCATTATATTGGAGTTATACTTCTCGGTATCACTCATTTTCCTACAAAATGAAATAAAAATCGACACATAAATATTAAAAGAAGTTACAACGTTCATAGAAACTCACAAACCCTAGCAGCTAGACCTATATAATTAGAATCATAAAGTTTCAATATTAATTTTATGAACAATTAAAATAATAACAAAATTTTACAGTACAAACACATATAACAATCATACATTTTAAGTAATAAATTGAGAATTCTTCTATTTTATGTCGTTAGATTTTGGTATTTATCGAATTCAAACTTTTGGCTTTTTATTTTATTGCGTAATTTTTTCTAATAAATTAATTAATTTTTGCATTGATTTTTTATAGTAATATTTTTTGCATCCGTTCCAACATACATGGACAAAAAATCACTCCCTTATTCATCAAAATAAAACAACAACAATTTTATTCGAAAAACATAGAATAATAGCTCAGTCGGTGAAAAGAAAAACCTTTTCATTGATACAACAAAAGGGGTTTAATTAACCGTTCACCAACACCATAAACGGCCAGATCACTCACCACCTCGGAGGCTGTCACTTGCTACTATTTAGTTTGAGATCAGTTGATTGGTTCTTAAATGTAGTGGTTTGGCTTTATTTCATTTGATAGTTGTTGCTGTATTCTGCTATACACTCATTAAAACCTTCCATAAAAACTGTACAAACTGACCGGTTTATTAAAGCATAAAAAGAAAATTTCGGGTTTTTCTATTTTGACTTGGTTTTGGAAGAATTTCGACCAATAACGTGATTAGACCTATATATACTTATTTTTGGCCATTGTTTAGGCAACACTTTCTATTCTATTCATACGTTTAGGATTTGTGTTTCGTATGTTTGGGAACACGGATCTCTGCATCTTTGGAGAAGATTTCTGAACCCCTTTGAATTTCTTATTTATTGATTATCAATTTTTTTTCATCCCTTTTTTTTGTTCTTTGCATTCATGTATGAGTAGTTTCATAGTTAGGTTTAGAGTTTCAAGAGAATTCATGAATCATTGAATTAGATATAGATAGAAAACTATCTTGTGGTTTTTTCATCTATTGTTGATCTCATTGCTGAAACTTGATTATCTACCTAGTTTCTGATCTTAGATTGTTTAACGCATCAAAATTGTTTGGTTAAAAGCCTGAAAGATCATAGATGAACAAAACGTCCTTAGCTAATGAAAGCTGATGTTAAGACGTTTTGTGAACATATCAAAATCGAAATTAATGCTTGTATAGAATTCTAAGTTCAAACGACAATTTAGAATCTTAGGTTGTTAGACAAAGTAGTTGATACCACGACAGTAGATTGATTATACATATGTGTTTTGAGTTCTAGATCGGTTCATAATCTATTCCATGAATAATTGTCTGATTTCTGATCTCTGAATTCTTGCGAATTGCTCATGACCTAACGCTTTGTTTTATTGCTTTCACATCGCTATTACTTATTTTCTTTACTCTTTTCAAACAACAACCATATTTCTGTCTTAACTTAACTCATTCTAAAGAAACATAGTGTAACCTTGCAACTTGTGAATTCGATCCCATCTATACTACTGTGATTGCCTGTGAACTTTTGGATTCGATCCCATCTATACTACTAGTGTATCAATGAATGTAACACACACACACACACATCTATATATATAAAGGAGAATGAAGTCTCTTCTTATGCATCCACCTCATCACACATGCTCTAAAATTGTGCCACATCATGTACTCATTTTGTTAATTTCAAGTTTTTGTTTCATTTATTATGTTTTATGTAAATTTATCTTTTAATTCTCATAAGAACTAACATTAATAGATATAATAGTTTTAAATAGAAGTTGAAAAGTCATTTTATTATAAAAGATAATGTATATAAATGTAATTTCTATTTTTTTTTAGTTGTTGATTTTACAAAGAGGTAGCATAGGTATCAAGTTAATTTCCCTTTTAGATATTGTTTTCTTTGTTAGTTTAGTTTTTTTAATATTTATTTTCATTTTATTTTGATATATATGATTATATATGGACGTATTGACATTTTTTTAAACATAACTTTCTTTATTTTTTTAATCTAATTTTTTAATGTTGCTTTTACAAAGAATTAGTCTAGATTTTAAGTTAATCTTCGTTTAAATAATTTATTTATTTATTAATTTAGGTTTTCATTAATTTTCAATATCATGCCAAAATGTTGTGAATATTAAGTTAAAATTGTGCCAATATTGTTTGTAATTTAATATGGAGAGAGAGAGGGAGAGAGAGAGAGAGAGAGAGAGAGAGAGCNGGAGAGAGCTAGCAAATTACTTACCTGGACGGGGTCAACTCGCGATCAAGAAGACGAGTGGCCTAGGCTAGTGACTTCCATTGCACGTAAAGGAAGGTGCTTAGCTTAAGGTCTTTCCATGTGGAAGAGCCTGCGTCATTATTTGTGGTAGAGGGGCCTGCGTTCGCGCGGTCCCTACCATCGAATAGTTTAAATCTTTATTTTAACCGTATGGTCTAATTCTAGGATCTGCGACTTGGCTACAAACATATTCTATGTAACTGGTGCGAATGGAGATGATGCCGACTCAGAAATTGATTGAATCGGTTAGGGAAACAATCGGTTTGGAGTGGTTAAGAGTGAAAGAAATTCCATCAGTGAATCATAAGAAGGGAGATGGAGAAGAACAGCAACAGACTAAAGTAGTGGACAAAACCAGGTCTTTTTTTTCCTCATCAAAGGCAAATGAGGCACGAGATATTATTTAATTACAATACCCAGACGACAAAACCAGGTCTTTTTTTTTAGTTTTTTTCAGAATTTACAAACCTTGCTTTCTTCTATATCTAATCTGCCCATTTCTTTTTTATTTATAGACTCTTTTTTTAATGGGAAGAAACACCGACTAAACTGAAAAAAACGATTAATTTAAATTATAATATTATATGTTTTGAATATAAACTGATAACATCGACTAAATCGAAAAAAATGATTAATTTAAATTATAATATTATAGTAAGTATATATAAATTATGTAATCTAAAAACATAATATCTAAACAAATTTTAATATAAAACAATATAATTAACATAATGTTAAGTTGTTAACAATAAAAAACCCTATATAAAGCAGTTCTCTTTGTTTTTATATAGAGGCAGAGCCGTGAACTCAAATGACTCATTTTTTTTATGGATGACGAATATGGAAGACTCGAACTTTGCAATTCTTTATTTGATGATGGTAAAAACAAGCGATTTAGTAATTTTGTTCTTCTTTGTTTTTTCTTACGAATTTTAGAGTTTCATTGATTTTAAAATAAGACAAAGCTCTTTATTTTCTTTGCTTTTAATTCTTTTTATGTTTTATACTCTTTTTTATTGATTACCATTTTTAATTTTCTTTAAAAAAATCAAAATCCATATTATATCAAACAAAGTTTTTGGTTTTGGTTAAAATCTGAATAAACCGAAAACCTAACCAAACCATAACAGATATGGTTTTATAATGATAGTTATTTTTTACTAACCAAAAAATTCGAGAAAATCGAACTAAAACCTAATCGATATCCAGATTGAACAGCCCTATGTGAACCAAGAGGATAACGAGGCAGAAATTGGAGTTTTCAAAATCTTGCATATTACACCAGCAGGATTCTCTAGACAATGTCCTAAATCAAATCGATCATATGAATCTCTACAACCCCCATATCTGTACAATTTTCTAATTAAGGGGTACGTATGGCCTAGAAATCTATGGTTGTGCTAAATTTTTTTTTTTTTTTTTTTTAATTTTTTTGCACAACGTTTCGTGAAGGTTTCAATGCAGATATCTACATCTGATATGTCCTTAAATTTCTACTAAGATGTTCTTCATCCATTGTCCTCACTAGGTCAATAAACACTTCAAGAGCACTAGTAGTTTGATCGATGAAGTGTATGATGGTATTTACTCTTCTTGTTTTGATTCACTTATTTCATCAAATCTCTTAACAAAACAATGTAAAGGAGATATACACGATACGGCTTCAACTTTGTTACACTTCACTGGGCGTATAGCGTCCGGCCCATGTCCACGATACCCCAAACAATCTTGCCGTTTCAAACCTAGAAGAATGTGTGAGATGTGGTAAATAATAGTCCCACATCGATTACACATGAAAAGAACGGCTGAGGAAGCAGAGTATAAGAAGTGAGGTGGAGAGAACTAGTAAATTACTTACCTGGACGGGGTCAACTCGCGATCAAGAAGACGAGTGGCCTAGGCTAGTGACTTCCATTGCACATAAAGGAAGGGTGCTTAGCTTAAGGTCTTCTCATGTGGAAGAGCCTGCGTCATTATTTGTGGCATAGGGGGCCTGCGTTCGCGCGGTCCCTACCATCCAGTAGTTTTAAATCTTTAATTTTTAGATTTCTATTTTACAATGCTTTAAGGTTGTAAAGCATATATCTTGTTTGTTCGATTTGTTGTTTCTCTGTTGATAAGAGATCTTTTATGACACACTATGGTCTCTCTGCTATTGTCCTTAATGACTTGCCACAATTTGAAAATCACAATGACATCGCCCTCTGGTGTACAACAAAGTTTTGGAACATATACAAGTTTTCCAATTTGAATAAGTTAGTGCTAAAATATATTCGCTTTAAAAGATTGGCCATCTAACTCCTAGTCTATGAATATAAAATTATTGTGAAAGTTCATCTTGTTTTAGTAAATTACACAACTAGTTTTGCAAGAAACTGAAATATTATAACTAACTACCGACAAAACATATCTTTCCATTCTTTTCCTTATGAATTTTCATCTTGAAGACTAACCATGAACAAACAAACGTTTAAAAAAATTATTACACGTTACAACACAAAACTTTTTTTTGTGGATATTAATATTGATGCGAGGATCAAAACATTACTTTACACACACACACAAAGAAAAGATGACAATGTTATTATTATACGTTGAAACACAAACATTTCTCGCTAAATACAACACATAATAACGTTGTGAAAAACTATAGGAAAAGAGATAAACGATGAATGACAATTTGATGTGGAAATCGTTTTGTCTCTTATTTAAAATTTTAAGAAGCTTGTTGTGGTTGTTGTTGTTGGTGGTGGATTCCAATGTTGTGCAGCCCATACTTGGGATCCTGCACTCTGCTCCCAAGCTTCATTCGAGCATTCTCTATCCTCTGATCCGATCCAGATCCCGTTACGTGCCTATAAATATATTCACCTTATTAATTCTCCAATATTCAAACTCAATATATATATATATATACATAGCGTGCATAGCAAGCTACAGCTTGATAACCTAGGTCAGATTTTGTGTTTGGGACATAAATTAATTACTTGTAGAGCCAAGAGAAGGCGGTGATGGCGGCTATGCCAAATCCACCGGAGGCAAGGAATCCTGTGATGATGAGAACGACGGTGATCACCGCCGGAACCAAGACGGGGCTGAAGAGGATGAGCAGAGGAGTGGCTACGGCGAGTGCGATCACTGTACCGGCGAGTGTTAAGCCGGCGAGGACTAGGAGTGACCCACCGGCTGCGACCGCGGTTGCTGCCTTCACCATCTGCATCGACTTGGGATGGTCTCGTGAAGTACTGTCTCCGGTCATTAACGTGTGATGGGTTCTTGTTTGGTCCGCCATTGATTAATTCCTTTTATGACCAATCTAACATAAATTTTAACTAGAGAGATTAGAAGAGAGAAAGAGAGAGAAGGTAGTAATATATTGGGAGTAAGAAGGAATGATGATATTATATATGAAGAAGATGGGGAGAGAGCTGGTGGGGTCTGCTTTGAGCCGTGCAACGTGTCGAGAGTGTCTTCATGCAGCCGTTGCATGTGTAAGTGAGAGTAGAGATGGTTCTGTTTCGCGACACGTACTTTCGGTGGTTTTGTTTTTCGTTAAGGCGTAGAAATAGGACCAAACGGAACACAAATGGATCGGGGCATTATAGTTATGGGCTTGATCCCCACTCTATAAATGCATGTTTGGAGTCAATCTAACTTAGCTAGCCCATAGAGAGTAGTCAAAGCTAGCTAGTGAGTACTTGCGCTTGAGTTTAAACAAAAGTTTTCCCAACAAAAATGTGATGTGACAGATTATGGACTTCGGTTCAGAACTTAGATTATGGACGTAGAACCGCTTTGAGGTTCCCTATGAAATGGGGCATGGAACGGAGCCAACATTTCAAAAAAAAAAATTTCATTTTTGAAAGGGAGAAAAGAAAGGTACTATATATTCCTAGACCAACATCAATTCATCCAAATTTTGAAGGAAGAGATCGACCTGGGTTTCATGAGTGTTGGCGGGTCCTAGAGCGCATGTCAAAGGCGCTAGCGCATACACCTGCACCTCACATCTCGGCGTAGTGGAACGTGTAATCCGTCTAGTGTCGACATAAGTGTTTTATATTGGCAAAAGTCTAATTATATATTCTTAATTGGTCCAGAACCTCTTTGGTAATTAAAAAAAAAGAGAGTGATGTGACCCATATTAAAACCAAATGAAAGAAAAGCTTTCAAATTAGCTTCAAAAGTCATTTAGTCCCAATCTCTCTATAGGTTTGCAAACAGATCGCTAAAACCACTTGCACCCTATAAGCATTTTTTTTTATGAGCATTTGTTGGATTCTTACAAAGAAACGCAATATATTTGTCTAAGTTTTCGGGAGAAGACAAAAATGGTACAATCACTCAACCCGTAAAGCAAGAAGTTTATATAGCAGCATTCTTCACACTCTTTAGGTTAATTTTTTTTTTTTTTGGTAAAAATGTTAAGTTCTTTCTAGGTTAGATGCTCAAAGTCAAAGAGTCAAAGTCCAAAGAAAAATACGTTTTGAAAAACACAAGGACAAATTTAGATAGCGGAGTAAGAACATCGTACGTGTATTCAATGTATTATATTTTTTTCTTTAATGTTTAATCTTGTTTTTTATCTTCATAATTATACTAAACCCATAAGAATTTTCAAATCTTGACCATGAATTTAATCGGACAATGCAGGAAATTCAAACTTCAAAATCAGGCAAGTGGCTCTACGTAACTCTACACTTAAATTAGCAGCCCATCAAAAGAATTAAATTAGCGTCAAGCAATTAACAAAAATATAAGTTTCAAAGAGTACATGCCAGAAGAGCAATTCCAAGTTTGCAACCACCCAATCATATTGCAAACCCAATCATATAAAATTATATAATCCAAACGCAGCGATATTGTCTAAAACAAGCAAGTTGACACACTAGACAAGACACACTCGTGCATCCACCTTTCCAAAATATAACTACTCCCATAAAAGTTAAAAAAGTGTAAATGTTTCATTGAAATTTCTCTAAAAAACCATTTAAAAAAAAATATCTGATCTCGGATATGAACAAGCCTGGAAATAGAGTACACTAGCTTTAATGATGGGCCCTCGAAAGATCCCAAACTTTATCTTAAAATAATATTTAAGATAATCCACTTGCCACACTCCAAGACAACAGTAAAAAACTTAACTAGTCAAAAAGATAGTGAAAAGGATCCTTCCTCTCACGAACCCAAGAAGCTAACTACGAAGCCTCTCTCAGTCTCACTTCCCTCATTTATATAATAAACCTCCAATCTCAAAATCTCAACAAACAATCAAAAACCACCACAATCAAAGAGAAACAAGACTCTTAATTTTCATCTATGGCTTCTTCTTCTTCACAACAACAAGAACAAGACCAATCAGCTTTAGATCTCATAACTCAACACCTCCTTACCGATTTCCCTTCTTTAGAGACCTTCGTCTCAAGCATCAACCACTGCACCACTTCCACTCTAAGCCAGCGCAAGCCACCTCTTGCCACCATTTCAGTTCCTGCTACATCACCGGCGGCTCAAGAGGATGATCAAAGGCATTACAGAGGCGTGAGGCGAAGACCGTGGGGTAAGTACGCGGCTGAGATCAGAGACCCAAACAAGAAAGGCGTTCGTGTCTGGTTAGGTACTTTTGACACAGCAATTGAAGCTGCAAGAGGTTACGACAGGGCTGCTTTTAAACTACGAGGAAGCAAAGCCATTCTTAACTTCCCACTCGAAGCAGGCAAGCACGAGGACTCTGGAGACAACAAGACCGTGTCTTTAAAAGCAAAGAGGAAGAGACAAGTGACGGAGGATGAAAACCTGAGCAGCCATAAAGCTGTGAAAAGGGAAGAGACGGAAGCTCAGGGTGAGGCTTGTCCGTTAACGCCGTCAAGTTGGATGGGGTTTTGGGACGGTGTAGACGGTAAAGGGATGGGACTATTCTCTGTGCCTCCGTTGTCTCCTTATCCATCTCTTGGACACTCTCAAGTCTCAACTCGTGGTTAAGTAGCTTCTGGGGTCAAACTGGGAAAATTCCAACATTAGCTGACATCAGAAACTTTGGATTATACAATCATCCACAAGCAAAACAACAAGAAGATGACAATAATAACAGAAATGGGTTGTATTCAAGATTCCTGATGGAGTGAATTAGCTTCTAGATTGATTGTAAATGCTTTGCTATATATTCATTCATTCTTCCTAATGAAATAATAAGACCTCAAGAGGATAACAGTTTTTTTTATAAAACAAACTTACAAGACCATACTAATGAGTCCTTCGAAGTTCGAACAATATGATGGCCAAAAATCCAAGACTTGTGTCGTCGTCTAAAAGAACAGATACCCACTTGCAGATGCACCTTGCTTCAACCCTGTAAATTTCACCATAGAACAAAAAATCTCAGTAGGTAAATAAAGCAGATGGCAGCATATAGTTACTGATGATGGTGAACTAAATTCTTACATGCCGACATCAAGCGAAAGTGGACCTACCTTCAAGAGAAGTAAATGAAAAGATATCACTTTGTAAGAACTAATCAGACAATTCCATGGCCAAATGGGACCTACAAAGACAAAAAGACTACTTTGGAACCACTGGGGATGTTCATCCTAACTATACATTGAAATCTTTTAACTAAGCTAAATACATGCTGCACAACATCAAACCAAGTGGGTCTTCGATCAACAACAGAGTTCAAATTTCAGATACCAAAGCCTCTTCTCTGTTGGACATCTTATGTGAAATACTTCAATTCAACACAGGCAGCCATTATACTGAAGGCAACCATTGAATTGAAGCACATAAGACAACAAGGCAACAAACTTAAGGAGGTCCTGAACCAACAAACCTGTATTTGCCAGATCATTATCAATGTCTTCACTGCAGATACAAAATGCCCAAAACGGAGATACAAAATCTAATCCATTCCTTTCCCGCCCAATCCACCAGAGCTTCTGTTTCCAGATGTACTTGATGCTAAGGTCGTAACATGTTTACATCTTACAACATGAAATGATTACCTTGGCTATTCCAAGTCACCTAATCAAAGGAAACAAAGGGGAATACTACTGAATATGAGAGTGTATTGATCGCACTTTAGTGCTTCACCCTGACTGTTAAGACGTTGCTTATCGAGTGAAATGCCAACTCAGTAGGAATTCTTCCAAGCAGATCGAATAAATAGGCACAAAACTTCCGTTTTAAGTACACTATTTTATACTTTCCATTGCATAATATCCATGAATACATGATACAATTGAATTGAATAAGGTATCAAGTGAATTGACCATAATCAACGTCTTGCTACCTATAATCACAGAGAAAATGAGATGATTTCACTGTATAAACAACTAGGTGACATATAAACGACCAACTGGAAAACTGTTGCTTACCTATAAGAAACTTGAGTCCTTCGTTGTCATGTCCCGGAAAATTCTAATGATTTAGGCGTGGAAATGATCGATGATATGCTCTATGACATCGGCTCCTTCTATATGCATACTTTTGTCTTTAACCTGTAGACGGCATAACACAGGCTATTAGACTTCATGTTTTTTACAAGAAGGTATGTGGAGATTAATCTTATCTGAATGAATTGACACCATGTTATCATGCAAGCTTATAACGACGGAAAGATAAATATCAAGAGAAGATGCAATTAAAACCCTTAGGAGGGAGGATAAACAAATGTTATATCTTAGGGACACGTGAGGGATGGCGGGAGAGAGTAAGAGACCTGTATAACACTATGGGCAGCGAATCTCTGCCGGCTACTGTGAAAGCTAACATCAACCTTGTCCCATGAGACAGAGGAGAGACCTTTGATCATTTCTTCTGAAAAATCGAAAAGGCAATACGTTATTAAAACATCATATGCTCTACCTGTACATGAAAATAAGAAAGCAGAAGCACTACATAACTGTTTGTACTTGACCCTAACTTCTTTTACCAGCTAATGAGATCTAAAGCTTAGAAAACAGAAATATAAATCAGAGCAGCAATGAGCAACTAATTCTGCAACAGAACCGATAAGCCCCTAAACGGCAGTGTGGAAGCTGACCTTCTATGTCGTTTGAATGATTCTCTCCTTCTGGTATTTCCTCAGCATCACATGACTTGCAGAGCTCTTCGTAAACAATATGAGGATACTTCTCATTCAGAGAATCTTCCCACTGGTAAACAAGAGACTATTCAATTATCAGAGACCCATCATATCAAAATCCTGAACCAAATGAGGTAATCCAGTCAGAGTCAGATACCTTAGGCAATTCACTGTCACGTCTAATAGATGCCGTCCTCCAGCCAACGATGTCTATTTAGATCTAGTTAAGGAAAAGAAATGTAATCGTACATGCTAAAGAACATATTACTACAAGGATACGATCATGGCCCACATTTGAATAATCCACCCGCCTTTTGAAGGCACGCAGTGCAGATCTGCAATAGAGGAAAACATATTCTAGTGAGAACATCTTCGAGACATGTTTAGGTGAACCAGCTTCTGAACAAATAGGGTGTACTGGCATACATGAAATGACAATCACCGGTATCTTCCACCATGCGTCGAAGCAAGGGTGGTCTTCCCTCTTCTTCATCTTTCAAGAAAAGGTGACGGCCCGTTCTTTTAAATATCCAGTGGATAATGAGACCTGCAACTTTCTCAAAGGAAGAAACACCGAAGAGAAACGGAACCTGGAAGCAAATACCAAATTGTTCAAGATCCCGAGAATAACATCCGGACATATGTGAAATGGTAATTCAATCATACAAACAGATTTCCATTTCAAGAAAACCTAATATATATGACTATGGAAAGTTGGATAAAACAGAGTGCCAGGTTAAAACTAGCTTTATTAAGATATCGCAAAAGTCATGTTTATCTTGTTTGTTTTTGCATTCACCAGAAATCATGTTATGCAATGAAATTTTGTAGAAGAAAACCGGTTTCAAATTCAAAGAGTTTGTACATACGATTTAACAAAACAACTCACTACAATAAATGTACTACGCAATGCGCATAAGCACAGTTACCTGTTTATTACCCATTGAACCCAAATGTGGTGTAGCTACAGTGATGAAATTCATAGCCTCGAGGCCACATATCGTGCCTTTGGAAGTCCCTTCACTACTGTCCCCTAACGAGTCTTTCAGATCTTCCTCATTAGCTGGCTTGTACAGCTTCCCAATTGCATATCTTGCTGCAAGACCTCCCAAAGAATGTGCAACAAAGGAGATTTTACGGATATTTGGTCTTGTTTGAATAATTTCAAGGACCTGACAAATGCAAGATTGTCTTTTTTATCATGCATTTTCGTTCCGACTTGGCTAGTGTCAATGAGAGATGAAGTAAGTGATGCTGCTTACCTCAGATGCAAGACGCTCACCCATTACATCCACACCATCTAGAGTAAGCGCAGACGCATTTTTCTCACTACCTGCTTAAATACAGCAAGATGATAAGAATCTTGGGGGCAATCTAAGTCTAAGTAATGAATAAGTGCCATCAAGAAGGATCCCAATAGGAGCAAGAAGTGGAAACAACAGAGCCTAATTAGTAGACGGAAGATTTAGGTAAAGGGACCACTAACTGTAATATATAGTTTATTTCTGAAAAAGGAAAATAGTTCACATTTGTAAATTTTCTAAAATCATCACTGAAGGAAGAAAGCAAGACTACTTACAGTGAACAAATACTTTGTCTGGCAGCATTTTGACGAACTGTTCGGCTCCAAATTTCCAATCGTCCGTACCGCAGAAGCAAATAAGGAGATAACATTACATTCCTCGTCCCAAAATTGTAGACATAAATCGAAGAATCAAAATTGTAGAAATTGTAAATTGTTACAGGGAATTTACGAATTGCAGAAATTAGCACAATCGAATAATCAAAATTCTCAAGCTCCTCCATCAAAGAGTCAATACCTTCCCAAGATCCCATGGACCATAACAACGAGGTGATCGGCGGAAGAAGAATCGGAATTCTTACAACTCCAAACGTCGAGGCTCCCGTCGACAGATTCCGCCGAGCAAACACCGTCCTCGTGCTTCTCCATTTTTGATCAATCCAGGTCAAAACAAACAATCGAATTCGATCCGATTAGATCCAATTACAGCAGCGAAACCACCTTCAACCACCCAATTTTAGAATGAGGTGTAAATTGGGTTCGGTGAGGAGATTGTGGGATTGAAAAAAAAAAACGACAAAAAATGGTGGGGGAAATTAAATGAAGATAGGCTTTGTGCTAAACAGTAGAAGAAACTGTGAAGTGGAGATGAAGAGAGGAGGAGAAGACAGACTTGCCAGAGAAGAAAACGAACAAAAATGTAACGTGGAAGAAAGGAACCGTGAAGAGGTCGGCTTCGAGAGGGAGATGCCGACTTCCGAGGACCAAAAAAAAATATCTCTACGGCTTTGCTTTT
This sequence comes from Alliaria petiolata, assembly GCA_020283515.1. Lineage (NCBI taxonomy): Eukaryota > Viridiplantae > Streptophyta > Magnoliopsida > Brassicales > Brassicaceae > Alliaria > Alliaria petiolata. The sequence continues at coordinate 189,060,472 of JAHZTW010000001.1, read as the reverse complement.
TATTTTTTTTCTTCAGAATTTTGATTTTTTTGAACAAAAAAAAAAACAAAAAAATCTTTTGACTTTTTGATACTTCAAGAAGTTACATGCGTCGTCGTCGTCGTCTGTTGTTACTAGATTATCGGTTATTTTTCCCGATTAAGTCAATTATCTCGTTATAAGTTATAACGGAACTGTGCAAAATGTTTTTCTCCCTTTTTTTTTTTTTTTAACGTAACTCAGTGGAACAATCCGTTCAGAATTTGATATTTTGATGGTTTTTGAATTTTTATGTGTTCTCTCCATGAACAGATTCATTTCTAAAATTCTTGAAATGTAATCTTTGTACAATAATTGGAAAGGAATTACAATTTTGTTATTTTTGTATCTAATCCAAAAGTTCTCGTTCAGGATCTTCAATCTCAAAAGCGTGGTAAGTTTTTAGACAACATGCTTCATAAAGTTTTAATCAGATTTTTCTCCCACAAATATATCTTGCGGGGTATGAATCAGGCTTCCCAATTCAAATTGTACTGAAGCCTCATTCAAATTGTAACATTGAAATTTTTTTACTGCGGAATAAAGTTTCAATCAGATACCGTTCAAATGGTCGCTTCATAAATCTGTTGCAGGGTAACTGATATTCAATTTTTGTATTGCAGAATGTCATTAACACTGTGCCATGAATAATGTTTCTTTCCATCCTTAATCATCTAAGAGTAACAAATTAAGATAATATTTTGGGGCAGATTCAGAAGCTAAACAGTTGTAACATCGCGTGATGCACAAAGCATCTCAGATCAAGTGTTGGATTAGATTAATTGCTTCATCATTATCACCGTCCAAATGAATTCCACAGACTAATCCGAATTGTAAACAGAAGAAAAACTAGTAAAGGGGATAATAAGGAGATCACTCAGTGATGGCTAGTGATTTTAGGTTCGATTCTGCCAGCAGATCTCTTCAGCTGTAATCAGAAGAGGGAGCTGTGTATCCTCATCGTGATCTCCACAAAATCACCTCATCAAAACGCAAAAACGATTTAAAAATCAAAGCGATTTTCTAGAGAAAACTCAAAATAATTGAAAAAATCCGATAAAATTCCAGATTCGAAAAACAGAAATCAAAACCGAAAGAAAGAAGAATTAAATGGGAAAGAGAAGGCTCAGTTCAGCGGGATTATCGACACAGAAACGAATCTCCAATAATGAAAGAAACGCCTAATTCCGGTCTGTTGAGCTTGAATATTCCGAGTCATCACCGCCTTTTCTCTCCCACCCATTAATATAGATTATCGAGAAACTAATGAAATCATGAAAAAAAAGACGATTAGAACAGAGAGAGCGATAAAACCCTAGATGCTAGATGCAACTGATTGATGAAGACTCTCGGCGATTGCTTTCTACTTTATAGTGGACGTAATTAGGGTTTCGCTAGGTGGAGTCTTTGTGGAGGCCCGTTATCGGCCCGTTAGATGTTAGATGATGAATTCAGAATTGTGCTGCTTTTGTTTTCGCGGATGTTTTGGTTTAAATCCGGTTTGATTTACTTTGGTTCGGTTTTGGTTTATTTCGGTTTGGCTTTATTTGATGTCGTCTCTCTCTGTTGGAATTTCTTTTTAATTTACGGGGGAGATGGAAGCACTGAGAGCTTCCTACGGCGACTCTTCATCGGACTCCGAAACCGATGATCTTTCTCCGGCGGGTTCTGGTGCTGAAAATTCCGGCGAGAAATCAATCGGTGTGAGGCACGAGAAGGAGTCGATTTCATTGCCTCCTCCGCTGCTTTCGCTTCTCGATTCCATTGGATCCACAGGTGATTGATGATGCTCACGAATTGTTTAACTCTGATTGTTCTTCAATCTGATTCATACTGATTGCTTCTCTGGAACTTGAAGGTTCCTTAGATTTCTTCTCAACAGAGCCTGTGGTTCGAGTAAGGAACTTCCCTCATGTCGATGGAAACTACGCCTTGCACGTTTACATCCCTGGTAATCTCTTCTCAGAAACTCGAGCTTCATCATCCTTCATTTCGTCGTATGATCGAGATGAATTGAATCACTTTTCTCCTTCATTTTGTTTTCTGGATTCTAGTTTGGATACCTCTATTGCCCAAGAAGGAGATTGTATGTTTTCTAAAGAGGGTTGCATCTTCTGTTCCTCATCTTCACTTGGTGGAATCTGATGTTCCACTCAGCATCCTGTGCAGGGATGAGCAGAAGCTTGAGCATGCCTTGGGGAGAGTTTTCCACATAAGCTTGGGAAGAAGCGTTCCTCTACGTGTTCATCAGATAAACTCGGTGGTTTCTATGCTTCGTCAAAAGCTTCAGCTACAGAAGAGGTAAATATCACCTTTTTTGTCTACCATATGAAACCAATTTGATTGTATACACGATGGGATTTGTGAATTGTTTTCTGTCGACAGATACTGGATCGATTTTAACAAGTGGGAAGTCTTTGTGAATGACGACTGTACTCGCTCTTTCCTTTCTTTGGAAACCACCACTTCTGGACTATCTGAGGTATGCTGTAGTACAACAAGATTTTACCTTTTTGCATACTTATTACCTCGTTTTGGGTATTGAACTGATTCTCATATGTTTAATTCAGATATGTAAGCAAATTGATGCTGTTAATGAAGTTTACAAGCTTCATAATCTGCCAGAGTTCTACAAGGTCCGTTTGCTTTTCTGTATATATAATACTTTACAGTTTACAGATAGTAAGCTTGATAGTGTTTACTATTTGGCAAATGAAATCATCGACACCAACACTTAACACATCGTTTCTGCTTCGTTTAGGATCCGCGGCCGCATATATCCTTGGTCTGGGCGTTGGGTGATATTAGAACTTCCTTAAAGGGAGCTGTTGACGGGGAACTGAGGAAGCTTAGAGCTGGTGGTTGCGTGCAGAATCGTATCTTCACCTCGAAGTTTTGTGGGATTGAGTGTAAGATAGGAAACAAAACACACAAAATATGTAAACTCCCAGATGAATAACAAAATCTCTGGTTTCTCCGTGTTTGAAAACCTATCAGGTATGTGTTTGTAACGGCATAGAAGCATGAGTTTCTCTGTTTTCTTAGGATTCCACATTATATAGGTCTCAGAAATCAGAATCATCGTTCATAATAACAATGGTGGTATCTGGACAATGCAACAACAGATCCTTGCGATTGGGATAAGATAGATCAAATTAAACTTGCTTTTATATTACAAAACCTCTCCAAGAAATATTCTGTAGTGAAGGGAATCAACAGATTTTCTGTAACATGGAGTGCCAGAATCGACCGAGCATGCCAATAGGCTTCTCGAGCAACCTCATCAAACTCGGGGTGAAAGCAGCGAGGATGGACGTGATGCAAATGCAGTAAATCTTGACATGATCAGGCGCAACGCTGGCCATGGCTGTGTTGTGCGAGAAGTACATAGCCGTCATACATATCTGAAGCTGGAACCGCAATGGGAACCCGAGGGTGAGAATGTTGAGCATAGAAAGTGAAACCGAAAACCCGATTGTGTTAAAGAACACAAACAAAGTGAAAGCAACTCCATTAAAGGTCCCCATGATAGATTGCCCCGCTATATGAGCTTGTTGATTTGTTGTATTCACGCTCGTTCTGTTCTGGGAAACACCAGGAAAGTAGCTATCTTGCCAGGTTCCACCTGGTGGAGTCAGGCTGGCCTGAAACGTGGCTGTGGCGACTAGTGAAGCCACCACCAGCAAAGCGCTGCGTGCCTCTGATGGTGAGTCTCTGTGCTTTTTGAAAGTGAAGTACTTAACAAGATCTTTGTGGCTTTGTGACTCCATTGCTCCCATTTGGCATGTGGAAGAAGTAGAAGTGGTTCTCTCGACATTGGTTGTACCGACGTCTCTCCCTCTTTGAGCCCCGGATTCGATGAGTTTCTCGTAGATTTCTCTATCCCCAGCTTCGCTCGGAAACATAACCAGCAAATCCAGTGCAGAGAGACCCATATTGTTCATAGCATTCACCTCAAATGTCCTTGACTCTTCTGGTATTGCCTGAACCAACACTTCAATCACCTGAAAGGTTTTAAAAAAAAAAAACAGATTGTCATTATACTCTTAAGACAAACTATTTAACCGCAACGTAAATTTTCTTACCTGGCGATTTTTTCTCCATGTTGCTAGATGAAGAGCTGTGTTACCCTGTTCATCTTTCTTGTACAACACTTCGATTTGATTCGTCCCTGTGATCAACTCAACAATGGCTATAACCGCTCCTATCTCTTGGTGCAGAACAGCAAGATGCAGAGCTGTTTGACCTTGAACCGTCTCGTCTTCTAAACAATCAACACAGCTCGATACAATCTCTCTGATCACATCGGTTTTGCCTCTCATCGCTGCTAAATGAAGTGGAGTCTTTCCATCTCTACCATTTATCCGGCAAAGCTTCTTATCAATTCCCAAAAATTCCCTCACGGTATCTACTTGGCCGGCTGCTGCAGCCGAATGAAGAGGGCTAAAACCTTCTTTGTCCAAGTCAAAGACTGACCACTGCCGGAGGATCTTCCCGGCGACTGCATACTCTTCACGCCTGGGATCAAAAGAGTTATGGAGAGGAGGATCAGGCACGATCTCTTTCGGTAGATGAGTCTCAAAAGCATCCATTTTGGTGATGATGCAGAAGAGAGAGAGAGAGAAGAGAACAACATTGATTGAATATACTATTGAAGGTTATCACGACAATCGCTTGAAATTATTCTATTACAAAACTCCCTTTGACATTTGACTTTGTAGCATATGAAGAATTCCTTAATTGAAACATATGGTTACAAGTGTCAGTGGTTTGCATTCTACATCTTTTGAATTGTAATAATTTAACCATCATGTATATACTGTATGTGCAACATCCATATCAGCTTTTGACCAATAGAAACGAAATCACAACAATTTGAGTATATAATAACTTTTTTGGGTATGAGAATCAAAAGACCAAGTCAGATTTTTGACAAATTGACTTAGCTTTATATGTTTTTCTTACAGCCTGGTAGATCAAAGCTTTGAAGAAGTAGTGTCTACTTGCTATGATCCGTGCAGGTAGCTCGAACTCTTGGGAAAACCCTGCGTGCGTTTCAGCCCACAATAAGAGAGCTTCAGGGTTTGTTTATTCTTTATCTCAAGACTCCCTGGAAGAACGAGCTCTTTGTTTGATAGCTTACATGGCTGTTTCTTTAGGATGTTTCAAGAGATCTCAAAAGCACCCTTGAGCGTGAAATCGGCCTCGATGAGATCTCAACTCCAAATGTGAACAGAACGAATCCTGGTCCTCCTCCTCCTCCACCATCAGTCCCTGTGACTGCAAGTGGCACCAGTGAGTGGTCTATGTTTACTAATGCATATGCTCACAAAATAGGAAGCATACTATGGATTTGACTGTGAGGCATATTATGAAAATAAGTTTAGTTTGATTCGTCTAGACCACAATCTGTTTCATGCATTTGTTTTCCATTTTCGTATTTATGTGAAGCTAAGCTATAAGGTAAAGTTTCCTTGAAATAAACAGATGATGATGCTCAATCACGAAACGCTTACACAATCTGAAGATTACCTCAAGATCACAGAAGAGCAGCTCAAAGCTTCCTATCCAGGTGAAATCCAAACAGATGATCAAATTCAGACTCAGGAGAAGCTAAAACCTACGACTGTACAAACGCCCACCGCAGAAGAAAGCCAGCCTGAAGGTTAAGCCATGAGTAGTATATTGAAGAACTCTCTCGTCATCTTCCAAACTTGTCTGAAAACCGGGTTTGTTGCAGGTACAGTGAGAGAAACTGCAGCTGCATCCCCTCCAAGACAAGATTGAAAAAGCACCAAGATTTTAAAAACATAAGCCAAAGAGACCGAAGCCATTAGCTCTCAGGACATTCTCACAAAGCACTCTGTGTTTCTTGATGAATTGTGTATTTACTGTTCCATCAGTTTATATCTTAATGACAATTGGGTTTATTAGGCATTAAAGCTTTGAACTCTTGAAAATCAATTATTCTATTCTTAATTGACATGTTAACATTATTGTATGAAGCTCATTAAAATTTAAGGAGAACAAAATCTGATAGAAAATAGTTTTATTTAGTTCCAAAAATGAATCAATTGGATCGTTACATATACACGAAATAAACGGTAATACCTAAAGGATTAGAACAATTAATTAAGAGTTTAAAGAGATTAAAACCCTACTAATTAACCGCGCATACATGAACGATTCAAGCTACGAACTGACCAGATTGGAGCAATTCCATCTCTTCTTCATTGAGAAATTGACTAATGTCGATCCAAGTCAGAGAGTTGTTGTTAAGACCCAAGTCATCGTCTTTAAAAAGATTATCCAAAAAGCTCCTCTCATCATCATAGCCACTCAGATTCATGACCACAGGCTCTGTTTGTGTTTCTTGTGTTAGACTCAGTGAGTTGTTCTTCTCATCCTGTGTTTCCCATAGCTCGTTGTTAAGACCGAACACATCCTCCTTGATGAGATTGTCCCAAAAGCCGCTCTCATTATCATCGCCTTGGACAGAGGAGGAGCTAGGGTTTTGTGATGAAGATCCGCTATAGATGTCGTGGAGAGAAGATGAGCAATTAGGGTCCTGACCAAAAGAAACAAACTTTGAATTAGAGACATCGCTGAGGG
>JAHZTW010000001.1:188954928-189013625 GCA_020283515.1 Alliaria petiolata | reverse complement strand
TTTTTTGGAAAGATTTGGAATGATGTTCAACTGGGTCGTTGTGATGAGTACATTGTTATTGATGGATTTTTGTTCAGAGGAAACCGTCTTTTCATTCCAGATTGTAGTCTTCACTTGCAAGTGATTTATGAGATTCATAGTGAGGGACACATTGGTCGTGATCGCACACTCCAATTAGTAACTACTTCGTACTTTTGGTCGTCGCTGCGACGTGAGAGCGTTACATTGCGCGATGCGGGATTTGTCAAGCTTCTAAAGGGCATGCTTCTAATGTTGGTTTGTACATGCCCTTACCAATCCCTTCTCAGCCTTGGACTGACATAAGTATGGATTTTGTTTTGGGATTGCCTCGCACTCAACGCGGACACGATTCTATTTTCGTTGTCGTGAATCGATTTTCAAAAATGGAACACTTTGTCCCTTGCAAGAAGACAACATATGCGGTTCAGGTAGCTACATTGTTCTTTCGCGAGATTTACAAACTTCATGGCCTTCCTTTATCCATTGTCTATGATCGGGACTCAAGATTCTTGAGTCATTTTTGGCGTTCTTTATGGCGTTTACTACGTACTTCTCTCGATATGAGCTCGGCTTATCATCCTCAATCTGATGGCCAAACTAAGGTTACTAACAGAGCGCTTGGTGATCTTTTACGTTGCTTGGTCGGTGATAACATTCGTTCTTGGGATTCGGTTCTATGTCAACCAGAGTTTGCCCACAATCATACAATCAATCGGAGTATGGGGTTTAGTCCTTTTCACGTCATTTATGATTTTATTCCCCGTGGACCAATTGACTTGAGCATTACTCCGGATCGAACTCATTCTCATGGAAGAGCTTGTGATTTGGTCGAAGTGTTCGCAACAATTCATCAACAAGTCAAGAAAAACTTGGAGACAGCAACAAGTAAGTATAAGGCGAATGCTGATACTAGACGAAGGGATGTTCAATTTCAGGTAAGCGATAAGTTGTGGGCTGTCCTCACCAAGGACCGTTTTCCTCCACAATCATACAACAAGTTGAAAGCACGGAACGTTGGACCACTTGACGTTCTTGCAAAAGATTAACAACAACGCCTACCGTCTACGTCTCCCTCCACACATGAATACTTCGGATGTCTTCAATGTCACACATTTGGTTCCATATGTTTCAGATGAAGATGAAGATGCTAAAAATTCGAGGACGAATTTTCTTTTACCCGGGGCGACTTGATGTAGCGACATCGTACTTTTTAGAGGCTGCAATAAGAGCAAGCCTTGTTGGTGTTTTTTTATTTAAGTTTTAGTTTGGGCTTTAGTTTTTTTTTTCTTATTTCCTTTTTCTTATCTTTGTTTTGCCGACTAAGTTTTAAAATTTAACTTATTTGAACAAGTAGTATAAATACTCTTGTAATGGATTCATTATTCGTTGGTTGTTTTTAATTAATAAAGTAAGAGACTTTCTTCTCTAAACCCTTGCGTGAATTCATCTTCTCACAAAGTTTACCGACATTAAAGCTAGGGCGTTCGAGTTCTTAGTTTTCTTATCTTTTACGCTTCTATCTGCGACATCAGTTAAACCTCGAATGTACTACAATTTGGACACGTATTAGTTGCGATGTCTATATGAGGACGACGGAGAATAGAGATCTCTGCATTATATTGGAGTTATACTTCTCGGCATCACTCGTTTTCCTACAAAATGAATTAAAAATCGACACATAAATATTAAAAGAAGTTACAGCGTTCATAGAAACTCACAAACCCTAGCAGTTAGACCTATGATTAGAAACATAAAGTTTCAATAATAATTTTATGATGATTTAAAATAATAACAAAATTTTACAGTACAAATATATATAACAATCATACCTTTTAAGTAATAAATTGAGAATTCTTATATTTTAGGTCATTAGATTTTGGTATTTATCTCAAGCCTTAACATAGATGAGAAGGAGAAAGTGCCCCTTTATATTTGCAGTCAATGAATTTTTTCTTCTAACACTCAATATATTTATACCAAATTTTTTTAATATTATTTTTATTAACAAAATTTTAAGTCAAAATCAAACATTAATTTAGGTAAAAAAATTAAGAATTTCTATATTTTAGGTCATTAGATTTTGGCATGTAGTCAATTCAAAAATTTCGCGCCTTATTTTGACGCGTTATTTATGTTTGTTAAAAAGTTAGTTTATTTTACTAATTGAGTTTTGAAGTTTAAGAAACAAATATATATTATTTTACAAAAATCTTTAAGATGTATTATTAGTGTCTGACTTTTTTTTTTAATAAAAATGATCTACCTTTTTAGCAATAAAAATTATGAAAGCTGTAATGACAATTGATGTTGCAAGATTTTATAAAATTTATATTTTAGAAAACAAATCAACAAGTCATGAGTTATTCGAACTGAGAGTGTTTGTTAATTATTTATGATAATATATAAGTCTATAGCACTTCTTTTTCATATTAAACATCGAATGAACTACAATTTGGACACGTATTAGTTAATACTGGGAGAGACTCCGCGCTAACGCATGAGTTTTATTTTAGTTTATGAATATTTAATATTATTTTAGATTTTTATTATCAGTATGATTTTACATCTTTTTAATAATTTTTTATTAATTTTTTGTTGATCATTCTTTTAATATTTTGTATACATTTTTTTATAAATATTTATTTATTTATCATGCTCTTTTCATTTATCCAAATTTCAATATTATTTTTTTTGAATTTTTTTTGAATTTAACATTTTGAGTTTTTTTTACACATACATATTATTGATTCCATTTATTTTTCCGTTTTTTTTTAACTTTTGTATACTTTTACATATATATATATATATTTTTTTGATCATATTCTTCTTTCTATTTTTTTTATAATTAGTTATCTCATCGATAATTTATTGAATATCTTTTTGTGTTTTTTTTAAATTTTATTTAAAGAAGTAGATATTAATTTGGTTCTATATTTAGCATACGTGAAAAATAAATCATGAGTTAGAGTAATAAAGAGAGACTGATGTGTCAGCACTGGAGAGAGCCCCCTTCATCTATTATAGATATAGTATAGATTATTAACAATATTAGAAACTAATAAAAATATAAATTTTGATTAACATTGAAAAATCAAGAGTTATATAAAAATAAAATAAAATATCCAATTTTTTTTTATTTAATTATAATATAAAATGTTATTTAATATTCACGTAGTATCTAGTTAATAATAAAAAAAACTCTTCACTTTCTTTGAATGGTTTGAATGATAATATTATGAACATTAATTGATTTGTTTTAAAAAAATTTTAACTTTCAATTATAGAGAATGACACGTGTCATCTTTATATCGACCACAAATGATGATGTGACACACATACTAAAAGAGTTAGCCAACTTTTGTATAATAGATTTTAATATTCATTCCGCTTCCTATCTAATGATAGCTTCTTGTGAATTTTAAAACGCGCTCGATCATAACAAAAAGGCATAGGGAGCATATATTTTTTTTTTTGGGCATTTTATAGGGAGCTGTAATGACTTCTCTGCATTATATTGGAGTTATACTTCTCGGTATCACTCATTTTCCTACAAAATGAAATAAAAATCGACACATAAATATTAAAAGAAGTTACAACGTTCATAGAAACTCACAAACCCTAGCAGCTAGACCTATATAATTAGAATCATAAAGTTTCAATATTAATTTTATGAACAATTAAAATAATAACAAAATTTTACAGTACAAACACATATAACAATCATACATTTTAAGTAATAAATTGAGAATTCTTATATTTTATGTCGTTAGATTTTGGTATTTATCGAATTCAAACTTTTGGCTTTTTATTTTATTGCGTAATTTTTTCTAATAAATTAATTAATTTTTGCATTGATTTTTTATAGTAATATTTTTTGCATCCGTTCCAACATACATGGACAAAAAATCACTCCCTTATTCATCAAAATAAAACAACAACAATTTTATTCGAAAAACATAGAATAATAGCTCAGTCGGTGAAAAGAAAAACCTTTTCATTGATACAACAAAAGGGGTTTAATTAACCGTTCACCAACACCATAAACAGCCAGATCACTCACCACCTCGGAGGCTGTCACTTGCTACTATTTAGTTTGAGATCAGTTGATTGGTTCTTAAATGTAGTGGTTTGGCTTTATTTCATTTGATAGTTGTTGCTGTATTCTGCTATACACTCATTAAAACCTTCCATGAAAACTGTACGAACTGACCGGTTTATTAAAGCATAAAAAGAAAATTTCGGATTTTTCTATTTTGACTTGGTTTTGGAAGAATTTCGATCAAGAACGTGATTAGATCTATATATACTTATTTTTGGCCATTGTTTAGGCAACGCTTTCTATTCTATTCATACGTTTAGGATTTGTATTTCGTATGTTTGGGAACACGGATCTCTGCATCTTTGGAGAAGATTTCTGAACCCCTTTGAATTTCTTATTTATTGATTATCAATTTTTTTTCATCCCTTTTTTTGTTCTTTGCATTCATGTATGAGTAGTTTTATAGTTAGGTTTAGAGTTTCAAGAGAATTCATGAATCATTGAATTATATATAGATAGAAAACTATCTTGTGGTTTCTTCATCTATTGTTGATCTCATTGCTGAAACTTGATTATCTACCTAGTTTCTGATCTTAGGTTGTTTAACGCATCAAAATTGTTTGGTTAAAAGCCTGAAAGATCATAGATGAACAAAACGTCCTTAGCCAATGAAAGCTGATGTTAAGACGTTTTGTGAACATATCAAAATCGAAATTAATGCTTGTATAGAATTCTAAGTTCAAACGACAATTTAGAATCTTAGGTTGTTAGATAAAGTAGTTGATACCACGACAGTAGATTGATTATACATATGTGTTTTGAGTTCTAGATAGGTTCATAATCTATTCCATGAATAATTGTCTGATTTCTGATCTCTGAATTCTTGCGAATTGCTCATGACCTAACGCTTTGTTTTATTGCTTTCACATCGCTATTAATTATTTTCTTTACTCTTTTCAAACAACAACCATATTTCTGTCTTAACTTAACTCATTCTAAAGAAACATAGTGTAACCTTGCAACTTGTGAATTCGATCCCATCTATACTACTGTGATTGTCTGTGAACTTGTGGATTCGATCCCATCTATACTACTAGTGTATCAATGAATGTAACACACATACACACACACATATATATATATATATATANCAAATCTGAGAAGAGGGATGAGATGGTGAAAGAGGGATATAGGATTAGAGGCAATTCAGGTGATCAGTGGAGTGATTTGTTGGGTTCTTCAATGTCTCAACGATCTTTCAAACTTGCAAATCCAATGTATTATATCCCCTGAAGAGTGAAGAGTGAAGAGTGAAGACAAGGGAGCTTTGTTTGACATTTCGTATATAGACTTACCAGAGTAATCAAAGTGTTATTAAAGGTCGTTGTAATTTGACAGCAATTAAATGTACTAATGCCAGAGAATGCTCTGTTTTTCAGAAACTTGTTACTAGTAATCTTACTAACTTCCATCATGTTTTCGAGATAATCTGAAGTTATGGATGCTAAGGAACCAGCATTTTCCAAAGTTACCATCTTTATCCATTGTGTAAAGTTTCTTTGGTAGGATAAAATAAATTGAGAATAAAACAAAATGGAAGAATTTAGAGATTCCACTTCCATTGTAATGCAATTATGCAAAGCGAACAATACTAAAAAGCACTTGAATTTTCTAAATCCTTTTAAAAAGGAGTCTTACTTCTTTTTTTATTACTTAGAGGTTATTGGCTTTTATATTTTAATGAATTTAGAAATTCTCTTTCAAAATACTCAAAATCCAATCAAATAACAAGGTTAAATTATGTATTTGAGTCTTTATATTTTAGTCATGAAAACACTTATAAATCCATTTAAATCCAATAAAAAATCAAATCTTTATAATACTTGGATTTTAAAATCATAGAACCAATAACACTGGATTTTAATATAGATTTTAAATCATAAAACCAAGAATACTGGATTTTAATGTGGATTTTAAAATCATAGAACCAATAACATTGTACTATAGTTATTTGGCTAAAAACCTGTTTTTTTTTTTCTTTGATGATATTTTGGTTGGGTTCCCTTTTATGTAATTTTGTACATTCTTAAGTTCATTTCTGAAAATTTTAAAAGAAGTACTTCCCAACCAATATATAAAGATAGTTTACATCTTGCTTATTGACATTTCCAAAAGTGTTAATTATTTTTTTTTTTTTTTGAAAAGTTCCAAAAGTGTCATTGATGATCATTGTATAATTAAAACGGAGCTACATATGTAATAGTAATAGTTTCTGTAAGATGTCAAAAAAGTCGTTTGACCGACGTTGAAATATCTCTACTTCTGAAAAGGTAAATTACTAAGCTTTTGCACACCACTTNTCGTGCCAAGCGCGTCACCCGCAGGACTCGCTCGAGAAACACCTGGTGGATCTGGAAATGAAGCTCCAGATTGCCTCCGAGGAGATCGGAGCGTCTCTCGAAGAGCAGAGCGGAGGCGCTCTCCTCCGTGTCCCTCGCGCAACACGCGACGTCTTGCGCCTCCGAGATGATGCCGTGTCTCTGCGTGGCTCAGTCGCTGGAATCCTCCAGAAGCTCAAGAAGGTACGCATTGTGCTGCTTCTTCTTACGTTTGGGGACTGAATCTGAGCTTTTGGTGTGATCTCTTCTAGCGTCACAGTGAACAGTGTAGATTCGGATCAGATCACAAGTTACTACGCATGAATCATGGGTAGTGGTATAAGAAAATGCGAGAGAGAGAGGAACATATTATGCTCGTTAAATGATAAATCCTCTCAAATGATCGGGTTCGAGTCCTGAGAATTGTGCATTTTCAATAATTTTAGTTTTGGGTTGGGGAATCTAGTTGCTTTAGGTGTTCTTCAATATTTGCTATTACGTTTCACTCTCAACAGAGTTTGGTAATATCGAAATTGGTACTTACAGGCAGAGGGTTCTTCAGCAGATTGTATAGCTGCTCTTGCAAGAGTGGACGATGTCAAACAGAGAATGGAGGCTGCCTACAAAACACTACAGGTCAGTATGCATATTAATTCTGTGAATCTATCAGGTAGACACTTGGTTCGATGTGCAATTGATTATCTTCTTTCTGGTATATGGACAGGATGCTGCTGGGTTAACTCAGTTAAGCTCGACGGTTGAGGATGTTTTTGCTAGCGGCGATCTTCCTCGTGCTGCGGAAACTCTTGCCAGCATGAGAAATTGCTTGTCTGCTGTCGGAGAGGTAGTACTAGTCACTAGATACCAACTTGAGTAGTGTAAGGGTTTAAGTCTTTTTTATCGTCACTCACTCAACTCCAATTTTGATCAACAGGTTGCAGAATTTGCCAATGTTAGAAAGCAACTAGAAGTGTTGGAGGATAGGTTGGAGGCGATGGTGCAGCCACGTCTTACTGATGCATTAACATATCACAAGGTTTGAATCCAATTATCTAGAAAACCCAAATAATTTAGGTTGTGGTCTTTGTTTCCATTATTGGACTGAAAAGCTTTTCCACAAATTTGACAGGTTGATGTTGCCCAAGATTTGCGAGGAATTCTAATCCGGATTGGGAGATTCAAGTCTCTGGAGTTGCAATATTCAAAAGTGCGTCTAAAGCCAATAAAACAACTCTGGGATGATTTTGACACTAAGCAAAGAGCCAACAAGCTTGCCAGTGAGAGAAGTGAAAGCCAAAGGTTGTCTAGCGGCGATGAGTTTCAATTGACATCAACTCAGACATCCTTTGCCAGTTGGCTGCCAAGCTTTTACGACGAGCTACTTCTCTATCTTGAGCAGGAGTGGAAATGGTAATTTACTAAATTTCAGGCCCTTCCAGTTACGGTATGTGATGTGAGACCTTTATACCCGATCATTTGATTTTGCTTTCATGATTGTTCAGGTGTATGGTTGCCTTCCCTGATGATTACATGACTCTCGTCCCAAAGCTGTTGGTTGAAACCATGGGAGTACTGGGGGCCAGTTTTGTGTCTCGTCTTAACCTTGCAACAGGAGATGCTGTTCCTGAAACAAAAACACTCGGCAAAGGTTGGATATGATGTCAGTGCATTTTGAATTTTTGATTACCAGATTTTCCTTCTTAGTCTAGTCCTTTTACCCAGATGGATTGGGTTTACATTGCTTCCTAGATGGTTTTACTCTACTATGGTTTGCTAGATAATTCTAAGAGGATCAGTTTCTTCTGCCTTGACTTGAGCTACTGTTTTTGGTTATTCTTGTCTTGTTTGTTATTTTTGTGCATACTAGCCAACGTGATGAATCTGAAGTTTTCGTATAAAACAATTTATTGAACCTTCTTCGTTTAGTGATTGCAAATATCCCGAACAATTAAGCATTATTTCGCGTGTCTTACATTTATATTTAGAGTACTGACATTTCTAATGTTTTTCTTGAACAGGTGTGATGGATCTATTATCCGGAGACTTGCCCAAGGGTATTAATATGCAGACCAAGCATCTTGAGGCCCTAATTGAACTGCACAACGTAACTGGGTCATTTGCAAGAAATATTCAGCACCTGTTTGCTGAATCTGAACTTAGGGTCTTAATAGATACACTGAAGGCCGTGTACTCACCCTTTGAATCGCTTAAGCAAAAGTAAGTTTTCATGCTGTATGGTTCTCTATTCCCCATGTTCCCTGTCCGGTTCTAGCATTTATGGATTGTCTCATTTATCGATGGTTCTTCAAGGCTGCTTGTGACATTAGAATCGATCATGCTTTAGGTATGGGAAGATGGAACGTGCTATTTTGTCCTCTGAGATCGCGGTTGTGGATCTGAGAGGGGCTGTTACACGTGGTGTTGGGGCTCAAGGAATTGAACTCAGCGAAACAGTGCGTAGGATGGAAGAGTCTATTCCCCAAGTTGTTGTTCTTCTTGAAGCTGCGGTTGAGAGGTGTATCGGCTTCACTGGCGGCTCGGAGGCAGACGAGCTGATACTTGCACTAGATGATATAATGCTACAGTATATCTCTATGCTTCAGGAAACACTCAAATCTTTGAGAGTTGTGTTTGGAGTAGATGGTACAGGTGATGGAGTTAGCTCAAAGAAAGAGGGAAGTGCAGAGAAAAGGGAGAGCTCTCGCAAGATGGACTTGACTTCGAATGAAGAATGGTCCATTGTCCAGGGAGCACTGCAAATACTTACTGTAGCTGATTGTCTTACGAGCAGGTCTTCTGTATTCGAAGCTTCTTTGAGAGCCACTCTAGCTAGACTAAACTCCAGCTTGTCTATTTCATTATTTGGCACAAAATTGGATCAGAATCTGTCACATTTGACAAGCGAACAAACAGCTGGAGATTTGTCTATGGCTGGACGAGCTTCCCTGGATGTGGCAGCTATTCGTTTGGTTGATGTTCCGGAGAAGGCTCACAAACTCCTAAACCTGTTGGAACAGGTACTGAAAAAAGCGTAGTCTTAATTTTTACAAAAGATTCTGAATTTACTGTATATCGATTCCGTTTCTCCTTTGTTTCGTTGCAGTCTAAAGATCCACGGTTCCATGCACTGCCTTTGGCATCTCAGAGAGTGGCTACATTTGCCGACACAGTCAACGAACTCGTCTATGACATCCTCATATCAAAAGTCAGGCAACGCCTTGGGGATGTATCTCGCCTACCGATCTGGTCATCAGTCGAGGAACAAACCGCTTTTCCTCTACCGAACTTTAGCTCATACCCTCAGTCTTATGTTACAAGTGTCGGAGAATATCTCCTTACTCTGCCTCAGCAGCTTGAGCCTCTAGCTGAAGGAATCTCAACAAATGGCGATTCAAACAACGAGGATGTTCAATTCTTTGCAACCGAGTGGATGTTCAAGGTAAGTGTATTTAGCTTTTGTGTCAACCTCTAATCGCAGTAGACCAAGACCGTAACCATTGAAACAAAAAAAAAACAGGTAGCAGAAGGCGCAACGGCTCTGTACATGGAGCAACTGAGAGGAATCCAATACATTTCGGACCGAGGAGCACAACAACTCTCTGTAGATATAGAGTACTTGAGCAATGTGCTCTCGGCTTTGTCCATGCCGATTCCTCCTGTTCTTGCAACTTTTCAGACGTGTTTGGCTACACCAAGAGATCAGCTCAAAGACGTGATGAAATCAGAAGCTGGTATCGAACTCGATTTCCCTACGGCTAATCTCGTCTGTAAGATGCGTCGTATCAGTTTCGATTAGTCTCTCAATCCTGGAGGTTCAAACTCAAACATACTTTGGTGTGTCTACGAGAGACTATGCTAACAAATTGGTTCGGCCACTGTCGTCATATTGTGAAAGTTTTGATGCCTATATAAAAAAGACAAGTTTCACACTTTTGTAGTAAATGTTTTTCTTTAAGTATGCAATATATTCTCTACTTGCTAAACTGAAATTCAAAACAAGTGATATTATGAAAGAAAAGACAATGGTATAAAAAAAAGAAGATTGTTTTCAATACCGCTATTTGTTACTACAATTTAAAAAAAAACTGTAGTAAAAAACTGAATGTAACACTTTTTGATACAGGTTTTGTGATCGGGATAACTATCAAAGCGGTATAGCTTCCAATCAAATTTATTTTGGTGGTGAATGTTTGTATGGTTTTTGGATTTTAGTTTTTGGTTTTTGGATTTTGGTTTTTGTTTTTAGATTTTGGTTTTTGTATTTTGGTTTTTTATTTTTGTTGTAGATTTTGGTTTTTCTAAAAATTTGAATGGTGATTATTTTTTTATTTTTATTTTTTGTCAACAGCCTCAACTCTTAGAACGGTTCAGGTAGCCAAACCGGAGGAGTTGAGTTTACATAATTCAGATGATAAAGGTAGTCGCGGGCACTGCGTGCCAGCTTGTCTGCCTTTGTATTATGAGCTCGTGGGATATGCGAGATAGAGTAAGATGTGAATTCCCTCCTGCTTCTCTCATATTCCTCCAGATGTAGTGCGAAGGCCAGCCAATCCTTTGGTTTAGACACCATCTTCACCAACTCGGAGCAGTCCGTGACGAAAGCCACCGCGAATCTTTTTGCATCGAGCATGCAATGCATAGTGAAAAAACATATTTGCGGCTAGATCTATACGTTCGAGTGATAAGACTATATGCGTGCATAAAATAAAGAACACATAGAGTTTTTTAACGAGGTTCGGTTTCCCTACATCCCNTTGAAAGTGAGAAGGATGATTTGGAGAGAAAGTGGTTAATGTTGAAATGAGGAATTTGGTGGGTTATATTTGCAATTGACCTCAAATTTTGAGTCAATTTTGCAAACATCCCATTAATGGGACCGTATATTTATATAGGTTTCTTAGAAAAATTATTATCTTATTATCTTATCGATTTGTGTTATATTTTGAACCTGCCCAACTCGGGACCGGTGAAATTTATTAATTTATAGAGTATTAATTTATCGAATATTAATTTATAGAGTTTCTACTGTATATCAATTAAAAATTAGAAATTTTAGATGCTAATGATATGACATTAGACGATGATGAGCTCATGGAAAAATAATTTCACATTCTTCCTTTCGGGAAGGGAGGATTAGGAATGAAAAGTAGGATATCAAGAATCATGTAGAGAGGCTTTTGATGCGAGTCTTAAGAAGTATAACTTCTCCAGAGAGCACATAGATCATATAAGGGAGATGAATGTGAAGAGAAAGAGAGACTTTATTTGTTTGAAAAGAGTTAATGGAAAGATCTTTAACATACTCGAATGACTCAAATTAAATACACAAGGTTTTAACGCACCGGAACAGAAAAAGATAGTAGTTGATAAAGTGTGTGAACTATATGAGAAGTAGGGTTAATATTGCTTAGGATCCACAACAGATTCTGTGTTTTGAATATTTTAATTGAAAATAAGTGAGAATTAAAATAAATAAATAACTTTTATGTTCGATTTTGTGTTTTTCATATATTTGTTTTAGTAGTGATCAGATTATGGTTTCTATTTTCTTAAAAAATATTTTAACGGGTTTTCAATTTATTATTTTCTTAAATTTTGTTATTCATTTAAGTTACTTTTTCTAATACTAATACAAAAAAGAAAATATTCGATTATTCTTTTTCTGTTTTTCTTTACGGATTATTCGATTTTATTTTTAATTTATTGTTACAGATTCAAAATATTTTATTAAAAATCCGCATATATGCGGGTCCTATTCTAGTCTATACTATATAAAAGTTGATGCATTATGCCATTGAGGACGTCCACATGGGACGAAGAAACTCGATATCATTGGTCCAAATCAGCGTTTTCATTAAACACAACATTTTAATTAAATTAAAAACACACAAAACGAAAATTATCATAATATAATGGAAAATTAAGATCAAAAAAATTTAACTAACAAAACAGATAAAAGAAAATTATGTTAAAAATCCAAATCTATAGCGTTTGTCAAAATAAAATAGAAATTCAATGTCACAAAAGCAAAACTAACAAAAAACAAATTTGTAAATCAATAACCAAAAATTTAAGTTAACAAAAACAAAATCCATCTTAAAATTAAAAACACAAAAAACAAAAATTATCATAGTATAATGAAAAATTAAGATAAAAAAAAATAACTAACAAAACAAATAAAAGGAAATAATGTCAAAAATTCAAATCTATAGCGTTTTTCAAAATAAAATAGAAATTCAATGTCACAAAAGATAAATTAACAAAAAAACAAATTTTAAAATCAATATCCAAAAAGTTAAGTTAACAAAAAAATCAACTTAAAATAACTAATTTATTATAGGGAAATTTGGTTCAATAACCAAAAAAAAACTATAATTTAAAAACTAACCAATTTTCCCTTTTTTCTCTCTCTATCTCTTCCTATCTATTTCTAAGCATTTTGGTTAGTTTCTAAATTTTAGATTTTTTATGGTTATACAACAAATTCACCATTTATTATATGTTATCTCTTTAAAAAATCAATATAAAAATGTTTAACTAATAAAAAAACTGAGAGCTTTTAACTAATAAAAATTTAAAATAAAAAGTTAAAGTTGATGCATTAAGCCATACATAGGATTAGAAAATCAATTTTATTCGTCCAAATCAATAATTTTATTAAACATAAAAACTAAAATAAATTAAATCAAAACAAACAAACAGATAACGAAAAATAACATTTTAATTAAAATGGAAATTAATACCAAAAAGGTAAAATTAAATAAATATAAGATCATCTAAAATTAACTTGATATTTAAACTAATTATTTAAGATAAAAAACGGAAATTATGTTTTACAAAATGTCAATACAGTTAAAATAGAAATCAATAAAAAAAAATTGGCACAGAAAGAAACATCAAAAATTAAAATAACATGATATCTAAGCTAATTATTTAAGTAATCAATATAAGAAAGTTTAAAAAATAGAAAAAGAAAAAGAAAATTATGTCTTAAAAAATGTTTATACTTCCAAAACAATTTATGTCAAAATAAAAAGAGTTAAATTAACAAAGAAAAAAATCATCAAGCATTATGTCATTGAGGTCGTTTACATAGGACGATGAAACTCAATCTCATTGGTTCAAATCAGCGTTTTCATTAAACAAAAATGTTAAATATGATTAACAATTTAAATAAATTAAATAACACAAAAAACGAAAATACTCATAGTATAATAGAAAATTAAGATTAAAAAAAGTTTAACTAACAAAATAGATAAAAAAGAATTTATGTCAAAAATCCAAATCTATAGCGTTTGCCAAAATAAAATAGAAATTCAATGTCACAAAAGCTAAACTAACAAAAAAAACAAATATAGAAATCAATAATCAAAAAGTTAAATTAACACACAAAAAATCATCTTACAAAATTAATTTATTATATTCTAACTCTTTGAAAATCTATATAAAAATGTTTAATTAAAAAAAACTTGAGAGCTTTTAACAAATAAAAAGTTAAAGATAATGCATTAAGCTATACATAAGATTAAAAAAATCAACTTCATTTGTCCAAATAAACATTTCTATTTAAACATAAGAAGTTGAATTTAACTAAATCAAAACAAACCGACATAAATCAAACATACTCTTTAAATATACAAAGACTAATACACTACCTGCTTTTGATTTAAAAACTATAAAAAAAAACACTACACAAGTAACTTTTATACTCGAAATATACTAAGTAGTAAAATATTTTTTTTATACATAACCACTACTTATATATGAGCCAACATTAACAACACATGACTAACACCTTCTAAAATTCTATTTAAATAATAAAGTATGACGGATTTATGAATCAAACTTAGATTGATATATCTAGATAGACTATTCAAATCAAAACATGGAAAAAACAAATAAAGATAAAAACAGTAAAAATGATGTGAAGACTCCACATCATCTTACAAGTTTAAAAACCAAAATTATCAAATAGTAGACTGCAAATAAAACAGATATCAATGATAAACTGAATAGAGGTATAAGTTAAAACTCATGGAAGGCCTGGTGGAGAAGCAAGAAACGGCTTTGCATGATCATTGCTGTTTCCCAACAAAACTACATGCAGCCTTTTGTTTTTCGCGACAACTCGATCTTTTTCTTAATTGTCTCAAACACACTTGTGCAAAACTCAGTATGCATATTAGCAACCGAGCGACCAGTTCCTCTGTATATTCCAACAAATTCGCATTACACTTTGTATTCAAATTAAAAAAATTGAGAAAACAACATATCTAATTTTTTTTAAAATACAAAAATTGTTATCAACATGAATCAAAAATTATATATGCATAGTTACACAACATCAATGAGACATTCAATCAAAAAACCAAATATTTAAACACATAAAACTGAGAGAAATAACTATAAAAATCACAAGAAAAACAAAATAAAATACCAAGATCTTATTAATGAAACTCTTCTCTAAATCAAACGTGTGTGCATGTAGAAGTTGGATAATTCGATATGTGATCATTACTATTATTTTACTTAATATGATTTTTAATTTTATAAACAAAAATAGTAAAATTTACACATTATATTTTAAATTTTTTTATATAAATTTTTTTTTCTACAAATCTATTATGATTTTGATAATTTAAAAGATATTAGCTAAAAAAGTTAAATCAAAATATTAATACAGATCCGCGCGTAGCGCAGATTAATAACCTAGTACTATATAAAAGTTGATGCATTATGCCATTGAGGACGTCCACATAGGACGAAGAAACTCGATATTATTGGTCCAAATCAGCGTTTTCATTAAACACAAAAATGTTAAATATGATTAACATTTTAATTAAATTAAAAACAAAAAAATGAAAAATTATCATAATGGAAAAGTAAGATCAAAAAATTTAATTAACAAAAAAAGATAAAAGGAAGTTATGTCAAAAATCCAAATCTATAGCGTTTGTCAAAATAAAATAGAAATTCAATTTCACAAAAGCTAAACTACCAAAAAAAAAAATTTGGAAATCAATAACCAAAAAGTTAAGTTAACAAAAAAAAAAATCTTAAAAAACTAATTTATTATATGTTAACTCTTTAAAAAATCAATATAAGAATGTTTAACTAATAAAAAAAGTTGATGCATTATGTCATTGAGCACGTCCACATAGGACGAAGAAACTTGATATTATGTGTCCAAATCAGCGTTTTCATTAAACACAAATATGTTAAATATGAATAACATTTTAATTAAATTAAAAAACAAAAAAATTTATCATAATGGAAAAGTAAGACAAAAAAGATAAAAGGAAGTTATGTCAAAAATCCAAATCTATAGCGTTTGCCAAAATAAAATAGAAATTCAATGTCACAAAAGCTAAACTAACAAAAAAAAAAAATTTGGAAATCAATAACCAAAAAGTTAAGTTAAAAAAAAAGTAATCTTAAAAAAACTAAGTTATTATATGTTAACTCTTTAAAAAATCAATATAAGAATGTTTAACTAATAAAAAAATTGAGAGCTTTTAACTAATAAAAAGTTAAAATTGATGCATTAAGCCATACATAGGTTTAAAAATATTGATTTCATTGGTCTAAATCAATATTTTGATTAAGCATAAAAATTAAATTTAATTAAATAAAAAGGAAAAAAGGTAACATAAATCAACATTTTAATTAAAATAGATATTAATACCAAAAAATTAAAATTAACAAAATATAAAATCATCTAAAGGTAAATTAACATGATATTTACACTAATTATTTAAAATAAAAAACGGAAATTATGTTTTACAACAGGTCAATACAATTAAAATAAAAATCAAAAACAAAAAATAAATTAACGCTAAAAAAATCATCTAAAAGGAAATTAACTTGATATCTTGACTAACTATTTAAGTAATAAATTTAAGAAAATTTAACAAATAGTAAGAAAAAAATAAAATAATGTTTTAAAAAATGTCAATACTTCCAAAAAAAAATTACGTCAAAATAAAAAGAGATAAATTAACAAAGAAAAAAATCATCATGCACAAAAAGAAACATCAAAAATTAAATTAACATGATATCTAGGCTAACTATTTAAGTAATCAATATAAGAAAGTTTAAAAAATATAAAAATAAAAAGAAAATTATGTCTTCAAAAATGTCTATACTTCCAAAACAATTTTATGTCAAAATAAAAAGAGTTAAATTAACAAAGGAAATTCAATTAAAACACCAAATATTAGAAATCAATAATCAAAAAGTTAAATTAACACACACAAAAATTATCTTAAAAAATTAATTTATTATATGCTAACTCTTTAAAAAATCAATATACAAATATTTAACTAAAAAAAACTTGAGAGCTTTTAACAAATAAAAAGTTAAAGGTAATGCATTAAGCTATATATAAGATTAAAAAAATCAACTAAATTGGTCCAAATAAGCATTTCTATTAAACATAAGAAGTTGAATTTAATTAAATAAAAACAAACAGACATAAATCAAATATACTCTTTAAATTAAATATACAAAAACTAATACACTAGCTGCTTCTGATTTAAAAACTATCAAAGAAAAACACTACACAGATAACTTTTATACTTAAAATATAACAAGTAGAAGTAGTAAAGTATTTTTTTATACATAACCACTACTTATATATGAGCCAACATTAACAACACATGAGTAACATCTTCTAAAATTCCATTCAAATAATAAAGTATGACGAATTTATGAATCAAACTCAGATTGGTATATCTAGATATACTATTCAAATCAAAACACGAAAAAACAAACAAAGATAAAAACAATAAAAAATGATGTGAAGACTCCACATCATCCTACAAGTTTAAAAACCAAAATTATCAAATAGTAGACTGCAAATAAAACAGATATCAATGATAAACTGAATAGAGGTATAAGTTAAAACTCATGGAAGGCCTGGTGGAGAAGCAAGAAACGGCTTTGCATGATCATTGCAGCTTCCCAACAAAACTACATGCAACCTTTCGTTGGTCGTGACAACTCGATCTTTTTTCTTAATTGCCTCAAACACACTTATGCAAAACTCAGTATGGATATTAGCAACCGAGCGACCAGTTCCTCTATATATTCCAACAAATTCGCATTACACTTTGCATTCAAATTAAAAAATTGATAAAACTACATATCTAATTTTTTTAAAAATACAAAAATTGTTATCAAGAGGAATCACAAATTATATATGCATAGGTACACAACATCAATAAGACATTCAATTAAAACACCAAATATTTGAACACATAAAACTGAGTGAAAGAACTATAAAATTCCCAAGAAAAGCAAAACAAAACA
This sequence comes from Alliaria petiolata, assembly GCA_020283515.1. Classification (NCBI taxonomy): domain Eukaryota; kingdom Viridiplantae; phylum Streptophyta; class Magnoliopsida; order Brassicales; family Brassicaceae; genus Alliaria; species Alliaria petiolata. The sequence goes on along the minus strand of JAHZTW010000001.1, from coordinate 188,995,877 downwards.
CCAAGATCTTATCAAGGAAACTCTTTTCTAAATCAAACGTGTGTGCATGTCGAAGTTGGATAATTCGATAGGTGATCATTACTATTATTTTACTTAATAAGATTTTTAATTTTATAAACAAAAATAGGAAAAACTACACATTATATATATTTCATTGATGCATTATGTCATTGAGGACGTCCACATAGGACGAAGAAATTCAATTTGATTGGTCCAAATCAAAGTTTTCATTAAACACAAAAATGTTAAATACGATTTAACATTTTAATTAAATTAAAACACAAGAAAAAACTTGATATATAAACATTTTTTTGGAAAATTAACATAGAAAAGCTAAAAAACAAAAAATAAGGAAATTATATATAATACAAAATGTCAATAACTCCATAGAATAGTATATGTCAAAATAACATAGAAATCAATACTAAAAATATTAAAAATAGAAATTAACTTGATATGTTGAATAGTTTTTTTATAAAATCAACATAAAAAGTAACTAACTAAAATATTTTAAAAAAACAAATATGAAAAACATTTTCATTAAATGAAAACACAAAAAAAAAAATTTAACTTGATATTTAAACAATTTGTTTTTGGAAAATCAACATACAAAATCCAAATTAACAAAAACATTGAAATTATAACTTCAAAAATATCAATAACTCCATAGAATAGTATATTTTAAAATAATATGAAAATCAATGTTTAAAATATTAAAAAATGGAAATCAACTTGTAAACTAAATTTTTGGAAAATGAACCTAAAAAGCTAACTAACAAAAAAAAAATGAAACTATGTCTTACATAAATGTCAATATATTCACATAATAGTATATGTCAAAATAATTTAAAGAATCAAAATATAAAAAAATATAGAAATCGTATTTCTTTTCTTTTTTTGTCAACAAAAATCGTATTTCTTAAAATAAATTACAATCTATAAGTAAATAATAAACAATAAGGAAATTATATCTTTAAAAAATGTCAATAACTTCATAGAATATTATATGTCAAAAAAATAGAAATCCTTGCTAAAAATATTAAAAATAGAAATTAACTTGATGTGTTGACTATTTTTCTAGAAAATCAACATAAAAGTAACTAACTAAAAAATACAATTTTTTTTTAATATGAATAACAATTTAATTAAATTAAAACACAAAAAAATAAAAATTAACTTCATATTTAAATATTTTTTTTTGGAAAATCATCATACAAAATCTAAATTAACAAAAACCAAGAAATTATAACTTAAAAAAATGTCAATAACATTATATAATAGTATATTTCAAAATAATATAAAAATAAATGTTAAAAATATTAAAAAATGGAAATCAACTTGATGTGTAAAATTAATTTTTGGAAAATCAACATAAAAAGCTAACTAACAAAAAATAAAAATAAAACCATGTCTTACACAAATGTCAATACATTCACATAATAATATATGTCAAAATAAAATTTAAAGTATCAAAATATAACAAATATAAAAATCATATTTCTTTTTTTCTTTCGTCAACAAAAATCATATTTCTTAAAATAATTAACAATCTATAAGTAAATAACAAAAATTAAGGAAATTATATCTCAAAAATGTCAATAACTCCATAGAGTAGTATATGTCAAATAAAATGAAAATCATTGTTAAAAAAATTAAAAATAGAAATTAACAAAGAAAATATAAAAAAGGAAAATATGATTAACATTTTTTATTTTAAAACACAAAAAAAAAAATTAACTTGATATATAAACATCGTTTTGGAAAATCATGTAAAATCTACAAAACAAGATAAGGAAATTATATCTTAAAACATGTCAATAACTCCATAGAATAATATATGTTAAATTAAAGTGGAAAACAATGTTAAAAAAATTAAAAAATGAAAATTACCTTGATGTGTAAATTAATTTTTAGGAAAATCGAAATAAAAAGCTCTCTATCTTGCATTAGAGAGTCGTGGTTCTCTTAACCAAAAAAAACTATGTCTTACACAAATGTCAATACATTTACATAATAGTATATGTCAAATAAAATAAAAAACAGTATTAAAATATAAAAATATAAAAATTTTATTTCTCAAAATAAAATATCAATCAATATAAAACAACATCTAATTAAAAAAATATCTAAAAGGAAACTAGCTTGATATCTATGCTAACTTTTTGTAAAATCAATAAATAAATAAAAAGCTAATGAACAAAGTAAATTATATCTTAAACAAAATCAATACATCAAAATAACAATATATGTCATGATAAAATGGAATCAATATTAACAAAACTAAAATAGCAAAAGAAAATTATTTAAAAATAAATAAAAAATAAAAAATTATGTTACACTATTTAAAAAGTATTAGTATATCGATTATAAATAACAATATAAAGTTGTTATAGGTTACACGAGTATACAAGCGAAACATATATTTTTCAAAAAATCCAGAGAGCTTAATAAAATAATGGTTGCTTCCATTGTTTTCTTTTATCCAGACACTTTCATTTTTGGGTTTCAACGAACTTACAAAACAAACTATTAAGAGATACGAAACAACAAAAAAGCGGTTTACAGATGGATTTTGAACTGTTTATTATCTATTAAAAGGTACTAGCTAATCTATTTACTTATTACCAAATGAAAATTTAATCAATACTTATATTTTTAACTCAATTTTTTCAGTCATCTACAATCCAAGTCTTTATAGTAATAGGTTATTATGTTATCAGGCTAATATAAAAATTAACATATTTAATATTAACTTGCGGTAAATTCATAATCCAAATATTAAACTATCATATAAACATTTTAAAACGATAAAAAACAGTCTATCAGATACATAATATACAAAATAATATATATAAAACCATACACTTATAGTGAGTCATTACTTAATACAAATTAATTTTTCGTGTCATTCAAGCAAAATATAGTTAAATGTTATAGTAAAAACATCTACAATAGTGTATTAGTAGTTTATATGCAACCAAAAATATATAAGTAATATTTGAAAATACTACACAAATAACTATTCACTTAAATCACAACAATGATTAAAGTCTGATTTCATATACATAGCTACTACCAATAATATCACACATCAGTAACACCTCATAGAATTATATTTCATAATAATAAAGTCTGACAGTGTTATGAATCAAACACAAATTGTCAAACCTAGACATGCTATTCAAAACAAAACACGCATAAGTTAATACATTGATAAATGGTTAAAAAACTCCACATCAACCTAAAAAGATGAAAAATATATTATCTAATAGCAGGCTGCAAATAAAACTTATTTGAAAGATAAAAAAAAAAAAAGATATAAGATAAAACATATTAAAAACCCGACGGAGAAGCAAGAAGCTGCCTTGCATGATCATTGAAACTTACCAACAAAGCTATAAGCAGCTTTTTGTTTGCGATATCTCCATCCTCTTCTTTGTTTGTCTCAAATGCATATGTATGAATCCCAGTATGCATATTAACAATTAAACTATATGTCCTCTATATGTCATCAGAGTTACATGGTTTTTAACAAAAAATAGAAAACATGTTAAAAGATACGATATAAGCATATATATTAAAGAAATATTTTGTTCAGGTTTATTAAATGTCAAATTATTGTTCTTCTATTATTATTTCTACAAAAATGACATATAATTAAACGTGTTAAAAAACAAATTAATTATTTAATCAAGTAAAAATCAATTGACTTATTATTATTACTTAACAAAATTTGCATTCTTATAAATAAATACAAGTAAGAGAAATTAAATGATACATTGTATGTCTAATAAATTTTTATTAAAAAACAATTCCGTAAACCTATTATGCATTCGGTAATTTACTAACAAAAAAGATTAAACTAAATTATTGACAAAGATCCGCGCGTAGCGCGGATAAAATACCTAGTATAGTAATAGAAAACTTAACTCAAACATGTTTGTCAAAAAACATAACCAAACCCACCCATAAACATGTATAAGTTTATGTAAGTATTTTTTTAATAAAAAGTATCAAATAGAGTTAACAGTTAAGAAAATACAATGTGGTTTGAATCATTCAAACTAAAACAAGCAATATTAAAAAAATAATTGACCAAAATAATTTATTACTATCAAAAGAATTGGTGGATATTAGAATTGTTTAAAATGAAATCAAAAAAAAATAAACAAAATCAAAGAAAAAGCATTGGAATGTTAAAAAATTTAAAAAATATATATATATATATATACTAACACAACCTCTAACACATGAGATTTTCAATAAAGTTGAGTTAATTTTTGAGTTTTCAATTTTACAAAGGTTATATAACTCAAAATGGTAAATCAGCAATTTTTCATTTAAAATCAAACTTAAATTCTAAAATTTTAATTTGATCCATGATTAGTAACATTTTTGAGTTATCTATGAGTTTCACCTATAATTCAAGTTAAACTTGTTAGCGTTAAGTGTGATATATCCTCCAATCTTGTATTTGCTTCACATTGGATGCACACTTGACGATTTATTGGTTCCAAACTACGAACAAACCTTCTCCTTATATGGCATATTCAGCCGATTTGAAATTTGGCTGTCTCGACAACTTTCTGGTTTTATTCACGTCAATGGTGGAAATATGCAAACATGGCATGACCTTCTTATATAGTTATTAACTATTATTTTTCCGCATTTTTTTTTTGTTCAAAAATTGGTTTTTCAAATTTAACACATATAATTGAGCACATGTCTACCAATATGTTCTTATTTTATAACTTTCCGGATTTTCATTGTCAGAGAAAATAACAGCTATGTATATTCAAATGTTAATCTTACAAACCCAAAGTATATAAATATGTACAAATGGATAGTTTGTGAATGAAGCATGTTCAATGTTTATTTATATTTCACGTACAAAAAAAAAAGCACAAGCGGGAAATACGATTTTATTTGTTAGATTATAATTTTCTTTGTTTGACTAGATTATACAAGTTAGAGCTCAGGAGAACTTGTAAAACGGTTCGGAAAATATGGTAAGCTAACAAAAGATGCCTGAGAGGATCGGAGTAGATCTTAATTAGTTTTTAATTTGTACTATTTTAACTAATTCATCAAATCAACATTTCACATGTAAATATACTTATGACCTGCCTTTACGTCGATCGGACGGTTCTCCAACTCAACATTTCACATGTAAGGCCTGATTGGTTAAGGTTGTGCTCTTACTTAAACAATCTCTAATGTATACTTTCATTTTTTACTCCAAAATAGAATTGAGTTTTGCTCCAATGTATACCTGCATTTTTTACTCTAAAAATGAATATTTTAAATAGATTATATTTCTATTTTATCACTAATACCTTTTATTTCTAAAATTTACAAATCAACCCATTTATTTTATTTTGTAGTGTTCAAATATTTATGAGTATCTATTTTATATTGTTTACAAGTATTAATGCTCTATAATCATGAATTATAAAATTAAAACCTAATTATGAAAACCATAACATAATTTTAAAGGTCCTATAATGTCGATAGTAATATATACATCGAGACATTTTTAAAAAAACTTCATACATCAAGAAATCATATACATTTTATGCATTGGAGTATAGTGTGATATGTGTCACATCCATATATATGTAGACAACTAAAAATATATATATAATAAATATTGATGTGTTGATAAAATGGTATAAAATAAAAATATCTAATATTTAAAGGATCAGTTTACAAATAAAAAAATTCAACTCAAAAATGGAGTAGAATATAGGTTTACTCTAAATATGGAGCAGACTCGTTTTTTATTCCATTTTAGAGTGGAAAATGGAATAGGGTTGGAGAAAAATAGCTATTTTGGAGTGAAAATAGAATAGGGTTGGAGATGTTCGTAGCCTCATATTTCAATAGAAAGATTGAAAGATAGTAGCTAGTTCTATAATTAAAATAATAAAATAAAATTAATCCATAATGCAAGGGTGGATATATGTATGAGGGAGAGTAAGGTGTGATTTGTTAAGAAGAGAAAAGGAGATTTTAGCTCTGATGTCATGTGAATCGTCGTCGGCACCAGGAACTTTTGTTCTGTTGTTGGTTTTGGTGTTTATCAGAGGTAGACGTATTTCATCAAAAGTGGATCTTGTTTCCGAGACAAAACTAGCGGAGATGCATACATGGTGCTACTAGGTTTTGGTGCTTGTTCATATGGTTTTTAATCTTTGTGAGTTTCTCTGGATCTAGGTCCATTGATTATAAGTAACTGTTTAAGTTTTGAAAAATTTGGTTTACTAGTTTTATATACGATTAGGCATGCGCCAGATGTACAAATTTTTGGATTTGTTGAAGGTGTGACATAGCTACTTTTGCTGTCGTTTTCGTAATTGAGCAGTGTTTCCATCCTTATCGCCATTTTCACCGGATTTTTCTACAAGATTTCTTTTTCTAGAGTTTCAACTTTTCAAGTAGTATAGTTAGGTGTTATGCTTTTTAGTAATCTCTTGTCTTCGATCGCTTTTGGAGATTTGTAATGGGATTTAAAAAGTGTCTCAATCTGACAAATCATATTTTCACCAAGGAGTTTCACTAGGTTCTTTACATTTTCTTCAGCGGTTTATCTTTTTAATCGATGGACTTAGTTTTAGAGGGTTCCTTAGAATGATTTTATGGTCTTGTTTTTTCACACGTCTCATTTTCATAAGGTTTTTATCTCCGAAAAAATAATATTTTCGTCAGTTTTTGTCTCCGGAGAAATTTTATTTTCTGCCGGTTCTTGTATGTTTTAAGATTCTAATCTATTATATAAAAGATGGTCAACTCTCTCCATATGAGTGACACATCATCATTTTTGGTCGATGTAGAGATGACACGTGTCATTATCTATAATTTAAAGTTATATTTTTTAAAAACAAATCAGTTAATGTTCATAATATTATCTTTCAAACCATTCAAAGAAATTGAAGAGTTTTTTTTTACTGTTGACTAAATACTACATGAGTTAAATAACATTTTATATTCTAATTAATCAGAAATAATTTAGGATATTTTACTTTATTTTTATTAACTCTTGATTTTACAATGTTATTCAGAATTTGTATTTTTATTGAAGTCAACTGAGAACATTGGAAGAATAAATACATGAGAAAGATAACATATCCACACAATATTAATATTTGTAACATGCTAAAATATTAAATATCTGAATAATAATTATATTAACGTGGAAATATAATAAATATAACAATAATATATATATTAATGTATACGCTATAATAAGTAATCAACAATAATAGCACAAATTTAACATGATAAAAAGTATAATAACAAGTAGTACATAATAAAAATTGATAATGATAATATTATTGAGTTACATAACCCAGCTCGACAAAGTAAAAAGAATGCAATAAGGTTAGAAATAACAATAAAAAGGTTAAGACAACATTAAAAATCAAAATAAAAAGTAATTCTTTAGTTTTAATAAATCAAATGATTTTTTAATATAAACTAAAAATTTAAAGGTAACACCAACATATAATATTAAGTAATAATAAGATAAAATGCTCAGTGAGAAAACAAAAAGGTGTTATTTGTTCAGGGCCTTTTTTTTTGTTAATGGACTTTTAAGTATATTTTTTCCAAAATGAGGGCCGGCTTTTCTGAAAACAAAAATAATGAAGAGAACTCCAATTCCAATTTACAGAACATGCACTCCATTTTGTTTGAGCCGCCCCTGCCAGAAGGTTTACTCTTAATCACCAAGTGGTGCTTAAGTGTAGCTAGAGTTGTGCCAACGTTAATAGAGGCCAAAGGCGATTGAAAATTTACTCAAATTTATATGAAACCAAAAGCGTTTTTACAATAATAAATTTCGCTTTTTAAATTAGCTATTGTTTATTCTTTTTACAAAAATGAAAAATTTGTCAATAGATACTTATTAAGTTTATAATTAAAAGAATGGGTACACCCATCTTTTTATTAGCAAAGAAGGTACTTCTCTCTCTCCTAGCGTGTAAATACGATGTACCCCTTCGAAAAAGTTGACATTAACGAAAGTGCCATTATGATTTAAAAAAAAATTAAACATCTTTTGTGTCATCACTTCTACATATAACTTTTGGTTTTGCCCATCCGTCGAAATCCACGGTTATTACTTGGTTTCTACTAACCATTTTTAAAATCGTCAAACGGTGTAAAATCCGAATTACAAACTCTGGTTTTGAGTAATTAAATTCCGCAATTAAATTTCTCGGAGGCAGCTTTACCTTCCCCTTCGATTGAAGATCCCAGAACAGCGAACCCGACAAACGAGTTTTCCAAAACCTCAACCCTTTTGTCCTTAAATTCAACTGATGTCTCGACGAAAAACAATTATTAGCCGTCCCTGGAGAAAAGTCCTTCCGAAAAAAACCGAAATGGTACTTCAGAGTAGGTCTCGGCCGGAGCCAGCCACCGTAGACTCTCTCAACAGTGGGGCAACTGATTCCGAAGGTAAGTTGCATTAATAATATTCTGAAACTTTAGAGCGGCTCAGACTAATAGGTTTAATGTAACTTTAATTACAGTTGCAAGAAATTTTTTAAATTTCATCCGCGATAGTTGGGGTTTCGGAGTTAACTCTGCAGTTAGTAAGATCATAATTAATAGGCGCGCAATGTCAGTTAAATTTATGCTCGCCATTTAAATTGCTTCTCTGGAAATGCCTTCTTCTGTTTGTTGCATGTGTGGAATCCTTAATAATGCCCTGTAACAGATTCGAGGGACCACATCGGTGGCGAAGGGTGCGAAAGCAGTGGGTCTTCCAAGAAACTGTCTACCCATCTATTCGCCGCCAATTGCTACACAACGGGGGGACCCCGACTAAATATCTACTCCAAAGCGAACATGATTGGGCAAGTGGTGTCGGCGTTGGATGGGTCCGAGGAACTGCAAGAACTTCTACGGTCCCAGTTCGGCAGTCTGTTAAGGTTGCATGTTGCAAGATGCACCAATTCCCCCAAACTAATCCATTCCCTGTTATCTCGTCAACTAATCACGAAGAAAAAACATTAAATGTGGATGGTTTTTGGGAGTCAACCTTTTCGCTTCTCTCTATCGGAGTTCAAGCGTATCACTGGCCTTATGTGTGATCCCTTCCCTGGAGATTACCACCAAGGTGAGGAAAATTCAAAGCCTGCCACCCCGGTCTCTGAGCTTTCCGACTCAGATGCGTCTGCAAAAGCAGAGGAAGAAGAGACAGCAAAGAGCACCAGCACCATGTCTTGTATGTGGCGAGACCTTTTTGGGAGAGATGATCCTTTCGTAACTGCAGACGATGCCCTGGACATGCTGAAAGATCCTTCGTTGGCCCAGTGGAAAAGGCTACCCCTTGCCTTGATCATCATAGTGGATGGGATCCTCATATGTCGAGACAAGAACCTAACCATCACGACCGCGTATGTGGATATGTTCTGCGATATGGAGTACTTCATGTCGTTCCCCTGGGGTAGAGAATCTTTCGCAAAGACGTTATCTAGATTAGTCCCCAATCCACCAAGTCCAACGTAAAAGCTTCGGTTCTCAAATTTCATAGCCGGCTCAAACAGCAAACCAGCGTCTGCTACGATATCCCTCTGGCCTTGCAACTTCTAGCATTTGAAACTTTTCCTCTGCTCTTGAGCAAGATTACAGAACCTGAGAAAATGACATCGTTTTTGGAGGAACCACACACCCTTGCAAGAACCATAACCCTCCTTCACATGAATGATGTTCTCGCCGTTGAAGCGGACTTTCAGGTAAACATGGTATCCTGTCAATTAGAAAGCAAAAAAGTGCCAACATTTTTAGTGTCTTTTACTCTTTGCCGATATTTCGGTACGGTGGACGTACACTACGGTGTTGGATGTTCTTATTGATGTGTAGGGCACAATATAGAAGGTGTACGGTGAATGATGGTGTTATAAGTGTCCGGTGTACAGCACCTATGTCGTATAACGAACGTCTGTCGTTATTGGCGTACGGTGTACGTACGTTCCCGTGTACGGGGAGACTAACCCGTCTAATGTGGTCCTTTGTGCAGTTAGAAATTATCGCCAGTTTTGGAGACGACGTGGAGGCAGAGGTCGAGTGGGATGATGAAGTCCAAGATGAGGAAGTATCGTTCTTGTTGGAACTTCATAGGAGTAAATATATCTTCAAAGAGTCAGATTTCCCAGATGGTGACTCCTCCAAACCTCCTATCCAAATAGCGTCCGAAGTAGGTGGGGCTGGTAAGGGAAGACTGGCGAGCAGAAGGAAAAAATTAAAGAAGGAAAAAAAATCTCGGGCGGGAAGAAGAGGGGCTCCTAAGAGGCCCCGACACGGCAAGTAAGGTCCAAGGAAGAGATGAAAGCTGAAGGATTAGTTGAAGAGCAGGTTGCTTGCGTCGTAGAAACCTTGAAGACGTGGTTGGAAGAGAAGTTCTCCGAATTGAAGCAGGACATATTGGATGCGGTGATGGTGGATGGGGAGTCTAAGAAAGGAAAAAAAAAGGATCAAGCAGTTCAAGTCTCTGAGGACGAGGAAGGTAGGGAGACACCGAAGGCTGATCTCCTACAAAAGAACGAATTGAGGGGAACTGAAACCGACAAGTTTGGAAGGAGGCGGTCTGCTAGGCTAAGGAAAGTGGATGAGATGCATAAAGATTCTACTGGTGGCAGTAATGGAGGAAAGAAGAAAAAAAGAAAATTGTATGTTAATGATGATGATGATAGTCAGAGGGGTGATAAAGATGGTTGGAAAAACTACGGAGCCACATTCGGCATAGTAGAGGATGTTACAAAAGAAGAAAATCCGGGAATAGAGAAAATTGGAGATGAAGTGGAAAGAAGGAATATTGACAAAGCTGATATATCATGATTTTTACCCGATTTTAAGCCATGATATAAGTGTTTTAATAGAGTCTTTTCCTAGTTTTGGAGTCTTTTTAGAGTCTTTACAGTATGGAGAGCATTTGGAGCTTAATGGGAGAATCTGGAGCATTTTGGAGCACTTTGGAGAAGCAGCCGAAGTGATGAAGTCAAGAGGCTGGAATTCACGAGCTGAGTGTCGATCAACACCATCAGTGTCGATCGACACCAAGGATAGACGGCGAAACTTGACGGTTTCCAATCAGGAAAAGGAAAGAAGAGCAAGTTCTGAAGAATTACAAATCTACCCTTGGACGAAAAATCCCCTTCTATAAATAGTTTTCAGGCATTGTTTAGCCAATTACCTTATCATTATTTTCTGTTTTTGAGACTTAGAGAGAGATTGATCCTGAGCTTTTGGGGAGACAATTCTAACTCATCTGAGCCAGATTTCGAACCCCCGTATCATTCTCTATTCTTTTATGCAATATTATTCAGCCATGTTTTGTGTTTGCATTATTATGTCTGAGTAGTTTGCTAGTTAGGTTAGGGTAATTTAGGGTTTGATGAAGAGTTTGTAGAATCACTAGAATTATTAGGGAAATCAATTGGATCTTCACCTAGATTTGTGCTTAACTTGATTCTCTGAATTGATCACTTAGAAATCAAACCTTAGGTTGTTTAATAGATGCGAGAGCATTATTAATAACTTGAACTAATCTTAGGTGAGCAAATTATCTATTCACAAAGAGATTTGGTCTAGGTAATTTGTGAACAAATCGAACCTGTTCTTATTGCTTGCCTTGATTGTTTAAATTCGCAAAGAGATTTGGAATAAGGGATTTAGGCATAGATAACTTCTGCAACCAGAGTTGATTGGTTTTACCTTAGAGTTTCGAGTTCTAGACGGTTCTTAATAAATCCCTAATAAACTTAGATTCTGCATTCTTGGATTCAAACCTGATAATTATCCTTGCCTAGCGCCTCGTCTCCTGAACTTTAATCCATCTAATTCCGATTTATTACTTGCTTTAATTGCTTAGTTTTCAATTTCATTATTCGACCTAGCATAATCTAAACCTAGAAACCATAAGTGTAGCTTTAACTTCCCTGAGGATTCGATACCCCTTATACTTCAACTGCATTGCTGTGCACTTGCAGTAGTTGATTATTTGGGTAAAACTAGACACCTATCAAAAGCTGGGGATAACGAAGATGGAAAAGATGAGCAAGAAGAGGAAGGGGATGCAGTGAAAGATGGGAAAGATTGTGGAGATGGTGTAGATACCGACGATGGACAAGATGGTGAACCAGTGTCAGGTGAAAAAGATGGGAAAGAGGCACGAGGGCGAGAAGAAGAAGGAGGTAAAACATGTGAAGAAACTGTAGGAGCGGAAGAGACGGGAGATAGCATGGAAGAGGACGATGTAGCAGAGGAAGCGACCGTGGTAGGGGAAGCAAGAGATGTGTTGGGGTCGAATCTACCTTCCATCCACAATGAAGAGGTAATTTGATAAAGCTGATATAAAAAATATGGAAATTACTAAAATATAGAATGGAAAGTAATCTGAAATTATGTATTTTTTGTTGTAGATGGAAGAACAAAATAACTTGACAGCAAATCCTTTGCAGATTGTTGTCTCTGGGTATTCACATGCTCGAAGTGAAGCTTCGCCCCCCTGTCTCCTCAATGCGAGACTCCACCTGAACAGCCGGATTACCATGAAGGTGATAGTTCTCCACAGAGGCCGCAAGAAAAGCGCGTAACCCAGAGATCGAACATACTTGGTGGAGTGTACACTGGTGATCCTCGGGTGAGAGCCCTATTCGCAAGTCGTAGTAAACTTGCATATGAGCCGATCCAAGCCGTCTCGAAGTTGGAGTTCAGGACATTTCGAACCCTTCTCAATGAAGCAAAGAAAAAGTAAGTTGTATAAAAATAGGAAAATTAGTTGGTATTAAAAGTAAGGTTATTAAAAGTGATATTTATTCCCTGTAGGGAGTTTGAGCTTGTGACAGGACACAATATTTCAAATGAATTTTTCCTAAGCATGGCTAGGAAAACGAATTGGGTGACTACGAAGGTAGGCAAAGATTTATGATTTGTCGTACACCGTTAATTCAGATGTACGTATGAGATAATATTTGAATGTTGTGTATGTGGATTACATCATATGCAGGTCATAATGAGTATGTTGTGGCGTCGTAGAGGTGAAATAATGTTGAAAGACAGGGAAGCGTTTGTAGACATCACATTCATCTCGTTTGTAGTATCGGCGTACAGGGAATTCAAAAATGCTGAAAACAAAATTTGTTTTGAGTGGGGAAAGAACGTAGCCAGCTATGTAAGGGAAAAAAGCAGCATGTTGAAGAACGTCAAATCAGAGTTGTTAAAAAATGTGGGCATTGTCTACGCCCCCATGATCTAGGGCAACGACCATTGGGTTGGGTTGGTCATCGACCTGTGTATGGGGAGTATTGAGGTTCTCGACCCATTCGTGGCGCACAATGAGAATGATGAAGACGTGGTGGGTCACATTGAACCAGTGATTCATAGTATGACATGGATTTTGAATCGCTATTTTCCGAGTGCTTTCACCGAACACCTTAGGACGGTAGATTGCGGACCATGTGCTGTAAAGTTCCTAGAGATGCATGTCGTAGGGCTTGGCAATGATGAGGTGGGGTCGTTCACTGACAAAGATGTGGATCGATTTAAGGAGAAATTCGCGATGGACTGCTACGAAGAATTTGTAGGCAGTGCGGATGTTGCAAACAGATGAAAAGGTGGATGGTGGACCAAAAAATATTTGACTGTTTTATGGGGTTGTATTAATAATAATATGATAAAATACTGTGCGTATTTATAATTATGGGTCTCTATAATTATTGGCATTGAAAAGTCTGGGTTGTGTATTTTTGTGGGCAGTGTGTTTATGTATGCGTTGACAGTGTAATGGTCGACAATGAGAAATCAGTTCTCTATGAAAAATTGACACTTAGTTTACGTTTGTTTAATTATTCGCCTCAGATAAGGAATTTATATATATGTTGTACGCGTAAACGATAAATAGAGGTTGCTATAAGTAGTAAATAATAATTAATATAACATTAAACTGGAACAATAAAATTGTTCTGCTAAATAAAATGATGTACCTAGTTTCTTAGTTACATACTGCAAAAGTACCCTATTGCCAAAATTATGGAAATAAAATTACATTCACCAATTCTCCATCGACGGTCCAGTTCTAACGGCAAAGACGATGTATCTGAAGAACATTTCACAATCTTTGGCCCAGCGACAAGCCGTACATATGTTAGCACCCTTAAAACCATATGAATCCCACGGTAGATAGGGATTGGGCTGACCACACGCACAATCCCATAGTGATACAAATTGTTTATTTGTGTCGAACATCCTCGTCCTAAATTCATCCGGTTCTAGGAAAACATACCCTCGCCGACCCGCGTTGATGATTTCCCGGATAACTGTCCTCTGTCTTCTGCGAGATAGTTTTGAAAGATATACATCCCCCTCGAAATGATCTTCGCGTACTGCTTTCAGAAACATCCCGTACACATATGTACCGACATCATATTCTTCGTCTGCTTATTTCTTCATTAGGTCAATACCGGAGGAGTTGTGACGGACGAAATACTCTTGCTTACCCTTCATGAATGTAGATGCCAGATTTCCAGCATCATAAAAAACTTTCAACAAGTCGATGAAATTGAAAAATCCCTCCAGCGGCATCTCCATCTCCACAGAGTCAACAGCGCTGTAGAAGCCTTTCGTTTTTGTAGAATTGTTGAAGCGCGTGCAAACCTCACGGAGCGTCATCATATCTTGTAAAGAACGACTGGTACAAGGCAGTATTTTCTCCAATAATTCGTTTGGAAGGGAGATATGATAAGACAACGGATTTTTCGTTTACTCTCTGCCTACTTGAAGACATGCCTTTTAATGAATCAAAAGAAAAAGAAGAGAATATTTTAGTGAGTAGGAGAGGATTGTGTGTAGGTATTTATACAATCTGTATAGACCAGTCGATTCGATGAATTAAACATGATATTGGGTACAACAATTATAACTTGTCGTTACATATTCCTGTATTTAATAACCACACGTCCTTTCGTAATTACAAGTTATTAATACAGAAGGGACACGTCGGTTGGAAATTTAAATTAGACAACTACCATCCACAACACATAAATGTTAAAGGACGTGTTTTCATATAGCCTGAAAGATCAATAAATTATAGATAATTTAAATTACGTGTTGTAATACACTGATTAACGGTCACTTACGTCTACGAATACAGTACTTTGTATATATGTATACCCGTACTTGTATACATGTATACATGTATACCTGCATACGAGTACACGTGTATTCATAGTTCCATGGAACTGTATACGTGTACACCATTAAAATGTTAACCTCAGTACGCTTATAAGTGTAATAATTTAAACAGACATTCCCATCCACTTCCATTAAATGTTGTGGAGATAGTGGCTACCTCATCTAAACAACTTCCAATAAGTGTAATTAATAGAAGAGACCCTTCCAAGTCGTCATAGAAACTCATCTATATATCGATTTTCTGACCAATGCAAAAGTCATTCCTATAAACGTCAGGAAAAAAACACAATGTTTTTACCAGATGAAATTCTCTCTATAATCATTGAAAAAGTTGGTTCAAAAAATGTTTGGGACCTCTCATAGTTCGTAAGAGCCGGTAAACGGTCCCACAAGATTGTGTACGGGAGGAATGTTCTTCGCACTTGTGATTTGTTTAATATATGTCGATATCCCAACGAAAACATCAGTCCTCGAAGAAGTGTCTCGAGTAAGGTAAACCTCAAGCCATTTACTACGAATCTCTAAGGCTAATTCTAACATGTGATGACATAAACGGTTGAATGAAACTCTTGTGACGGAATGTCCCATTTGACGCTGAATCCACACTCGCATCAGCAATGTTTCGCGTTTGTCTTGGGGAATCTCGTCAAGCAACCCGATTATTTAAGTAATTTGCTATAAACCACAGACCCTTAAATTCGACATTGGTTGAAGATGTTGGGGAGGATTTAATTGAGAAGATTTCATGGTTCGATCCTTCTCATATCAATAACTATTTCTGGTAGTTTCGTGTTTTAGACAACAAAATTGTTAACTGTAGTGAATGTGTGTGGGGGCATGGTGACCCAAATTGCAAGTTCTACTACCTATTGTGGTGCGCCCGCCTTGTTTGCGCAATGTTGTAATGTGTCGAGTACCTAGAAAATGTATTTGTCTATATCTATAACTATTTTACGTATTGAATGTACCCAAAAAAATTACTGTTCATTTGAGGTTTCGCCATTACCCTTAATTCATTCGTATTGTTATTTGTGGTTTGGTTATGTTCTTTTGTAGTTGCTCAATATAGAGAAATATAGTGACGTGGAACAAATTTGAAATGGTTTCAAAACGTCAACAAAGCTAGATAATGAAGGAGAAGACAATTGAATTTAACACATGTCAAATCAATTAAAAGGCACAATGACGTTCACTGTACACAATAAAATACTCATTCTGTGGGGAATTTTAATTGACAGGGAGATGCCACGTATCAATCCTATCTTCTCGTTTTGTGTTCTTTATTTTGTTAGCCTTTGGTAAATGGTAAATCAAAGCAAATACATGGACATTTTTAGAGTTATATCTTTCTTCTCTTGAAAATCTAGATCGACTTCCTCATCTTTGACATGGCGACAGCGTCAGAATCTTCAAGCGGAGCCCCTGGGTCACGGATCATGGGGAGTCCAAGCAGTCCATTGTGTGAATGCTTGAGACGCCAATGGTGATGACATTTTGGGCAAACATAAACTCTGGGCGAGAGTTCTACAAGTGTGCCGTTGTGAACTACCGTTTCGATCGCGGTTGCTTCTATTTCAAGTGGGTTGACCAAGAGCCCCCACATAGTTGGCAGAAGCTAGCGCTGATCAAGGAATGAGACAGAATAATTGCCCTCAAAACGGAGCTGCACTACTACAAGCAACTACGAAACAGTGGTCACGGTGTACGTGGCGGACGTAACGAGGAAAATCCAGAAGTGGCAGCCGATGGTGCATCTGATGTTGTTGGTGGTATGATGGTCGCTTATCTTTCCAAAATGTCAACGGTAGGTGTTTATCTCTCTGCCACAACTTGCCTCTTCTCAGTTGATGCCCTTATTTGCGCCCTAAAGTTATGAATTGAAGTTTGCCTCTTCTCACTTGCTGGCCTATTTTGTGTATAAAGTAAGGGTGGAACTAAGTTATGGTGGAAGTTGTTAGGATGTTTTCGGCTGTTATTTCTTAATTTTGGTAGTAATGTGGTTACTCGTATGGTTTATGTTTTTCCTGGACATCCTCGCTATGTATTCGGAAATTACTCTCTAATATGTATTCGGAAATTACTCTCTAAGGTATTTTATATGTTATTTATGGTCTTACGTACTCTCTATGCTATTTTGTATTTTGTTTTTGTTCTTACGTACACCTACATACGTACGCTGTAATCTTGTAAAAGTGTACACTAACAACCTGTACACCTTCACTCGTACATGAAATCCTGTATATCCTGAATTAATATGCACAAGTAGAGCACTACATCATTTATTTCTTTGTCAACTACAACTAGTAAAATACATAATTAATTACATAAATTACACAATTAATTTCAATTCAAAAATGTAGTCATGTAAACGTGTACACCAAAAACATGTACACCTTCATTCATACACAAAATCATGTATATCCTGAAATTAATGTGCACAAGTAGATCTCTACATCATTTATTTTTTTCTCAACTACAACTAGTAATTTGCATAATTAATTACATAAATTACATAATTAATTTCAATTGAAAACCGTAGTCGTGTAAATGTGTACACCAACAACCTGTACACTTTAATTCGTACACCAAATCTTGTATATACTGAATTAATGTGTACAAGTATAGCATTACATCATTTATTTATTTGTCAACTACTACTAGGAAATTACATAATTAATTTCAATACAAAACTATTATCGTGTAAACTTGTAGACCAACAACCTGTACACCTTCAGTCGTACACCAAATCATGTATATCCGGAATTAATGTGTACATCATTTATTTTTTTGTCAACTACTACTAGGAAATTACATAATTAATTTCAATACAAAACTATTATCGTGTAAACTTGTAGACCAACAACCTGTACACCTTCAGTCGTACACCAAATCATGTATATCCGGAATTAATGTGTACAAGTAGAGCAAATACATTAACTACATCATTTATTTCTTTCTCAACTACTACTAGTAAATCAACTACTACTCGTACATACATTAACTACATCACTTCCTTCTCAATATATATCTCCACTTACTTTATTTACAAAATGGCCGAACTACAAATAATAAAACCATGGTGCTACAGGAGTTACTAGACGAAATACTTTCTACAATCCTTCAGAAGGTTGGTGAAGATGCTTTTTGGATGCTGGGCCCGTTTATGAGAGCGGGCAAACAAACCCATCGTCTCGTGTACAGAGACAATGTTCTTCGGACCTGTAGCTTGTACGCCATCTGCCGAGATCCCATTGACATATGCCCAGGAGGGAGAGGCCGTCATTTCTTTGAGAAGTGTCTCGAACAAGGTAATGAAACACCATTTATTACGAATCTCTCAGGCTCGTAATACACTGTGGAGATATATATGGTGGAGTCGGTCTCATGGAACTTATTGTCCCATATGACACCCATGAAACAATCGCATCTGGAATTTTCTGCGTTTGCCGCGGGGATGCTAAAAAAGCTAGCCGATTATTCCACGACTTCGCAGTGAACCACGTACCACTAACATTAGAAAGGGTAAGACATATTGGGGAGGAGCTCATCTACCAGATATCTTGGTTCTATCCTCCATTCATGAATAAGTACTTAACCTCATTCGCTTATCCCAACAACGACCTAGTGAAGTTCTCCGACTGTGCTTTTGACCATGATCCTAATTTTGACACATTTTGCAACGACAGTTACTTATATTGGTGTGCACGCCGTACATGTAACATGCTATAATGTGTACTCCGAGCCTTCTCTTTATCTTTTCCTATCGTATGTATCTTTTCATACAATTTTAGATTGTAATATATTACGTTCTTCCGTGTGTTCTGCTATTCCATACACTCCTAATATGATTATGTATCTTTTCGTAAGTTTTAGACTCCTAATATGATTATGTACTTCCGTATATGTAATTCTCGTAAAGTAATATGTTGGTGTAAAGCATCATGACAGTGTACACAATCAGTGGGTGTACACTGTCAATTGGTGTACACAATCATATGGTGCACACCAATCAGTTGGTGTACACAATCAGATGTTGTACAGATATACGTTGTTCTTAACCATTCGTTTGGTGTATTTAATACGTTAGACCATCTCCAACGCACGAATATGTGCGTGTCTTTAGTATAAAATATATTATAAAAAAAGAAATCAGTAAAGATCCGCGTCTCTGCAGAGACATGGAAGACACTGAGAGAGCTCTTACGTGGCAGCTTCTAATTGGAAGCTACATTTTTTTTTCTATTTTCTTTATTTGCTAAAAGTTATGCCGAAGTATTTTTCTCCATTTGCAATTTGTTTCTTCGTTTGCTAAACCATTTCCGTGATATCGATTTTGAAATCGATTCGATTTCGATGAATCATTGTGAAGGGGAAGTGTTGAATCTCGAATTACCACTTACCGAATCTCGTCTTCTTCGATTCAAATCCAGAAAAAGGTCAAGGAAACAGAGATTATTAGACTATGAAATGTGATTAAATAGAAAGCCGGTTATTTGGTTGTATTAAACCGGTATCTCTCTCCACATATAAGGAGCTCTATGTAACAACTTTACATTGAATAACAGAAATCATTTCTTATTTCATCGTCTTCCTCTTCTCGTTCTACTTCTCTAATATGGTATCAGAGCCTTGGGAATTGAAATTCTCAATCGATCCTTCATTTTTTCTTTCCTTTCCTTCGAATTAACCTAGATTTATCGGTGATTCTCCCGATTAATCTTTCTTTGTGATAGATTTTTAGTTATTCCGCCAAGAATCACAAATTTCACGAATCAAGCTCAATCCGAGCTTCGGATCTACTCAAATGGTGATCGCACGAAAGATGACGCGTCGTACAAACCGAGCTTCATCATCCGCACGAAGATCTTTTGTTCCTGAAGATTCACCACCAAATTCTCTGATTTCTTCAGCCGATTCTCCCGATAGCATACATTCGCCGTTTTACTTAACGAGCGGTGACAATCATGGCCTCTCGATCATCTCTGAGGTACTTGATAGCACGAATTATGATAATTGGCGAATAGCAATGACCATAGCTTTAGATCCTAAGAACAAGCTTGCGTTTATTGATGGATCGGTTGTTAGGCCTAGTGAATCACATCATATCTTCAGGATTTGGTCTAGTTCAATGGTGAAGTCTTGGATTCTTAATTCAGTTTCTAAGCAAATCTACAAGAGTATTTTACGGTTTAATGATGCGTCGGAGATATGGAAAGATTTGTTAACAAGGTTTCATATCACGAATACTCCTAGATCTTACCAATTGTCGCAGTAGATTTGGTCATTACGGCAAGGATCCATGGATCTCGCTACATACTATACCAAGCTAAAGACACTTTGGGATGAGCTAGATGGAGCTAATTGTGTGGAAACTTGTCACAATTGCAACTGCTGCAAAGCGACGGATAAAAAGGCTCAACAGGCCAAATTATCATGAAGAAGAAGGAGCATGTTCTGTCTGAGGTGTACAACTTACTGGATCAAGATCACAGCTAGAGAAACATAAGTACGGTTCAAAATGCAAGTGCATTTCATGTGCCTGCATCTGATCAAGTACCGATCTCGGTGAATGCAGCAAACTCTAACTATGCTAATCAGAAGCAGAATCGACCAATATGTGCTCATTGTGGATATACAGGACACACGGTGGATACATGTTACAAATACATGGCTATCCAATTGGTTTCAAACACAAGACGAAGTCACAGCCTGAAAAATCTGGTCCTTCGAGCAAATCTCAGATTCCTGCTAGTCCGATTATTGCTCAGCCATCTCTATCCAACTCAAGCACTAATGACAATCAACTGTCTGGTATGATCAATACTCTCTCCAAAGATCAGATACAAGGCATTATAGCTTACTTCAATTCTCAGTTACAACTACCTAATCAGCAAACTTCGGTAGCTTCTACATCTGGTGGCATGATTACTGCTCTTCCTGGTATGGTTTTCTCTTCTTCTACATTGTGTTTTGTGGGAATTCTGAGAGCAACAGGAAATGCCTTATCATCAAAATCGTGGATAGTAAACAGTGGTGCTAAACACCATGTCGCTCATGATAGAAGCCTATTTGATAGTTTTTCTGATTCTGGAATTAAATAGATCAGTGACACTGCCTACAGGATTAGGTGTTGGAATTGCTGGAATTGGAACGATTAAGCTGAATGAGTATTTGGTTTTGAAAAATGTTCTGTATATTCCAGATTTTCGGCTGAATCTCTTGAGCATAAGTACGCTGACTAAAGATTTGGGATATCGAGTTGTTTTTGACCAGCACTCTTGTATGATACAGGATCATACCAAGGGCTTGATGATTGGTCAGGGTGATGAGACTTCCAACCTCTATGTTCTAGATGCTGCTTCAATTACAGCTCCGTATGATGCTTCAAAACTTTACTTTTGTTCGAATGTTGTTGTTGATTCAACCATATGGCACAATAGATTAGGTCATCCATCTGTGTGTAAAACTGATTTTATCACAGATGTACTTGGAGTTAAACAAAGGAATAATAAAGAACCATTTCATTGTGCTATTTGTCATTTGTCAAAACAGAAGCATCTTTCCTTTGTTTCCAAGAATAACATGAGTGAGAATGCTTTTGATCTTCTTCATATAGACACTTGGGGTTCTTTCTCAGTGTCTACTGTTGAAGGTTACAAGTATTTCCTCACCATTGTTGATGATCATACACGTGTCACATGGATATACTTGTTGCGAACAAAAGATGAAGCCATTAGAGTGTTTCCTGAGTTCTTGAAGATGGTTGAAACTCAATACAATGCAAGTGGTGAAAGGAGTGAGGTCGGATAATGCACCTGAACTGAAGTTTGTTGATTTGTTCAGACAAAAAGGCATTATCTCCTACCATTCATGCCCTGAGACTCCAGAACAAAATTCAGTAGTGGAGAGAAAACACCAACATATACTCAATGTGGCCAGAGCACTCATGTTTCAAGCTCATATACCTTTGGAACTTTGGGGTGACTGTGTCCTAACTGCAGTATTTCTTATTAACCGATTACCCACTCCTCTGTTGTAGGATCGAACACCATTTCAAGTCCTGACTTCAAAGCGTCCTGATTACAGTGGTCTTCAAGTGTTTGGATGCCTTGCTTATTGTTCTACATCTACAAAGCATAGACATAAATTCCAATCACGCTAACGACCATGTGTGTTCTTGGATTATCCTGCAGGGTATAAGGGCTACAAGTTGTTGGATCTAGAGACTAACAACATTCATATCTCAAGGAATGTTGTGTTTCACGAAGAGATCTTTCCCTTTACAACATGTCAGCCTGACTATTCTCCTGATTTCTTTCCTTCTGCACAAGAATCTGTAGATGGAACTAGTTCTAGTACGGTTAATAGGGGAATTCCTGTAGTTGTGAGTGAATCTCCTACAGTTGTGAATAGAGATCCTATAACTGAAGATTCTAGTCCTACTGATTCTTGTGATAGATATAAGGCAAATGACAGTAAGAGAACATCTAAGCAACCAGCGTATTTGCAAGATTACTATTGTAACATGACTACAACGGATATACCCTATCCACTGGCTGCTTATATGTCATATGATCAGCTTTCTGATGAGTATAAAGCATATATTTGTGCTCTTATTCAGTTTCAAGAACCTACCTCGTTCAGCCAGGCCAAGAGATTTGATGAATGGCTAAAGGCAATGAATGAGGAACTAATAGCTCTTGAAAGCACTCTCACACTTGGGATATATGTTCTCTGCCTCCGGATAAACACGCAATCGGTTGCAAATGGGTTTACAAACTCAAACTGAATGCAGATGGGAGCTTAGAGCGTTACAAAGCGAGATTAGTAGCTAAAGGCTACACTCAGAGAGAAGGGGTTGATTTTGCTGATACTTTCTCTCAGGTGGCTAAGATGACGACAGTTAAGACATTACTTGCTGTTTCGGCTGCAAAGAATTGGAGTTTGACATAACTTGACATCTCTAATGCTTTTTTGAATGGCGACCTAGATGAGGAAATATACATGACTCTTCCTCCAGGATATACAACCAAAGATGGAGAAACTCTTCCTCCTAATGTTATATGCAAACTGAGAAAATCTTTATACGGCTTGAAGCAAGCTTCAAGATAGTGGTTCATCAAATTTAATTAGTACTACTCTTATGGGACTTGGATTTAAGAAGTCTCATGTCGACCACACATTGTTTACTCACACAATTGATGGTAAATATGTGGTTGTTTTGGTATACGTTGATGACATCTTCATTGCAAGCAACAATGATGAAGATGTCTTGCAATTGAAATCAAATTTAAGGCAGGCATTCAAACTCAGAGATTTGGGAACTCTGAAATATTTCCTTGGCCTAGAGATAGCTCGTTCCAGCAAAGGGATTTCTATCTGTCAGCGAAAATACACATTGGAGTTATTGGAAGAAACTGGTTTGCTTGCTTGTAAACCATCAATCATACCAATGGAACCGAGTATCAAATTACGTCAAGATTCGGACGAGCCTGTTATCGATGATATACAGGTTTACAGAAGATTAGTAGGAAAGTTGATGGATTTGACGATAACTCGACCTGACATTATATATGCGGTTAACCGTCTATGTTAGTTTGCTTCAGCTGCAAAGAATTCATACCTTCAGGCTGCATATAAGGTTGTGCATTATCTAAAAGGCAGAATTGGTTTGGGTATTTTCTACTCAGCTGAATCAGATTTGCTATTGAAGAATTTCACTGATGCTGATTGGGCTTCGTGTACGGATACAAGGCGATCAACTTCCGGATTCTGTATGTTTCTTGGTCCCTCTCTTATATCCTGGAAATCAAAGAAACATCATACTGTTTCACACTCCTCTGCTGAGTCTGAATATCGGGCTATGGAATTTGCTGCGAGAGAGATAGAATGGTTGGTTAATCTACTTAAAGAGTTTCAGGTTTATCAACCAAAACCAGTGGCATTTTACTGTGACTCTACTGCAGCGATTCACATTGCTAACAATGCAGTCTTTCACGAAAGAACGAAGCATTTTGACATTGACTGTCACATGGTTCGAGACAGAATTGTGAGCGGTTTGATCAAGACACTACATGTTCGTACGGATACTCAACTTGCGGACGTCTTTACAAAGTCGTTGTTTCCTTCACAGTTTCGTTCTCTTATAGGCAAGATGGCTTTAAAGTTTATATACTCGCCATCTTGAGGAGGGATATTAGACTATGAAATGTGATTAAATAGAAAGCCGGTTATTTGGTTGTATTAGACCGGTATCTCTCTCCACATATAAGCAGCTCTCTGTAACAACTTTACATTGAATAACAGAAATCATTTCTTATTTCATCGTCTTCCTCCTCTCGTTCTACTTCTCTAAAAACCGGCTTTCTATTTAATCACATTTCATAGTCTAATAGAGATCACTAGGGTATGCGATTTGTCACTTTTTTCTTGATTCTTCTTCTTGTCGGTGAGATATTCGATTATTGTGTTAATCGATCTCTAATTCTATTTTTTTTGTTGTTTGATTGTGTTTAATTAGTGACCAATTTGGGATCGTTATATAATTTCAATTTCATTAGAAATTCTGATTATGTAGATCTAAAAAATCTTCAATTCCAGATCATCTTGGAGTTTTGAATCTCTTGCATGTGTGTTAATCACTGTATGTTTTGAATCTCTTGCATGTGAGTTTTGGGTTGGTGACGAGATTTAGTTGAAGGTTGATTGATTTTGATTGATTTAGTTGAAGGTTTGATTGAGTTTGATTTCTACGGGAAGAAATCGTTGGTTGGTAATCCCTTTTACTTTAATTTTTTTGCATGTTTTCATGAGGGTTGGTATGATGGTGCTTACTTTGCGGATCTTGAGTGGAGTATGGATTTCTTTAGAAGAGATGATGATTTTTCTGTTCCTGCCTTCTGTTTTACAGTCAAGAAAGCGAGACTGGAATGAACAAGGCCCAATTCTGAAAACTAGAGTCAATGCCAAACTGTCTGTTTATCAGGCTGCAGCGAAAATGAAAATTAAGAGCCTGGTGGCTCTTGAAACAGATGGAAAAACTTCTAAAAGGTTGGTCCTGGAGACTCTTGCATTTCTATTAGATGCTGCAAATGCCTGCTTGACATCTTTGTGGCGGAAAATGAAGGCCTGTGAAGAGCTATTTGGTTCTCTGCTTTCTGGAATTGCGAAGATTGCAGTAGCAAGAAGAGGACAGCCGCTTCGTGTGTTGCTCATCCGACTTAAACCACTGGTACTGGCTGTTTGTGCACATGTAATTTTGTTTTGTTTTAACTTATAACGAGCAACATATTGATGTGTATTTTCATCGTGTCTGGTGGTTCATATAATTATGGAACAGATCATGTAACAAGTCTGTACAGATTTTATATATCTCTTTGACTTTAAAGTACTAAATGAAGTTTCTATTTATATATGTTGTTTGTTGGAACAACCTGATACTTGGGTGAGCAATCAGGGGGCAATGCTTGAGAGCGTATTTAAGACTAGTTGTGAGATTATTGAATCTGGCTGGGCCAAGGAACGAGCTCCAGGCTGATAGAGAAAAAGCAAGTGCCTGCTATACAGCTTAATGTGGTACGGCTGCTTGCTGATCTCAATGTTGTTGTTAAGAAGCCAGACGTAGCAGACATGATTTTGCCACTTTTTATTGAAAGCCTGGAAGAGGGTGATGCTTCGACTCCTAGCTTTTTACGACTCCAAGTATGGCTCCATTTTCTACCGTGATATCCTATGTATGTTACTTTCTCGAATTTTGCCACTTTGTTAACCCAACATTTAATTTGTTACATTATAAATTTTAACTATAAAAACACAATTTTCTTATAAATAATTATTTTTTAATTCTTAAGACACTCTTAAAAGTATCACTAATGGAAGGTGAAAAACTAATGCATACTTAGTAGTAGGTCTTAAATTAAAATATTATTAAATTTAATATTAATTAATTCTTAAGACACTCATTTATGTATCACTAATGGAGATGCTCTTAGTGTACGTAGTCACTTCAAAACATCTACAACGTTCATTGTAGTTTCAAATAATAATTCATCCCACCCAACATATAGCTTGACAAAGCTTCCTGCTATTCACAACAAAAAACCAAGTATTCCCCAAAAACATCCCAATTCTCAAAAACATACAACTTCTATCCCAAGGGAACAACGCAAGTTGCCCGGTTATGCTCCCCTACGCAATACCTGCTACATTTGTTAATCCTCGTTCTTTTCGTTGGCACCTGCAGAAATGAAGTGAGATAGTTATGAATATAAAATATAAATATCATAATCATTTTTAAGAAAATTAAGAAAACCAACTCTAAGGAAAATAATTTATGTTCATGGATATAAACCGGCATCTCCCCAGCTGAAAGTTTTTTTTTTGGATGTGCCCTTCCTGGCGGACGCTTAGTATTATGAGGCTTAATTTCTATACCCTATGACACCTCAGTCGGAACATCAATGTCATTTGGATCTGGAACCGGCAGAATAATGCCTGATAATGTATCCGCCCACATTTTTTTCTGATGCATATCACCGACCAAACTCTTATACGGCAGGTGCTGAATGATCGCTGCTGCTATTGCGTGTCGGCAGGGTATTAAAAGCATATGGAATTCCCGACAAGTACATGTACGTTTTTGCAGGGAAACATGGTGATGTACACCTGATCCCGCTGTTACTTCGAAATCCCACGCGGACAGTTTTAGGACGGAAAGTCCTCGGGACAAATCCAACTGCTTAAATAGCTCTTTCTCAACTCCATGTGGAATAACACCTTGCATTTTCGTTATTTTCTTTCGTCTACTCTCATGCCACCTGCTTAGCATCCGCCGGATAAACTCAAATAGTGACACAATTGGGCCATCCCTGGCAGGAAGTAAGGCGTTGTTTAGTGACTCTGCGATGTTACTAGACATCAACTTATATCTCTCCCCCTCAAAGTAACATCGTGTCCAATGCTTTTTATCTACCTTCTCCATGTACTCTCAACAATGTATATTCACTTCCTTCAGAGTCGTAAAAATCTTTTTAAACTCAGAAACTCAGAATGCATCTCCTAACCATCTCCTTTGGCGTTATTTTTAAATTTGTTCTTCACATTTCTCTGCAGGTGTACAAGACATGCATCATGTTTTGCTGTGGATACCAAGCATCCTTTGCGGTATAGATAGAGCTGCATCTATCCGAAATTATTGTCAAACTTTCACTGTCTCCAATGATCTCTATTAATTTTTCGAAAAACCACGACCAAGACATCTCATTCTCGCTGTCCACAACGGCAAAGGCTATAGGAAATATCTGGAAGTTCGCATCTTGTCCACTTGCTGTTAGTAGACACCCTTTGTATTTTTCAAACATGTGCGTCCCATCCAGCACAACAACCTTCCTCAAATGCTTCCACCCTCAATATAAGCCTTCAAAGCCATGAATGCGAACTTAAATCGTGTATCTCCATTTTCATCCACTTGTGTATGCAAATGTGTAATTGTTCCCGGATTAGCATACTTAAGTACGTAAAAGTACATCAGAAGGAACTTGAATGAATTCTCCTCTGTTCCATGAGCTGTTGAAATTGTCAACTCTCTTGCTTTCCAACACTTCCAATACGAAGCAGTTACCCTATGCTCCCTTAGCATTGCCGGAGGTAAATCATTTGCACGTGGTCCAACTAACGTCGAATCATACTTCGACCTCAACAAAGCGGCAATGACTTTCGCTGTTGCGTGCTTCGAGAACTGCCCTCTACTATCCGATTCGCACACATGAGTCAAATTAGCCTTTCTAACCTCATAAAGTTCCGAACTCCCAACTTTATGCCCCTTCACCCTCCAATCACACCTAGGATCAATACATCTCGCATCCACATACAACTTCGCATGGCGGTGGTATCTTGAACCTAGGCTCCAAATGGTGACCGTGTAAAGTGCGGTATCAAAACAGCGTATTTGAAGTGCGGTGCGGTTAAACTGCGGGACATATGTTTTGCGGAACAAGTGCAGTTATTATATAAATGCGGTGCAAAATAAATACTGATTGGTGAAACAAAATAACTTGCGGGACAAAATAACGTTTGATTGGTGAAAAAACCAATAAGCAGTACGGAATACAAATCGTATATAAATATAAATATAAAACAATAATATTATTATTATAAATTAAAAAATTTTGGCTAGTATTAAAAATATATATATTTTAATTGATTGTATCAAATTTTAATACCAAAATGTATTTGAAATAAAAGTTTAATTATATATATTTATATACTAAATAGAACGTTACTTAATAAAAAAGTAAGTACATTACAACAAAAAAAACTATCGAGTAGTTTGATTTTCCCATAACAAATATGCAATATTGTCTCTTATATGCGCCATATGTTCTCTATCTGCTACCTCAGCTGCATCCATGTCATCTAAATGAGGTTCAAAATCTTGGTTGTTTATTCCCGTCTCTATCATTACATATGCAAAATCTGTGTCTGAAAAATTTGAAATTTTGATAAAAATATGTAGTCCAATTGTAGCCATTACTACTTTCTTTTGTACGTTTATACCATATCTTGGAAAGTCAGAAAGAATGCTCCATTTTTTCTTCCAAACTCCAAAAGTCCTCTCGATAACAGAACGCAAAGACGCATGATATCGATTGAACAACTCTTGTTTATTCCTCGGAGCAGGACCAGAGTTGAATTGTGACATATGGTATCTCACAACTCCATTTCGTGATGATCTATAGGGAGATAAAAATCCTTGTTTGTTTGGATAGCCAGAATCAACGAGATAATATTTCTCTAATGGAGGTAAAGGGAACTCAGAATCGTTTTGTTGTGCCATTGCCAGAACAGCTGTATCATGGCATGACCCCGGTGCTCCATTCCAAATATATGTGAAAAACATATTCATATCACATATTGCCATGATGTTCAAAGATGGATGATCGTGTCGATTCCAATACATTCCTTGTAACTCAGGCATCACTTTTACACATACATGAATCCCATCCATAGCGCGAACGAATCCACTAAAAATGGATAATAGGTTCGATCTACAAACAGTCGTTCGGGAATCTGGTGTAGCTCTCGTCTTGTTGGAGTTCTAATATAATCACATGCCAGTAATTCAGTCGCCGTAAGAACTTCAATAAATTTTCTCTGCACAGTCTCCTGATTTCGGCTAAATCTCAAACCAACATCTCTTTGAACTTCATTGTGCCCACATATTCGTAGAAACATAGCAACACTTTCTTCAACGCTTATATATAATGTTGGTTGTAGACCATAAGTTGTTTGTAGCGTATCACACAATGCTGTGAAACATGGCAATGACATTCGTAGTAATTGAAGACAAGCAGCATCATCTTGTTGTAGTCGACGCCAAATATTCCTCCATCCCAAACCTCCTTCAGTTTGTACTGGTGCTCTTTCAAAATATCGCTGATAGTAAGTAACTGTTGGTTCAATTATTAACTCGAAAAATTGCTCATTTTCCAAATTCCACATTTCAATTCTCTCTTCGTAGCTTAGGTTATGGATTCCTTGTACTCGCAATTGACATAAACGAAAAGCCTGAAATTTGAACATAAGATAAAAAAATTCATTAAGCAAATTCAAACTTATATTAAACAGTTACATAAAATGTTGAAACTCAATAATCAAAACATAAACTATTTTATTAATGAGAATGATAAAACATGACTATCACAAACTAATCTTCGTCTTCTGTATCACTTTTATGACTTTCATTTATATTTATATCTGTTCCTCTCGAGGTTCCCCATATGTTGAATAGTCCTCCGGGTCTATTTGTTTGTGAAAGACTGGCAGGTTCAAAATAATTTGTGAAATCAAGACTGTGTGATGATGTTTGTGGAACATTTGTAGGCACATCTGCACAATCTGAAATGTCTTGTTCAGTATTCCTCATACTTTCTTCTTGACTTCCAACTGAAAATCCATATTGAACATTGGTCGGAGGAATTCCTGATGAGCTGCCTTGGTGATCATTTTGTTTCTGGCGTCCCATCTGAAAGTTTGGTGAAAGCCCCCATTGTGAAACATTTGGTGGTGTGCCCCATTGTTGAGCATTTGGGGGTGTGCTCCATGGTTGTGTACTTGGTGATGATCCCCATTGTGGAGGAGGTTGGGATGAGCCCCTTTGTTGAGCATTTGGTGGTGTTCCCCATTGTTGAGCGTTTGTTGGTGTGCCCCATTTTTGAGTGTTTGGTGGTGTGCCCCATTGTTGAACGTTTGGTGGTGTGCCCCACTGTGGAGGAGGTTGGGATGAACTCCATTGTTGAGCATTTGGTGGTGTTCCCCATTGCTGAGCATTTGGTGGTGTCCCCCATTGCTGAGCGTTTGGTGGTGTACCCCAGGGTTGAGAAGTTGGTGTTCATACTCCTCGTAAATTTTGTCCTCCTATATTGTTACCCACAGAAGATGGACTGCCAGATGATAGTCCTCCTGAATGTGAACTCCCATATGATTGGCCCGAGCCTAACAGTTTAGGAATCTCTTCGTTGTTTCGTGAAAGACCAGTCATAGCTTCTAACAGTTGTAGCTTATCCTCGTCATTGCTTCCAGCTATATCAATAAAGTACTTACGCCAAAATACTAACTCTTTAAGTGTATTTAGGCTTATCCAATAGAAATTTCCCTTTGGAATTTCTAAATCAAAGAATATAGCTTCGGCTTTTTTCCATTCGTCATAGTCATTTTGGTCAAAAGCACCTGGACGGAGTTGTTGCAAACTTTGTCGTTGGAACTCCGTATATCCAGCGATGGTGTCTTGTATGGTTGTCTCAAATGATTGTCTTCTCCGACCTACTCGTGAACCACCACCAATAGAAGGTCGGGATGTTCCACCTAATCTTTCTGAAGTACTCCCCCGTCTAGCGTTTGACTGCAAATTTAACCTCCCTCGTTGATGGCCTCTGCGACCGGAATTTTGGACCGCTTCATTGGTAGGAGGTGCTTCATCATCAATTCTTACACGATACACTTCTTCTTCTTCTTGCGTCTCATGAACTTATGTTTCTAGCATGTCACCACTATCAGTGTCAGAGCCTTAAAGTCCGTCTTGACGCTCATTTATCAACTCTCTTCTTCTTTGTGCCGCAGAATGTTGAGACTGTGATTGCACATCATGTAATACGAAACATCGCACCATCACATCCCAAAAATCAGGTGGCTTTCGGTTGAAAGCCTTTGTTAATTTGCATCCCTATAAATTAAGACCATCTGATTATTTGGTACCTAAAATTTTATACATATTTTTATGATTATAAAGATTATGTGTACTTAATCATAAAAATTATGTGTACTTACAATTTCACGTTCCTTCCACCATGCGTCAGATGCATATATCATGGATGTGTCAGGATCCACCGAAATACCAGTGAAACTCATAAGAGCTTTCCATCTCTTGTAATTTTTTTAAAATTCATCAAGCTTGTTTTTGAAATAACCATAAGTTATATTCATGCTGAACACTACGTTGAACTTCTCAACCATATACTCTCTTCCAAAAGGATTAGGATTCTTAGTAGTGTAATTATTCATGACAATTGCTTAATTCATCGAACAACTCAATTAATGTTTTTTTCATAATGTAGGACCATTTGTATTTCTCTTTGTCTTTATTCTACAAATTTCAAAATTATAATGTTAACTATTTTATTATATTTTTTAATATTAAAGAAAAAAAATTATGTTTATCCTTATGGTTGTTTCACTGGCAAGAGTTAGAGTTTCTACAGAAGTCGGATCAGTTCGCCTAGAAGAATTTGTGCCTCGTCGATGATTAGACGTCATATCTAATTTTAATAAAATTAAGCAACGATATTAAATTTTTTTAAACTAATAAAAATGTGAATTAACAAAAGTTGAATTGAATCTGCAAAACAATTTTCATTTTTTATGCTTCACACCTATCAATATGAATATTTAAAATTTCAATATATGTTTAAATATGTAAATATATATAAATATAAATATACTATATTGTTATAAATTCATATATATTATGTTTACATATAATTATCTATATCTTTTTTTTGTTAACTTAATTGATATGAAATAGATTAATTAGTTCTAATTTTTAAATCAAAATTTACTTGATATTCAAAAAACCAAATAAATGATTCTTTACTTTTTTAACCACTTTCGTCGATATATCTTATAATATGGTAGACATGAATCCTCACATAAAAAATCAAACGTATATATTTGTTTGTTTGTAAAATGTATCAAATAATTATTTAAGTTAAAACATTAATAAATATACATGTTATATGTGTATACTAATAATTCTAAGATATATATATATATATATATATATATATATCTATATTTAATATACTAATATTTTCTTATGTAGGATAAGTTTATCAATATACTTACAATTTTATGAAATATGTAAGCTATTATAATAATATAGTTTGAATTAAGTAAACTAATCATGTTAAAAAAAAAATTTACAAAAATACTTCTATTTTTTTAGAAATAAGGGATAAGTAACTTGAATTTTCTATAAAAATTTGCTAAATATTTATTTAAACTACATATTATACATAATTATATACATAGAATATTAACCTAAATATTTACAAAATAAAATTTTCAAAAATTATAACAAATAAATAAATCAAACATATAACTATATTAAAATGATGAATAATTTTAATTTCTTAAATATTTTATAATCATAAATTTATACTCTTAACAAAAATTAATTAAAGATACCTGAAAATCTGAGATGAAGAAAGGGAAGTGAGTGAGAGATTTTTTTATTTTGATTTCGTTGTGTTATGAAGAGATAGCACACTTGAAGGTTGATATATATAGATAAAATTTAAATTTAAAATATTCAAAATTTAAAAAAATAAACGAAAAATATTAAATAGACCTGCAGTTTTGGTTGGACCGCTGGGGAAATGCGTGTCTACGATTTTGAAATGCGGTCCTCTCATTTATCCCTTGAACAAAAACGCTTTTGCTTTTTTTTTTTTTTTAAAAACGCAAATTAAACACAATTTTGTGATTGGCTGCGACAGTGCGATTCTTAAAGTAATTTATTGAAATACGCTTTTTTATGTCTCCATTCAAGGTCCTAAACACCAACTTTATTGCATATATTGCCTATGTTATTTTGAAATGCTCTTTGTTCTTGAACATTCTCTCTATGTATATCTCATCATCCTCATACCTCAAATCAACATCGTGGATGTTATATGAGACACATGTCATATCAATAAACATAGGAGACGGATCTTCATATCCATATACATCTACCAACCTCATGTCTTTCTTGACCGACTCCCATCAGTTTTCACGTTTACTTAAACATTTTCCTCAACTTGGCAAAGAAGGTTCATCCTTCAAATCCTCTTCACCAAAAGGTGGATCCTTCAAATCCTCTTCACCGAAAGGGAGATTCAGAGGCATCTTTGGGATACAAGGTGCCTTCTTCCCCAACTTTTGTATAGGTGGAGTCGATTCCTTTTAAGGAGGAGTTTGTAAAAAAATTCAGGTTCAGCGCTAGTTTGACCACTTATACTTCTATACCTTGACAATGACTGGGGTGGTTTCTCAGTAAAATCATCATCCCCAAAAACAGGAGAATGTCCATTCAACATATTTTTGGTAACTGGAACATTTGAATTCCCAACCCCCTCTCTATGTGATGTCTCGGAAACTTCTGCAGCTCCACCTGCCCAATCATCTTCTTCGTCGTCTCCATCCACCTTGGACAACCCGTCATTTAAAACAAGCTCATGCCAGAAGTCACAATCATAATCATCATCATCTTCGTCTTCATTACCATCCTCAGCTCCGTCTTCATAATCATCATCATCGTCGTCTTCCTCATCATCTTCTCCAGTCTCGACTTTCGAATCATATGTACCTCCATCTTTACGTTTCTCAGAACCTTTTTCCCTTCCTAATCCGGCTTCGAACTCCTCCACGTGCTTCCTTAATACATCATCTTCAATATCCCACCCTGATTCACATCCACTCCCACGTGGGAACAGAACTCGATCTTCCCCTGCTTATTTCAGCAGCTACCCCTTCCTTTGCATCCAAAATTACCAAAGCATCTCCGACAAGCTCTCGGAAGGTCACGAACATGTTAACAAATTTATCCCCTTTATGCAACGATTTAAAAATTCTCAAGTCACCAATCGTAATTATCTCCACTGGTGCTGTCCCGTTCTCATAGAGCTCAGCTAGCGCATCCTCCACCCAGTAACATAGTTCAACCGACACTACGCGGGCATCTAAACCATACTCTCCCGCTATTTTTTCTCTTATCCCGTCAATCCCTAAAATATTACACAAATTTATTGACCTACCTATCATAGGCTTGTCACTCTTGAAATCTCAAACACCATTAGAGTACATAATCTACCGGTCTGCCATCACGACAATATTCCCATCCACTTCACCTGTCGGATTCAATAATTAGTCAACATTACCAGCAACACCAGGTGTACAAGTAGTTGGAGAATGCTTACCTTCAGCCTCGTCATCCAACTCCGATTTTTTCCCTTTTCCTTTCTTCCCTTTTCTTTTCTTCTCTTTTCCTTTCTTCTCGGGATTCATCCTGCTCAAATCGTCGAGAAAACAACAAGGGTTTCTGTAGCCTCCGTGACCGGGAATTGTAATTATGGTCGTGCTGGGTCATGGGATGGCCAATGTACATACGTACTGAGTCGATGGAGGTACGTCTGTTTTGTAAATAAGTACCGACCGTGATACGACCGTGGGACGTCCGTGGTACGTCCGAGGTACGTGTGTGGTACCAGGATGTGGTACGTGTGTGTGTGGACTGTATCTTGTCTGTGAGTTGGACGGTACAGTGGCTAAGTCCGAGAGAAAATGAGAAATTGTGGAAATAACGACTAAGTGTCGAGAGAAAAAGGGCTAGGCCCGTGGGCCTTGAGTTTGGCCGAAGGAAAAATTAGAGTTTTCCTAGTCGGAATAGGATTTCTCGAGTTTGGCAGAGCGGTTTGGGAAACTGCCGAGAGAAAAGGAAAGTTTGGCCAGTTAGCCGAGAGAAAATTAAAACGGACCGATCCTAGCCGAGAGAAAAGGGAAAACACGCATAGTTAGACGGTTTATCCCTAGGGTTTCGCGTATATAAGGAGTTTTATGCGATTTTTCTCGGGCAGCCGCGTTTTCATTCGAGAGAAGAAAGTTTTCCCGAGTGAATTGAGAGATCATCGAGAGATCAAGTTTTCCGTGAGAGTTCTGCGAATTCTGATCGAGAGATTCGATTGAGGATAGGCGTTTTACCGAGGAAGGATCGAAGTTATCCGAATTTTTTTGGATTGGATCGAGAGATAGTCGAGAGCACTTGATCTCGGCCGATAGTTTCGGTAAGTGCTCGGATATCTTTGTTTGTGTTAGGATTTCGTCGAGAGTTGTTCGACTAATCCATTTGTTTTGGTCTGTTTCCGAGGGGATTCAGAGTTTGGTTCGATGAAAAGTGTACGGTTCGTGAGTTAGCCGAGAGGAGGTTGGATCTCGCGGTACGAGTCGTAGCGATAGCCGAGGGAGCACGTTGGTGTCCGACTATCTTTGTTTTTGTTCGAGTTATCACCGATTTTCCTTCGACTAAAACCGTTCGTTTGATTGTCTAAGGTGAGTGCGTGACTGTGGCTAGCATCTATGGATTGAAAGATTGCTAGGGATTTTGATGTGTATTGATCGCTTGTGTAAGTAGGGTTTTATGCTTAGCAAGGTCAATGTTTATGTGATTGTGATGCGGTTTGGTGACCGTGAGATTATGTGATGTGTCTAGCTAGCTCGTGATCGAGGCAGGATCGTTTCTTTGGCTTAGGTGATGTGTGATTCACGCTAGTGCGGAACCGAGTCCGTAAGACTTGATGGTCAGAGTTAGGGTAGATGATCATGCGTGTTTGATTGCTTGCTTGCTAAGTGTGTTGATATCGTGTTAGAATTGTTAGCATGAAAGCGTGATTATTTGCTGGCTAAGGTGTTACGGGATGACCGTATTCACTAAGCATTTATGGTAATGCTTATGCCTCTCTTATGTGTTGAGTGTGCAGGTAAAGATGTTGTCCAGGACCGTTAGTTCTGAAGGCGGACTCGAAGGCAGTGAAGAAAGGAGTGGATTTAGGATTGGGCTTTGGGGGTTTATTTTATTTAGACTTGTTTCGGATTTTGGCTTTGGTGTTATTGATAACTTAATCGAATTTGGCTAAGTTAGTTTATGATTTTTGAACCTCGGTTTTATGTATTGGAATGTGGATTATTTATGCAATGAGAATGAATGTTCTTGAGAATCGAATTGTGTTGAGTTAATGAGAAAAGTTTGAAAATTCCGCATAAGTGTGTAAGTTGGTCGAAATTGTTTAAGGACGGCCGGCCTGGTTAGGATTACTGGGTCGGGTCGCCTCAGTTTGGTATCAGAGCATGGTCGATTCTAGGACAGTTCATTAGCATAGTTGGGGTTAGATAAATCCACCTTTCACTGCCGAGTCTCGCGGTTTGTTGTTGTTTGAGTTGGGAACTCTTGGTTGCGGTTAGCTACGGGCTAACCGATAGTTGTCTTGTCTTGCAGATGGCTCCGAGAAGGACTAGGGCTGCAAGGTTGAATGGTGTTGCGAACTCGGGGAGTTCTAGATCTGAGAATGCGGTTGGGAACCAGCATGAGGTCGAGGCTGCTGTGGCGGCTGAGGCTGCTGCGGCTGCGGCTGCGAATGCTGCGGCTGCTGCTGCTGCGGACGCGGCTGCTGCGAATGCGGCTGCGGGTGGAGTTGAGAACGTGGCTGGGAATGCTGCGGGAGCTGTTCCAGATAGGCTGGAGGCCGTGCTGGGATTACTAGCTCAAGTGTTGGAGCGTTTGCCAGTGGCTGCGCCTGTACCGGGAGTGGTACCGGCCGTGGCACCACCAGTGGTTGTGCCAGACGTTGGGAACGTGGTTGTAGAGGAAGCGGGTCAGGCCGTGGTGATTCCGTCTTACCTCAAAGTGTTGGATCATATGGCGAGGTTGGGAACCAAGTTCTTCGCGGGAGGAACTGCGCCTATCGAGGCCGACGAGTGGAGGATGAGGCTTGAGAGGAACTTCGAGTCTATCCGATGTCCGGAAGAGTACAAGCGAGACATAGCTGTGCATTACCTGGAGGGTACTGCACATACGTGGTGGAAAGGGATCACAGGACGTTTGGTGAACCCGAATTGTTCGTATGAGACGTTCACGGCTATGTTTCAAAGCAAGTACTTTCCGCAGGAGGCGTACAATCAGTTGGAGGCCGAGTTCTTGTACTTGCGCCAAGGGACCAAGACGGTTCGGCAGTACGAGACTGAGTTTAACCAGTTACGCAAGTATGTGGGACGTGACCATGATACCGAGGAGAAGCTGATCCGAAGGTTCATGAGTGGACTAAGGGTCGAGCTGCGTAACGGGTGTTTGGTGCGTGACTTTGCAACGGTCACGGAGCTGGTTGAGAAAGCAGCGTTGCTGGAGTCTGGACAGGCAGAGGAAGCTTTGTCTAAGGCTGGAACGGTGGTGGTAGCGGCCAAGAGTGGTCAAGCGTCCGGGGGACAGAACCGCAAGTTTGGAAAGAATGTTCCAGCCAAGTCAAGTGGAAACCGCAGCGTGTGTGGTACTTGCGGCAAGATGCATATGGGCGTATGTAAGCGTACATTTGGCTCGTGCTTTCGTTGTGGTAGTCCGGACCACAAGATTGCGGAGTGTCCTGAGCCAGAGACGAGGATGGTGAGAGTGTCGGACGGAGGAAGCGCGGGTGTGGTGTGCTTCGGCTGTGGAGAGCCGGGACACTACAAGCGTGATTGTCCAAAGGTAGGAGCGGCTGGGCAAGCGGCTAATCAGCTTAAGCGTGCAGGAGAGGCGCTGGCGCCACCAGCTAAGAGGCCGAACGTTACACCAAGGGTGTATGCCACGACCGCGGAAGGGACTGGAGATCCGACCACTTCTCGACCGATCACCGGTAAGTTTTAGTACTTACGGTTTTTCTTGAGTTTTGTGTGTTGCGTGTTTGGATAAGCGTCTTAGCATTCTAGGGGTTGAATGTAGGGACCTTATTAATGGGTGAGGTGGAAACCCATGTTCTATTCGACTCCGGAGCGAGTCATTGTTTTGTTAACCCAGGAATGATTGGAAAAGGAGGATTCCAAAAGGAACCCGGAGAAGAATTCGGACTAGTGAGAGCGGCTGGAGGCCAAGTGATGTTCTCACTAGGGACGGTCCGAAACGTGTCAGTCTGGATTGGCGAAGTGGATATGCCAGCAGACTTAGTGATTTGTGAGGTCAAGTCTTACGATGTCATCCTAGGAATGGATTGGCTCGGTAAGCACAAAGCGCATTTGGATTGTCACCGAGGAAGGGTGAAGTTCGAAAGGGATGGAGAAGTTCTAGTTTACCAAGGAGTTAGACCGACTTCTGGTAGCTTGGTTGTGTCGGCAATACAAGCAGAGAAGATGCTGGAGAAGGGATGTGAGGCATATCTAGCGACGATATCTACGGAAGAGGTTGGGCCAGACGTGGAGTTAGGAGACATTCCAGTGGTACAAGAGTTTGAGGACGTTTTTCAAGCTTTGTCCGGGATGCCACCAGCTCGTTCAGATCCGTTCACGATTGAACTTGAGCCGGGAACTGCTCCAGTGTCTAAGGCACCTTACCGTATGGCTCCGGCCGAGATGGCTGAACTGAAGAAGCAACTGGCTGATCTTTTGGACAAGGGATTTGTAAGGCCAAGCAGTTCACCATGGGGCGCACCAGTTCTGTTCGTAAAGAAGAAGGATGGGAGCTTCAGGCTTTGCATCGATTACCGAGGGTTGAACCGTGTTACGGTAAAGAACAAGTATCCACTTCCAAGGATAGACGAGTTGTTGGACCAGCTCAGGGGTGCTACTTGGTTCTCGAAGATTGATTTGGCTTCTGGGTACCATCAGATACCAATAGACGAACCGGACGTGAGGAAGACTGCCTTTCGGACAAGGTATGGTCATTACGAGTTCGTGGTCATGCCGTTTGGTTTGACGAATGCGCCAGCTGCATTCATGAAGTTGATGAATGGCGTGTTCCGAGAGTACTTGGATGAGTTTGTGATTATTTTCATAGACGATATCCTAGTATACTCGAAGAGTCCGGAAGAACATGAGAAGCATTTGAGGATTGTTCTAGGGAAGTTGCGTGAGCAGAAGTTGTTTGCCAAGCTGAGAAAGTGTAGCTTTTGGCAGCGGCACATCGGGTTCTTGGGTCACATTGTTTCGGACAAGCGAGTGTCTGTGGATCCTGAAAAGATCAAGTCCATTGCGGAATGGCCAAGACCTGAGAATGCCACAGAAATAAGAAGTTTTCTAGGATTGGCTGGCTACTACAGGCGTTTTGTAAAAGGCTTTGCAAGTATGGCCCAGCCGATAACGCGTCTGACTGGTAAGGATGTTGAGTTCGTGTGGACAGCCGAGTGTGAAGAGTGTTTCTTGAAATTGAAAGGAATGCTCACAAGTGCACCAGTGTTGGCTCTACCTGAGCCGGACGAGCCGTATGTGGTGTACACGGACGCTTGTGGGAAGGGACTAGGTTGTGTCCTAATGCAGCACGGGAATGTGATTGCATACGCGTCAAGACAGCTAAGCAAGCATGAGGTGAATTATCCTACGCATGACTTGGAGATGTCGGCTGTAGTCTTTGCGTTAAAGATATGGCGATCCTACTGGTTTGGTGGGAAGGTCCAAGTGTTTACGGATCATAAGAGTTTGAAGTACATTTTCACTCAACCTGAGTTGAATTTGAGGCAACGAAGATGGATGGAGTTAGTCGCAGACTATGACCTGGAGATAGCTTATCATCCGGGAAAGGCTAATCTCGTTGCTGATGCATTAAGCCGGAGACGGGCTAGTGTATCGTCTGCAAAAGACGTGGAAGGAGTTGTGAATCTCCTAAGGACGTTAAGGCTGAACGTTCTGACTGAGGATACAGAACCGTTGGGTTTGGGAGCTGCGGATCAGGCTGACTTGTTAACAAGGATCCGGTTAGCTCAATAGGAGGATGAGAATCTGATTTAGATGTCAAAAGCTGACAAGACCGAGTATCAAACTTCAAACAATGGGACGATTGTTTTGAATGGTCGAGTATGTGTTCCTAGCGTGAAAGAGTTAAAGGAAGAGATCCTTAAGGAAGCACATCAGTCTAGATTTTCGGTTCATCCGGGGATGACCAAGATGTACCGCGACCTGAAAAGGTACTATCATTGGGTCGGAATGAAGTAGGACGTGGCCAAGTGGGTGGCTAGTTGTCCGACGTGCCAGTTGATTAAGGCAGAGAATCAGTTTCCGAGTGGTTTGTTGCAAACATTACCAATGCCGGAATGGAAATGGGATATGATCACAATGGACTTTGTGATGGGTTTACCGAAGACTAAGAATAAGCATGACGCGATTTGGGTCATCGTGGATCGATTGACCAAGTCTGCCCATTTCTTACCTATGAGAAAGACAGATGGAGTGCCTAAGCTAGTAGAGCTATACGTGGACGAGATTGTGAAACTGCATGGTGTGCCAGTAAGTATTGTGTCCGATCGTGATCCGAAGTTTGCTTCACGATTCTGGAAGGAGTTTTAGAAAGAGTTTGGGACGAAGGTACACATGAGTACCGCGTATCATCCGCAAACGGATGGTCAGTCCGAAAGGACCATCAGGACATTAGAGGACATGTTAAGAGCGTGTGTTTTGGATTGGGGTGGTAACTGGGATAGTTATCTACC